>CM033114.1:7950277-8023027 GCA_019321725.1 Paulownia fortunei | reverse complement strand
TTGGGATCACATCCTAGTGGAGGCAAACGTGGAAGTGGCATCGATAGCTGCCGTTCTGGTGGTGGTGAAGAAGCAACGAATTGTTACTCGCTCTTCTACAGTGGCTGAGTATCGTTCTGTTGCTACATCTGCTGCGAAACTCCAATGGGTGTGTTCTCTTCTAATTGAGCTGCCTACTGCTATTGTTATTTATTTGTGATAAGGTCGGCATTACACATCTTTGTTCCAACTCGGTATTCCACTTTGCATGAAGCATGTGACCATTGACTATTACTCCATTCGAGATCAAGTTAGAGTGGTGTTCTCCGTCTTACACATGTTTCCTCTTAAGATCAATTGGTCGATGCTCTCATTAAGACTCTCCTTTGCACTTGTTTCAATTCATTGAAGGCCAGGATTGGAATCTCCCATGGAATATTTAGTTAATTGACTTTGCAATCAATTTTGATTTATAGATATTAGAGAAAATATTAAGTTAATTGATTTTCTAATCAAGTTTGGTTTTGTAGAAATTTTTTCATTATAATAAATTCCAAATTTGAATAAAGTACGTAGATTTAGGATCAATCAATGATCAAGCCATTATTTTATAATTCCTATGGGTACCACATCTAATGAGATGTCTTTAGGTTTTGCCACTCATGAGTGACGACTACCTCCACCAAATAATCCTGAGTGTTGCATTGTAATCATGGCCAAGGTAAACATATAAACATGCTTAACAAATGGGATGCTTATCAAGGTAGAAACTTAATTCACTAATAAAGAAAGCAATTACAATATGTTTTGTGTATAATGGTTGGAGAGGGGAACTCCAATTCTCTTTAGCAACTAGTTTCAACAGCTCATTCCCATTTATAATAGTTTAAAAAAAAAATTATTAAAAACAGTAGATACTAAATAGTTGAGGAGCACTGTACAACTATTTACAATAAAAGACCTACTTAGACTCCTCCATGTAAAGTACAAATTATGAAGTTCAGAATCCATCATAAAAATTGGTGCGTTGGGACAACATAACGATCGCCTAGTAAGGAAGCTGCCCTTACACCTTGGCATAATGACCAGTCGCCTATGTAATAGACAAAATGTGCAACGATGGTGTAAAGGCATTTGGTCTGTGTATTTATTTTTCCTTTTTGTCCTTAAAATAGAGTTCGTAATTAGAGGTTGTTCGGTTTAATTAAAGTTTGACAATTTTCAAAACAATCCATAGATAAGTGCAAAAAGAATAATTCGGTAATCAAGCAAAGGTAATTTCATTACCAGTTAAATTCGGGCTTGCATATTAAATATATAGGCATAAATATTAATTTGTGCAACTACATATTAAAACTACTATAGAATTAAACATTTAAACTACCATAGGATTTTTTTTTCTTTTTTGTTTTATATAGTTAGATATATTAAAACTACTATAAAATTAAACTATGGGTGCATTTCAGGATACTAGATAGATTGAAAATTGGTGCCAGGTCCTCGGAACTAACCCACTCAAGGTTTGTTTAGATTTTTGTATAGCTCTAACACGTTACAATCACTCACATGGATTATGTAGGAGTAATATCATTGTTTTACTTTGAGATTTACTTGGGTTTCATTTTGTAAAACAACATATACTGTTTTTATTGAATGTTTTATATACAGGTTGGGAAATATAATCTTAATCTCCTACTCTTTATAGGGTGTATTTTTCTTTAAAAATAAAAAAATAGAATTTTTGTTTTTATTTTTTAAATTTTTTTGACGAAACAGCCAAATATATACATAATCAATTTAGACATCAAGATGGTTAAAATGTAAATTTTGACTCATATAAGTGTTATCCAGTATCTAACATCAATCAATAAATTCAATTGATAAATGATCAATTACAGGTACATCAATATACTAAAAATTAATTAAGTATAATCTTCAAATTAAGGTTAATTAGCATAATTGATAATTCAATATTATTACATATAATAAAAGAAACTACTATTAACACAAACTAATAGCCACTTAAGAACTGGGATTCAAGAACTCTTATTAGTGGCTATCTTTCTTCAAGTGAGAGAGAGGATCGGAGAGCCCAACTTCCAGCGAGGACGAAGAGACGGTCCAATAGTGATAACAACAAGACGCATATATGTATGCCATAATTCGCATGTTTGGTGAAGTTTTAAAACCCCATTGCTCTACGTGTCCCGAAGCTCATGTGAATCTAACACTTATACTACTTTACCTAAATATGAATACATTCTTAGTCATTATCAACACATTTGTACTCTCCTAGGCTGTGTTTGCAAAACATTGTTGTTCTCTTCTTAATGTGTTAATTAATATTTTCATAATCGAATTGGTGATTAAATCGATTTTGTTAAAATTAGCGGTTCAACCGATCGGATCGGTTCAAACGGCGGTTGGACCGATTTAATAAAAACTAATTATATTTCTTATTTTATTATGTAAAATAATAATATAATAGATTAATTGTTATGTAATACATTTTAAATATAAAAAATAAATAAATAACAACATAAAAACACATATAACAAAACACAAAATTCAAATAATCACATAAATAAAACAAATATCAAATTTAAACCTTTATAAAAATTAAAAAAAATATTAAAACCGGTCAAACTGGTTTTGGCCGGTTTTGGGCAGTTTTGACCGGTTGTTGACCGGTCAAAATGATTTTTGGGCCTAAGCGAACTGGACCGACCTTCGATTCCCGGTTGAACCGGTTGAATCGGCCGGTCCGATTCGATTTTGACAACATTGGTGTTAATGGTGCATATAAATGTTTAAAATGCCCTTCTTAGAGATAAAATAATCAAAATGCCCTTTGGGAGCTCAAGTGCATGATTTTGTGTGGAGATGAGCAAAGTACCCTCCGCCTATGCATCAGTGCCTAGGTTTATAGGCCTAAAGCCCCTTTCAAAAACTGACTTCAACTCACAAATATGGTCAAAGATTGCCTTTCAAGTGGCATTTTAGAGTTAATAGCACCTAATAACAATTGCAAGAACATGAATATAATGAAACTTTTCTAGAGATCCTATTTTGAGCTCTGCTTCTTTTCCTAAGCATCTTTTGTATCGGGTTTCAAAAAACCAAGGTATCCAGCTTATCCCCAAAAAAGGGGCTCTTTACCATAAGCTTTCCAGCATTTTGATGCATCATGGCCAGAACAGGCAGTTGGTATACCACCATAATGAAATTGCCTTTTCTTGTTTTTTATTTGGATTAGATTTATGTTGGCTTTGGAAGGTCCTACCCCTTTTCTCATTCAAAGTGGGTAGTCATGGATTAGCCCTTTCAGTAAGGTAGGAGTGAAGTAGCTGAAGGCATAATCATAGAGTCTTGCCATTTGCCTTATAGGTCAACTTTCTTTCTTTGCCTCTGGGTTCCTAGAGTGACTTTCTCTACTAGCAGTACAAGCTTAGGCTCACTTTACATCTTATTCGAAAGGCAAGGAGGGAGGGAAGCAATGAAAGAGGAATAATGTTTGGGGGTAAAAGACCAAAATGTCCATAAAATTAAACATAATCACCTAAGGCCTCGTTTACATCCATAGATTGGGCTGGAAAAATTATATAATCATACTGGGTCAAGTATTTAGAAAGATGGACTTGAGCCCATGATAGGTAACGCTAATTAAATTTGTCAGTACTAGAAAATTGCAAATGTTGAAAGCTAAAGGAAGAAAGCCCTTTAGCTCAAAAGTTGGAATACCCAGAAAGAGAAACTTGGGGAAAATAGAAAATCAGTCTTATCCGTCTAATAAAAAAGAAGGATAAAGAGTAGAAAATGTGTTAAAGGACGATATACTCTATCCTTTAGTGAAAGTGGTAAAACTTAATCCCATCTTGAATAAGCTCTTAACCTTGAGGTTTGGATTGTAGCAGGTCTAATGGTCGATGAAAGGACAATAGTTATAGAAGTCTGTTGAATTGTGCCAACGAAACTGGCTCCCAAAAACAAGTGGGCACATTGGCATTTAGGAAGGCTGAAAAACAGTCAACAATTGATCATTTTTGGCCTTTAAGGATAAATTTTTTTTCCACGACTTGTGAAGTTTATTGAATTAATGAGTTAATTCCAAACATATTAATTAATTGAACTAATTAATCAAAATAATTGTTATTCATAAGTTGTAAGTATAGTAAGCCACTGTTAGCCCAATAATGAAATTAAAGGGTCTCACACAATTTGGGATGCTCTAAAAAGAAAAATTATCTCGAGAACTAGCATGAAGGTTAGATCCTTAATCATTGAAGGGATACGCTGAGCTCGTAAGAGATTTATTTTGGAGTAATTCATACTTTGTGATTAGCAAGTGGACGCATTGCCAGTAAGGTCGTGCACATACCCATGCGACGACGGCGACCCATTGTCGATTTGGATTTTCGTATCATATTATTATTCCTTATCTAAATTTAATTTTTCTTGCTTTCAATGTGTCCCTCAGTTGGTGCTTCTTGATTTCGTTTGGCAGCATGCTATGGCTGAGGAACATTTTGCTTTGCACAAAATAGATACATAGAATTTGGTACCTCTACCACCAGTTGAAAGTGCAATTGGTTCTTGTTGGGTCTATAAGATCAAAACTAAATCTCATGGGTCAGTTGAGCGGTGTGAAGCATAATTGGTTGCTAAAGGACCTTGTGAATTTGACTATTCTTCATAAGCATTTGTCTTCCATATAGTGGATTTTGATCCCATTAGCATGGAGGAAAAAGTTTGAGGGTGGACTGAGGTGATGAAGAAATATTTTCATTAGATCCAGAGACATTGGTATCTTCAAAACATGTTCCCTAACTGATGTGCCCTTTTGTATCTTCGCATTAATAGCTATTTTCACAACTTCATGATGCGATTGATCAGAATATTGAAATGGTAATGATAGCTAAGCAACAATGGTTGGGGTAATCACCCAAACAGACAAAAGAGAATCATAAAGTTTGTGAATCAACAACCAAGGACACCCAAGGCGATAGTACGCTACCTAATACAACTCTCCCCTAAGTCGTTCTGCATTAGCAACCAAGCGGATATGGAATAAATTGCCACTAAATTTTAATTACGTGTTAGTTAATCAAGTTAAAAAATTATTAGAATATAAATACATGTCCGATTGATCGAGTACACCAACTATTCAAGACCAATATCCTACATCTTATCTTATTCTTTGTCTAGAGGATCGTCTGGCTTAATCAAGACCAAACATCTGCTTTTACTGCCATTGGTTTTGTTCGTCGTGGTTGTGTCCACACATATAGCTTTCTAAATTTTCTCAGCATATCCTTTATGTATTTGGCTTATTTGATGAAAATTTTATTGGGCAACTATTTTACTTGTAATCTTAGGAAGACATCAAATGGGACAGATTCATATTTTCACATTTTCTTGTTATCCAATTAAGTTCCATGATATTTTTCACACTATTGAGCATATTCAATCCCTTCCAAATTGAATTCAACTAGATCCCTTCCATCCTAGTAGTTCTCACTGGTAAGATACCAAGGAGACTTGGTGGAGCTGCAGGTGCCCTAGTCGATCTCTTTTTTTATTTATTCCATATTCTACTTTCAAAAATATACATTTATAACAAGGTCCAAGATGTAGAATCCAAATAATCCTAGATTTTGTTACTAAAATTTTCACACTACAAACCCTAGGGCAGCCCTACCCCCTCGCTACTCTCTCTCTTATTTATTTGTATTTCATCTTGTAAAATTCAAAAAATCCTAGTTTTTGCTACTAAATTTTCAAACTACAAACCCGAGACCAGCTCTACCCACTCGCTACTCTTTTTTGTGTTCAGTATTATAAGATATAGAATCCACGAATGATCTTTACTTTAATGTTTATATTAATAGAAAACCAGTACGATCTCTGGCGGTTTAAAAGATGCTATACCCAGTGATGTGCACCACTATGCATGTCATGACATATTTTGCACACATCCAATTATTTTTTTAAGTCAAACTCCAATCTTAGAATAGAAAAGGTCTCGCGTGTTTTATTTTTCCTGGTCATTACAAAGCAGATATTTCAAACCTAGGATAAATAGAATGACCTTTAATACATAGCTGTCAAATTCAATCATAGTAGCTTACAGATTCAGAACCTTTAACTGAAAAGATTGAATTACTTCAAAGTGAGGGAGGAAATGCTAGATTGAAATCCTAGGTCACTATTATGCTTAAACTTTCTCTCTAATGGCTAAACTCATGATGGAATAAGGGATAGATCACTTATCCTCAATCGCAAATAGCAACGACTTCCATGCGCTAACAACAATAAGGTAGCCAGAGGAATTTTCCTATCTTAATTTCTCTTAGGGATTCACTCGGTGGGAGAGATTGGTAGCCCAACCGACTATCAGGGCAAGGAACTCTTAGCTCTCCCTAAACTGGTAGCTAAGCTAGAGGGATTGGTAGTAGTTGAACTAGTAGTGGTAGTGATTCTTTCTTGTATTAGTCTTTGTGCTAGGTCTAGTACTGGAGTATGTGTGCGAGGTTGATTAGTTGCTTCACGACCTTAGGTCTTATCCCACTCTATAAGCGGATGGCTACTAAATCGTTCATGATGTATTGTTTATAGTATTGGTCTATCTGCAGTACAAAATTTCTGGAATACTTAGGCTACATTTGGATCTTGGGTTTTAGTGAGGAAAATGAAAAGTAGAAATAAAAAAAAATAAAGCACAAAGTTCTATTATTTGGAGTGAAAAAATATTTTCCTCATAAAATTCTTGATCCAAATAAAGCATTAAGCAAGTTGTGGAAATAATGTGTTAATTTAGGAAGTTACCATATTTTTTTAGGGTAGCATTTTTATCTTTACTAATAAAGACACTGGTTTAATAGACTAGAAATATTTAATCAATTTTGTTATTGGTGTGAGTAACCCCTTTTAGTTTATTCAAACAATTCTATGTATAGAACTAAACTCACCCGATGCAAGGTCCATACCTATCACACAGGATGCATTTGCAAGTGCATATCAACTCATGAGTTACTACTTGTTAGATACCTATTGGAAGATTGCACTCTGGATTAGTGCCCAATCTCCAGAGTAGCTTTCCATAAAAGCTCCAGTTTTCCAATATAGGAGGAATAAATACCTACCAAAGACTTATAATCAAGGAAAGTAAGTAACTAGGGCTTCCACAGAAACTGAAATCTACAAGCTTTTGGAAATGATTTTGGATCAACTATTCATTTTATGAACACTTTAGTTTAGTTCACCATAATCTGTGCATATCCTAATGCTTTGTCTTTCTCTACAATGCACACTCTAATTTCAGTTTAAAGGACAGGATCCAACTCATCTTCCTTAGAGATTGTTAGATCAATAGAATGATAATATATCTATGGTATACCCTTTTCTTGTGTTGAAGGCTAGGAAGACAAATAATGCTTAATAAAATTATTTGTTCCCTTCATTTACATTTTTTTCTATTACTCGCTATCTTCGTATATTTTTATTTCATATGTTATATTTTTCTTCTCTGGAATAGTGGAATTCAACTTTCAATTCCAACATATTGAAATAAAGGAATTGGTGTACCAATTATCGATTTTTAAGACCTTTCAATGTATCCCTATTTTCCCATATAAGGAAAATTTTAGTCTTTCAATCCACCAAAAGCATATTTCAAGTCTCAAGCCAAAGGCTTATTTTCTTGTTGACTCGTTAGACTTTTCTAACACTTTTACTAGCCCAATGAGCAAAGCCTATTTTTATGAGTTCTTATCTTTGTCTTGACATCTTCATACAAGTCAAATCAAAGAGATAACATCATTATCCCTTGATCTTACACTTGCAAGACTAAATTCACTCCATGCAAACCAAAGTGTTACTTAAGAATATGCCATCTCCACACAAACTACATGCAGTGGAGGATTAATGGCTAAACAATATTTTTTTGTATCTATCATAGGATTGATTATTCTCCCCATTTCTTCACTAGCTGATAATCATGAAGATATTCCAGCAAAGAAAGTGATTTATGACCTTCCTCCCCAACAAGATGATTCTATGGTGAATAATGTTGATGGTGCTCCCAATGTATTCTCTAATGATTTTTGAGTTAACAGTGCATAAGCTAATAATAAAATGACCATATCATATGTCGCCATTCTGCTACTTATCACGGACCTTCTACCTCTCACTATCTTGGTTTTATCACATTCTGGTGGCGGTGAAGGTGGAAGTGGTGGTGATGGCAATGGTTATGGTGGAGATGGTGGTGGTGATGGCAGTGTTTATGGCGAAGGTGGTGGTGGTGATGCATAGAAAAATTAATGAAATATATTAGGTGAGGGCACAAATAGTGTTAGAAATTGGTATTGAAAATTAGGTTTTAACCTAACTTTGATCAATAAATTAAATTGATTATATTTTATAAAAATAGATATAAGTTAATTAAACATAATCAACACCATGAGTAGATAATTTTACTATATTTGATTTCTCAAAACTAATTTCGGGTGAATGAAAAATTAATGGATAAAATAAGCTACTTAAATAACTTAAATAGTTGAATATGGAAAGTTGAAAATGTGAAAAGTCACAATCCTACAATGAAAAAGTGGAGCAACTTTATCTTACATATATACAATCTCACTGTAGTAAGGAGTAATCAAGTGGAGCTCTCCTATGGTATACTATAGTGGTCTCTTGGCTAGTTTTATCTAGTTCAAGGAGTTAGTAGAATGGTGTGTAGCACTACCGAGCCCGCATGCACACGCACATTACATTGGGCACTTTAGAGACGCACTTTACACTTACCATGTATGCATCATCGCGATGAGTTGAGGGGCTTTAAATTTTTTAAAACTTGAACCAAAATGGCTCTATGTGGCTCAGTAACGTGGCTAGTGTTTGTGGATATGGTAGATTTATCCCATTGGCATACGTATAGCATGACAATGTGCGGTTGGATGCTGATTAGACATGACCGAACATGCAGCTACTGACAAGGCATGACAAAAGACTGTAAGTGGACTGAATCACTGACATGTACATTCTGTTGGCAAAGGCTCACTATACGGGTGTGGAACTTCATAGAGATATGTAAATTGCACGATTTAGATGGATTCAGGTTTGTATCTTCGCAGAGAGATATAGCCGTACGATTCAGATTGATCCTGACTAAAAATTACACCCACTTACGAATTGGCGCCACAACTTTTCAAAATCTGTAAATAAACCCCCAAAATTCATCATTTTCATCCCATTCATTTTCTTTTTATCTTTCTCTCAATTCCAAGAGAGTTCTAAAATACTTTTATAGTTCGTAAGTTCTTGTCATTTATACAATAAAGCACCGAGTACGGGGTAATTTTATCTTAAAAAAAGAGTTTAACTCTTGCCTCACTATAGCTTCTATTCAATCAAAAATACTTTAGCCATTTCGGTATTACACAAGCTAAATTCCCAACAATTTTAAGACAATTTTTGTGTAGTTCAAAATGGCTTCAACGTCAGTAACACCTGCTTTACCAACTCCAACTCATGGAAAGAAACCGGAGAAGTTCATGAGAACCAACTTTAAAAGGTGGCAATAGAAGAAGTTGTTCTACTTGACGATGCTGAACCTATTAAGTTTCTTGAGAGATGATGCCTCCATTATGGGGAGGAGGAACGAGATCCTCAAAAGAGGGCGACGTTCGATGCATGGGGTCACAATGACTTCCTGTGTAAGAATTATGTCCTAAATGGATTGGACAACACACTGTATAACATGTATAGTTCAGTGAAG
This sequence comes from Paulownia fortunei, assembly GCA_019321725.1. NCBI lineage: Eukaryota > Viridiplantae > Streptophyta > Magnoliopsida > Lamiales > Paulowniaceae > Paulownia > Paulownia fortunei. Next base: position 8,013,267 of record CM033114.1, on the reverse strand, counting down.
ACAACTAAAGAGCTATGAGAATCACTCAAGTAAAAATCAACTTAGCAAACAAATAAAAATTATTCATAGTAATAGAGGATGAGAATATATAGCTCTGTTTGAAGAATTTTGCTTAAAATCTGGCATTATTCATCAAACTACAGCTCCTTAATCACCTCAATCAAATGGTGTTGTTGAATGCAAAAATTGTATTCTTAAGGAGATGATGAATGCTATGTTTATAAATTTTGGTTTACCTCACAATTTTTAGGGGGAAGCTATCATCTCATCAAACCACATTCTTAATAAAATACCACACAAGAGTATAAAAAAGTCGTAAGCCTTTGCACAAATATCTTAAAGTGTGGGGGTGTTTGGCTAAAGTAGAAATACACAAACCAAAATAAATTAAAATCACGTCTAAGAAAATCAATTGCATTTTCATTGGATATGCAAATAACAATAGTGCATATCAATTTCTTGTGCACAAATTAGCAATTCTCGATATACATAATGGTATAATTATAGAATCAAGGAATGCTGTATTTTTTGAAGATATATTTTCTTAGCAAGAAAGAAAAGAAGTTGGTTCTCATAAAAGAAATTATGAAACTGCAAATGGTAATCATCAACATGATGAAGAATCAAAAGCAGTAAAAGGACCAAAATAGCTAAAACATTTGGTCCGAATTTTCTAACTTATATGTTAGAAAATGAACCAAGGATAATTAATGAAGTATTGTCCAGTCCAGAAGCTCCATTTTGGAAATAAGCTATTAATAATGAAATAGGATCCATTATGCAAAATCATACTTATGAGTTGGTTGATCTCCCATCAGGAAGTAAACCTTTAGGATGCAAATAGATCCTTAAAAGAAAATACAAGGCTGATGGATCTATTGATAAATACAAGGATATATTAGTAATTAAAGGGTTCAAATAAAAAGAAGGCATTGACTTCTTTGACACATATTCACCAGTGACAAGGATCATATTTATTAGAGTACTCATTGCAATTACAACATTGCATAAATTTGAGATACATCAAATGGATATGAAAACAACCTTTCTAAATGGTGAATTAGAAGAAAAATTTTAGATGGAACAACCCGAAGGGTTTGTTGCTCCTGGTCAAGAGAAAAAGATGTGTAGACCAATTAAGTCATTATATGGACTTGAACAAGCACTAAAACAATGGCATGAGAAATTTGACAAAACAATGATGTCAAATGGCTTCAAAATCAATAAATGTGACAAATGCATCTATATAAAAATCACACCAAACACTTATGTTATTGTCTGTCTATATGTAGACGACATGTTAATTATAGGTAGTAGTCATGATATAATCATGAATACTAAGAAAATATTAAAAAAATATTTTGAGATGAAAGATATGGGATTAATAGATGTCATATTGGGAGTTAAGATCAATAAGATATCTGAGGGACTTATTCTATTGCAGTCTCATTATGTTAAGATAGTATTTAGAAAGTTTAATGTGTATGATATTTCCCCAATAAAAAAACTAGTGGACTTAAGTTTGCATTTGGTTAAGAACCATGGTGAGCTCGTATCACAGTTAGAATATTCTCGAATAATTGGCAGTTTGATGTACATCATGAACTGCACACATCCAAATATTACTTACTTAGTCAACAAGTTGAGTAGGTCTACAAATAATCTAGGTAATGACCATTGGAAGACATTGATAAGGATTCTTAAATACTTAAGATTCACCTTAAATTATGGATTACATTATACTAGATATCCAGTTGTACTAGAAGGGTACAGTGATGCAAATTGGATATCTAACACAAAAGACTCCAAGTACACCAGTGATTATGTTTTTACCATTGGTAGTAGAATTATGTCATGAAAATCCTCTAAACAAACTTGTTGTGCCACAACATTAAAGTTGCAAACTCGAGTATAGGTTGTATCAAGTAATAAATTTCTCATAAGTCTAAGGTTGATCCATAGGAAAGCTGTTTGAAGTTTTTGAATTTATATTTCTTAGAAAATAGGCTAAATGTGGTTTAGAATATAAAGAAAAATCTATGTTATAACTAAGAAATAAAAGTAATAAAAGTACTAAGGATTAGAGATTCGTTCTTAAGTTTTGGATAGAGGAATGATTATTTATTCTTTTACCTCTTTTAAATGCCATAATTGGAATCCATACATAATAAATATTCCAATGGAAAGATATTATCAAATAACTCATGCATTAAGGTAATCATGATATTGTCTTACTGTTTACAAATGATTTCTTAACACCAATACTTGTTTATGGGATCAAGTATTTATGCACATTTTTGTCTACAACAAATCATGGTTTTATATTAACAGTCAGTGGGATAGAATCATACAATAAGCTAAATAAACCAAAGTATTTGTTGTGTTATTGGAGATACATAAATCAAGAATCACAACAAAACAAGAAATATTTTAACACCATCACTTATTTATGGGATCAAGTATTTATGCATACATTTGTCTACTACAAATTAAAATTTCACATTAGTAGTCGATGGATAGAACCGTACAATAATCTAAATGAATCCAAGTATTTTTTGTGCTATTAGTAATACATAAATCAAGAATCGTCACTAAATAAGGAGGGTTTTAATAAAAAATTAAAATAATAAAACAACACACCTGTATATTATGCACTTTTATAACTATTCATCTTCCTCCATCAAGAACTTCACCCTTTCTTCTCAGCTTAAATAAAATTTAGAAAGATATAATGAAAGTAGAAAAGACTAAAAATTGAAGATAATCTAGAGAATACATTTCTATTACTACTAGAAAACTTAGCCTAAAGAAAGACAACAATAAAACTTTTTCCCTTATATAAGGGTTTTTTATGTCTTGAATACCATCCAATAGTCTCTATTTATAGTAGAAGAGTGCCTAAATTGACATCTCCAAATGTACTCCAAAATAACTTCAAATGTGCTTTAAATTCACGTGTCCTTTTTAGATCCAAATTTTATCATATATTTTTTTCCATGCAATCAGCTGAATTTAGAAAAGTGATCAACAGGGAAATTATAGACTTGTTTGTTTTCTTTATTTTTCAATTTGAATCACCTATATCCAACTACTAGGGAGAAAATTATGCTTAATTTAAGGAGACATGTCAGCATAGATAAATCCTTTCCATTACACATATCGATTTGTCTGCTAAAATAAAGGTTGAATTGGGCTAAGCTTCCAACAGTAAAGTTGTAGTTCTATCTCTTTAATTTCAAATGAAGTAAGATTGAAGTCTATAGAGCTTTTGAACATGGAATTATGCACAAAATACCAAAACTGCCCAAGTTTGGAAACATGCTTATTTTGAATTTAATGCAAGCCCAACAATCACTTGCAAAGTCCAAGTGATTTCTTGCATATATTTTGATTTACACATGATGGACTTAGCCAAAAATAACCATTTTATTCTAATTGTGATACTTATTTGATCCAATAAAATATTATCTCCCAACTTGCTCATGAAATGTGTTATCTTCTTCAATTTTATTTTGGCTCTTTTTGATATCTTTTTGTTCATTGATTTCCTAACATAAAATATTAATAAAACTATAATATTAACAAGAATAAAGCCATATACTTTTAATGATTTTTATACTATAATGTAGAGTATAGTAGGATACTCTAAATAGGAGATCACCTATAAGTGTGAAGAAGGGCCGCTTCAATGAAACACTTATTAATCCAAGATATTGTCCAGAGCCAAAATGGACACAACCGTGAGAACGAAAAGTATTAGAAAAGTTATTGTGTGATTACTATTGTCTTGGTTTATATAAACAACCGAACAATTCAAAGCATTGCGTCACTGAGCAGCCTAGTAAATCTGATAGTATTCTACTAAGAAAGGTTCAAAGCCACAAGCTACCTCGCCCGATGCAATAGCTTCACACATAGACTCTCTTTAGTGTCTGCATATGCATTAATTTCATTCATGTGGGGGATTGTTAGAAATTTGTATTGACAGTTGAGTTTTGATCCAACTTTGATCAAATGGGTTCGGGTGTGTACCTTTGTAGAGAGGTGCAATTATATGACTCAAATTGATCCTGATAAAAAATTATACCACTCACAAATTGGCACCACAACTCTTCAAAATTTATGAATAGACCTCCAATATTTATCATTTTCATCCAATTCATTCTCTTCTTGTCTTTCTCTCGAAGTCCAAGAGAATTCTAAAATACTTTTATAGTTTGAAAGTTCTTGTGATTTGTAGTGCTACTATAACAATAAGTAAGTCGTTGTTTCTTGGGAGACAATTGTCATATACTGTAAAACATCGAGTGTGGGGCAATTTCATCTTAAAGAAAAAGAGTTTAACTCTTATCTTGACTATAGCCATTATTCTACCAAAAATACTTTAGTCATTTCGATATTACACCTACCAAATTCCCAACCAATAGTCCATGGCCTTTGTCAAGTATTTAACTCTAGTGTTGATGTTATCTTTCAAGGTAGTGAAATTCTACTTATTTTGGAGTAGGAATTGTGTGTGCCTAAATAATCAATAAATAATTAGATAGTGTAAACAACTTATTTTCAAAACAGAGATAGGATCAATTTGGATTCTAAATGAAGTGAGATGTTTGAAGTTTCGCACAAGAAATTCTCAGCCTAGATGGGTTTATTCTACCTAAATCAATTATATGATAAGTAAATTATACTTGTTATGTAATTAATATAGAATGAATAATCATATGACAAATAAAATATTGATACTTTTGTCACGAGATTAGTTGAGTGTAACCAAATCGGATATACACAAGCATTTTCCTATATACCAAAGGTTTACGAAAAATTGCCAGAATGCAATGTTTCCTGAAGAACGATAAAAAAAAGGGAAACCTCTGATCAAGTGCGAAGAACTAAATTTGGACTAGAAGTTCCATTTGTCGTTAGAATTACCAATAGCATAATAAAGATGAAACGACACCAGGAATAGATAAACACTTAGTAACAATTTCTAATGCTATCAATAATCTATACATATTACATGTTTGTTATTCCTTTTTTTGTTTTGAAAAATGGTCATATATGTTAGGGATAGTACCCCAAAAGCATGTATTAATACATTAGTTGCTAAACTAATAAAACAATAATTGATACTTATTTTTATTGATATTTGTATGCTAGTAAATATCAAGAAATCTCTGTTTATGTAACCATAATTTTAGTATATAAGTGTTATTTACAAGAGGATTAAAATTATGGATAATAAACTAAATTAGTACATAATTAAATTAATTAAAGTTGGGATATTTAATTAAAATATTATTAGTATAGTCCATTAATATTAAGAATGTAATGATCTTATCCAGACTATTGATATGGTGATATCATAATGGAGGCACTTTATATAATGTGATTATATAGGACTAGACCATATGTAATTTAAAATTTCACATAAATTTTGTTATTTTCTGAAAATTCAAATAATATCAATAGATAATCATATATGAGTTGATCTTAATCCTGAGGGTTATAGACTCATATTTATTTCAACATGATCTTTTATTTGCTTGTTAAAAATTTGTTGGTTAGCATTTCTAAACACTTTCATTTCGAGATTATATTGGGATAGGTAGCCAGGAATATAACTTACAGATATAGAATTTATACCTTCTAGTGGGAAGTGGAAAAACGGTTCCCTTTGATTAGTTAATTCTGAATGCACAATTTACAATTTGGTTATAAATTAACTGTTCACTAGTAAATTAACGACAGATAAGGAACAAGGGATAATTAGAGAGGTTAACAGAAAACCTAGCTCTAATTATGAATCGTCTTTGAAGGTTGAAACCACATGTAATGATTATATTAATAGACTACTCAGTGTTGATTATAGTAAATTATTCTATAATTATAAGAGTGTATGTAATTCCAAAATTTTAATGGAGCAATCTTGGAATTAATAAATTGAATTAATTAATTAAAGAGTTTAATTAATTATCCGAATTTATTGGATCTTGCAATATATGTCCATATGTCCCCAATCCACCTTTATAAACAATGAAATGGATTTTATGAAATAATTTTAATTATACTTGTAATTATAGAAAATTATTTTCTAAACTAAGTGTTAATTATAAATATCAAAAATTACGGGAATTATTTATTTTGATAATTAAAATTAGTATCTAGAATTATGAATTCTAGATAATTACGAAAGGAAGTTAAAGATAACTTTCCTATCAGATAAAGGTATCTGCCTATTATAGTTTAGAAGAGGATTAAAAAACTAGGGATTTAGCAAGTATAAAAGAGAATCTCTCTCTCTCTCTCTTCCATACACACATTTTTCACCAAGAGAGAGAGAGAGAATTCTCTAGCTTCTTGTTGAATATTTTTGTTCCCCTCTCCACAGCCTAGTCTTGTGATTTCATTAGTTAAAAATATCATAAGATAAATTATACAATATAATTTAATTTAGTTTTATTAATGCTCACTCGTTGTCATTGGTGTGAAGGCTTGGATTGGAAGACCTTGTTGTCTGATTTAATTAGATTGAAACTTGATGAGGAAAGCTTGAAGAGATTGAACGTATCATTAGAAAAAAGAATTGACTTTTTCTATCAGGCTATGTTTTTTGAAAACTCTCATGAACATAATATTTATATTTTATAGAACTGATTAAATTATATATTCATACAACTGCATTAATTTTGTGAAATTTTTTATAGTGCCTGATACAACGTCTTTCCGTTGTGCCTGATTTGATCGGAAAACAAATCAAAATTATATTTATTTTGATAAAATTATTTCCAACAACTAGTATTAGAGCCAGTTTGTATGAATACTGTAATTTTAATCTTAAGTATGCATGAGTGGGTATTTATTTGCATTGTTAAATACATTTTTGAATGTTATGAATGATTATATCATGTGATAGATCTATGGTGATGTTTTTTTATCGTTATTATTTGGTTCCCTAGGATTACATAGTTGATGTAATAATTTTTTATTAGATCAAAAATTGTAAACCCTAAATTTTTGGGTACAGAATATATGTAAATTTTGCCCAATCCCCATACCTGGCATGATGGAGATTATATGAAGATAGATGAGAATAAATAAAAAAATTCACAGATTTTTTGTAGTTTTCTTTTTATTTTTTTGTTATTTCTTTTTGGGTTGTAATTTTATTGTCTTAGGAAACCCGACCAAAACAATATTTTTTTATTTTTTGTTTATTTATTTGATGAATGTATGAGATACAAATTACCGTGCATAATCGTATGTCATTCATAATACCCACTCGTAGTCATTAGGAATGTCATGCATACTTGTCATCATATTAAATAGTTTATGTAATATCCTATAGGATAGGAGTTGAATTACTTGGAATAATCGATTAAAATTATGATTTTTGTTTTATAGTTAAATTTGATAAAATCACTATTTTATTTAGGCTTTAATTATTAAGAGTTAATAATTATTAGCTTGGGTTATTCTAAATAATGAACTTACATTTTTAGAAAAATCTGATAATTAAGTAAGCCCAATAGGATTGGACTTAGCTAGAATAAACTAATATATAGAGATATATTCATTAGAAACATTCGATATTAGAGAATATTAATTCCAAAATAATGATTGAGAGAGGGTTATATGACAATATATTCCACAGTCTCCACTAATAACACAACACTGTAAGGTTTAAATGGAGCCTTGCGACACTTTGATTTCGTCCTCCCTCCAGAGGGTGTCCATTTAAGTCAATAACAAGGCTAATTTCTAAATGATAGGAATTTTTGATGTATTTCAAAATTGACCTACCCTACGACGGAATTATAAGTTAAGTTGGTGAAATCCAAAATAGCGAGTCACACTCATAAAGATGTAATTAAAGTTAGTTTAGCTACATTTTGACCGATTTAAATGGTAATCAATAAATAGATGAAAACATGAGATATCTTGATGATTTATTTATTAATTGAGATGGTCTTGATTCAATCGTCTTTAGTATAACCTACTATATGGTGGCATATTAATTGTGAGATTGCAATACCATAGATTTAATTGATTATATGTTCATGCATCATATATTATGTTTACCATTCTGAATTTTAAATTCGATATTCATAGAAGTACTGAATGTTATCTATTTATTTATTTCAACAATCATGTCTGGTTTAAATCATATTCTTATATTACTTGCTAATGAAAAGTTGACTAGATGAAAATATATTAAGTAGAAAAGTAACATGAATATCCTACTTGTCTGTAAAAACTTCAAATTTGTCCTTGTAGAGGAACATCCTTAAGAACCTATTGTTAATGCTCCTCGTAATGTATGAGAGAGCTATGAAAAATAGATTACAGCCAATAACAAGGCCCATGCCAACTTGTTAGCGAGCATGTTTGATGTGCTTAGATTGAATCACAAAAAGATAGAGACTGCTTATGAGATAATGGAGTTTCTCGAGGCCATGTTTAGGCAACATTTTGATCAATCTCGTCATGAAGCTGTGAAAATGGATATTAACACGAAGATGCAGAAGGGAACCTTATTTAGGGAACATGTTTGAAATATGATTAACTATCTGAGCGAGGCTAAAATCCATGGTGTGACTATTGATGAGCCCACCCAAGTGAGTATGATTTTAGAATCACTCTCACCAGCTTTTCTATAGTTCAAAAGCGACTATGTTATGAACAAGTTGAGTTATGTTATGACTTAATTACTTAATGAGTTGCAGACTTTCGAAGCCATTTTCATTGGAAAGGCTAAAGAATGTGAGGCAAATGTTGCAAGGATACGCTATCTTCCTCAAACAATGGTAAGAAAAAGAAGAATAAAAAGGGCAGTTTTGGGACTCAATTCAAAAAGACAAACAAGAAGGGTCCTAAAGGCAAGAAGAAGAACGACTCCAAGAGAAAGCCCAAAGAAAAGTATTTCCATTACGGAGTTGATGGGTATTGGAAGAGAAATTGTCAAAGTATCTCTCCGAGCTCCACGAGAAGAAAAAAAGGTAAATATGATTTACTTGTTCTTGAAGCTTGTTTAGTGGAAGATGATTCATCATCCTAGATAGTTGATTCATGAGCCACTAATCATGTTTGTTCTTATCTGCAGGAACTTAGTTCTTTTAAGGATCTTGCCGAAGTAACATTCACGATGAGATTTGGCAATGGAACCTTGGTTTCGGCAAAAGCAGTGGGAGACATTCATTTAGTTTTTTTAGGAATAAATATTTTGTTTTAAACAATGCTTATTTCATTCCTAGTTTTTGTAGAAATTTGATTTCTATTTCCAAATTACATGTACAATTATTAGGTATTTCTTTTATGATAATGAGATTATTATTTCTAAAAATTATATAGATATTTGTCATGCAATGATAGATAATGGACTTTATGTGTTAAGGCCCAATGAACAACCACTAATTAATGTCGAAATATTTAAAATAGAATATCCTAAGCCAAAGAAGTAAAAGGTTTCTCAAGAGGATGAAACATATCTTTGGAACCTAAGGTTATGACAAATTAATCTAGATAAGATAAATAATATTAGTAAATGATGGTCCTTTAAGAGAGCTAAAAGTTGGTACTCTTTCTATTTGTGAATCTTATCTAGAGGCTAAAATAATAAAAGACCTTTTACTGGAAAGGGCAATAGGGCCAAAGAACCATTTGAGCTTTTCATACTAATGTTTGTGGTCCTATGACCATGCAAGCTAGATGTGGTTGTGAATATTCATCAAATTTGTTGATGATTGTTCAAGATATGATTTTGTTTACCTAATGTAAAAGGAAATCTGAAACTTTTGAAAAGCATAAAGAATTTCAACCAAAGCCCGAAAGGCAATTAGGTAAATCCTTAAAGTCTCTAAGATTAGATCAAGGAGATGAGTATGTTGATATTGAGTTCAAGGACTATATGCTAGAGCATGGTATTTTGTGCCAACTCACAGCACTTAGAACTCTTCAGCAAAATGGTGTTGCTGAGAGGAGAAACTGGACTTTACTTGATATGGTGAGATCCATGATAAGCTATTTTTCATTGTCAGATTCAATTTGGGGTTTTTCACTACAAACTGTGGGGTATATTTTGAATGTAGTACCATCCAAGTCTATCCAAAAGACATCCTTAGAGATGTGGCACATGTGCTTAAAGGAAAGCCTGGAAAGTTGCAACCATGATTAGTATTATATCTGTTTATGGGATATCCCAAAAGTACAAGAGGAGGTTTGTTTTATAATTCTCAAAATAAAAAGGTAATTGTGTCGACAAATGTAACATTTCTTGAAAATGATTGATAATAAATTTTAAGCCTCACATTAAAGTTTTACTAGAGGAATTACTTTTTGATGAGATCATACTACAACTAACAAGATTTGTTGGACAACATATCCAAAGGACCACCAACTTTGATTAGAATGTCATCCCCCCTCGATGTAGTGAGAGGTCTATAAGACCACCAACATGCTACAAAGAGAACGAAGAGGCTCAACTTAACATCTTCGACAACAGTGAGGATGATCTATTGACATTCAAGCATGCAATAGAAGATTTTGATTGAGATAAATGGCAAGAGGCTATGAACCAAGAAATGGAGTTTATGTACTCTAATTTTTGTCTGGGAGCTTGTTGATCTACCTGAGGATATCAGGCTTATTGGTTGTAAATGGATCTTCAAAAGGAAGAGAGGTGTGGATGGGAAAGTAGAGACTTTCAAAGTAAAACTAGTGCCGAAAGGTTATACTTATAAAGAGGGACTCAATTATGAGGAAACCTTCTTGCCTGTAGCCATGCTTAAATTCATCCACATACTGCTCTCTATTGCTGTGAGCCTAGATTATGAGATATGACAAAATGGATATGAAGGCAGCCTCTCTGAATGGCTATCTTGGGGAAGACATCTATATGTAGCGACCAAAGGGTTTCATAGCATAAGGTCATGAGTAGAAAGTCTGCAAGTTGCTGAGGTCCATTCATAGACTAAAGCAAGCTTCTAGATCATGGAACCTAAGATTTGATGAGACGATAAAGTCTTATAATTTTGATCAGAATGTTGATGAACTTTGTGTACACAAGTGCATCAACGACAAGAAGGTGGTTTTCTTAGTACTTTATGTAGATGATATTCAACTTATTAGGAATGATGTAGAAATATTATCTAATATCTAGATATGACTAGCCAAGCAATTCCAACTAAAAGATTTAGAAGAAACAAATTATATTCTTGGGATTCAAAATCATAATAACATAATATTGGCATTGTCTTAGGTATCTTATATTGATAAGATACAGACAAATTCCCTATGCCTAACCAGAAGACATTCTTATGTATGCTATATAGTGTACGAAGCTAGACATTTATTATGTGATAGGGATAGTCGGTGATTTCTAGTCAATTTTAGGATTAAATTACTGAAAAATGGTAAAGAATATTCTCAAATATTTTAGAGAATAATAAATTATATGCTAATGAATTCAGGTTGAGACCTGAATTGTTTTAGATACACTGATTCTAATTTTGATCGGAAAAGAATAGTCAAAAGTTGACCTCTGGATCAGTGTCCACTAAGAGTGGAGAAACCATAGTTTGGAATAGAATTAAAGTGTTAAACAATCGAGCAATGTTGAGTCAACCTTGGAGGCTGAAAACCTAGTTGATTATGAAGCAGCCAAAGAAGTAGTTTGGCTCAAGATTCTTTACTGATTTGGAAATTGTTCCAAATATGATAAAACATTAGAGACAAATATTGGGATTAGGACTTAGAGACATGTCTGACCTGATATAGGGCATCTGAGAGATGGTAAGGAATAGTTCCCTAAAAGCGTGTATTAGTACATTAATTGTTGAATTAATAAAATAATATTTGATACTTATTTTTTATGCATATTCATATACTAATGAATATCAGAAAATCCTTGTTTATTTATTAACCATAATCTTAGTATATAAGTATTATATTCAAGAGGATTAAGATTATGGATAATAAACTAAATTAGTCCATAATAAAATTAATTAAAATTGGGATATTTAATTAAATTATTATTAGTGCAGTCCATTAACATTAAGAATGTAATGGTCTTATATGGAGTATTGATGTGGTGATATCATAATGGAGGTACTTAATATAATATGATTATATAGGACTAGACCAGATGTAATTTGAAATTTCACATAAATTTCGTTTGTTTTTTGAAAATTCATATAATATCAATAGATGATCATATGTAGGTTGATCTTAATCCTGAAGGGTTATAGACTCCTATTATTTTAATATAATTTTTTATTTGTTCATTAAAGATTTGTTAGTTGTAGTCCTACACACTTGTATTTTGGAATCATATTGGGATAGGTAGCTGGGAATGTAACTTATAGATATGGAATCCATACATTCTCGTGTGAAGTGAAAAGATGATTAGAACTGAACAATAGAATGCTTAGAATTACAAATTGGATGAATTAATTAAAGAGTTAAATTAATTATCTGAATTTATTGGAGCTTGCAATTATAGGTCCATAGGTCCCCAATCCACCTTAAAAAACATTGAAATGGATTTTATACAATAACTTTAATTGTACTTGTAATTGTAGGAAATTTTTTTCCTAAAATGAGTGTTAATTATAAATATCAAAGATTACCGGAACTATCAGATATTGTTGGGTAATAAATAAATGAGATATTTATTTTGATATTTAGAATTATTATCTAGAATTATGAATTCTAGATAATTACAAAAGGAAATTAAGAATAACTTTCTTATTAGATAAGTGTGTCTGCCTATTAGAGTTAGTGGAGGGTTAGAAAACTAGGAATTCAGCAAGTATAAAATGGAATCTTTCCCTCTCTCCTATACACACATTTTTCACCAAGAGAGAGAAAGAGAATTCTTTAGCTTCTTGTTGAATATTTTTCTTCCCTTCTCCAAAGCCCAGTTTTGTGATTTTAGAGTTGAAGATATCACAAGATAAATTATACAATATAATTTAGTTTAGTGTTAAGAATGTACTTGTTCCCATTAGTGTGACAGCTTGGATTGGAAAACCTTGTTGTCTGATTTGATGAGATTGAAGCTTGGTGAGGAAACCTAAAGATTCTGAAAGTATTATTAGAAAAAGAATTGGCTTAATCTATCAGGTTATATTTTCTGAAACTCTCTTGAATATAATATTTATATTTTGTATAACTAATTAAAATTACATGTTTGTATAACTGCATTAATTTTATAAAAAGTTTTATAGTGTCGGATACCATGTCTTTCCACTGCGCCCGATTTGATTGAGAAGCAAATCAAAATTATTTTTATTTGATAAATTTTTTTTCTTCAATAGAGACTATCAAATATTACATTTAAATTTTGAATTCTAAATATGAATAATTACATCATGTATTATATCAAGATATCAAATAATAAGAGAAGAAACTACTATGCTACAGGACAAATGGACGAGACTTGTACTTAAGATTTAATTATTCAAATATATTTGGATAATTGCCCATCTACTTGAAGTTCACTTTTGCTAAACTAAAGTTTCAAAATCATCTTATCTTACACCAGAAAATTGCTTGCTTAGTCCCTAATATAGGGATTTTCCAAGTTTGGTATCAAACTTTCCAAAAAAATTCAATTTTAGTTCCATATATCAACATTTCCATTGCAACTTTAATACATAACTTTTTGATAGAAAATGACATGTGCCATGCATGTGGCTAATTGACATGTAAGATGCACATGCTTTACTTTACTTTAAAAATTAAGGTATTAACGCATTTACTCAAAGATAAAGCATTTTAACCTTATTTTTTAAATTCTCTCTGTTGGACTTTGTTTTATGTTCAAATGAGTGTAAAGTATTCTTGATGTAAAAATAAAAATTTGGTGGGAATTTGCTCAACAATTTGTTTAGATATTGACATTTAGGACCAATACACATTATCAAATTCATAAATAATTAGACAAATGTATATATTGTGTTATATAATTTTTAGGGTAAATGGCATTTTACCCTCCCAAAGTTAACTATTTTGGCTACCCCAAAGTTAACTTAATGTCACTTTGTCCCCTCAACTTACATTTATTAGGGCAAAATGCATATTTAGGCACCAAACTTTCATGAGAGTTGCACAATAGTCACCCAAGTTTTAGAAGAAATATATATAGTCGCTCAACTATAGAAAAAAATACATTTATAGAAATTTAATTATACAAAAAATGCACTTCTAGTTACACACATTTCAAAAGAAGCATATATAGTCACTCAATTATATAAAAAAAATCTTTTCTAGTCACTTATTTCAAACTAACAAAATATTAATATATTTATATAAGTACACATATTCATTTATATACATCAATATTTTAAATAAATACATGTATTAATTGATATACTTCAATAAATTAACACATACTATTATCTCAATTAAATATATTTTTACACGTGTGTATATATGTGCAAATATTAATTTATAATCAAATACTACCATTTGGTAATTATTATTAGAGTTATCATTTACGTAGATATACAAATTTGATAAATCTAATAATAATTTCTTAAAAAAATTATTAATTTAGAAAACTTAAATATTCAATTCATAGTAGTATTTAATTATAAATGAATATCTGCACATATACTTATATTTTTAGACATGTATTTAATTGAGTATAATAATATTTGTTAATGTAATTACGTATATCAATGAATATGTGTATTTCTTAAACATATTAACCTGTGCAAAAGAACATGTGTATTTATTTAAATATATTAATGTGTATAAATGAATATGTGTATTTATGTAAACATATGAATATTTTGTTAGTTTGGTATGAGTAATTAGAAGTAACATTTTTTTATAGTTTATTTACTATATATACTTGTTTTGAAATGTGGATGACTTGAAGTGCATTTTTCAATTTAGTTGTGTGACTATATATACTTTGTTTGGAAAGTGAGTGACTAAAATGTAACTTTGAGAAAATTTTAATGACTAGCTAATTATGCATTTTTTATCCATTTATTATAGTATTTTGCTCCTTAATGGTATTTTGAGATCTGAAACGCTCTTCGTTAGTCATTGTCGCGTATTTTTTCCACCTATTTCTTGCTTAAAAGCCAAAAATAATCGTCATAATATTTTTCGATTATTGTCAATGATGATAACATAATAAATATGGTACTTTTATTGCAAAAATAGTGTCAATCATAGGACAAGAAATATGTGTTTGCCCTCTTTTCGCTTAGAAGCCAAGAAAAAAAATATGTAATAATTTTGTTTATTACTATTAATGGTGAAAATACGACAAATGGTGGTACTTTTACTACAATAATATTAGTTACAGTGTGACTAATAAGCTAAGTGGTTGCGAATAGTGGCCGTAAATATGAGTCGCGCCCGTTGAGCACTAGATTTTAACCCCTATATAACTACATAAACACTGTGTTCTTCATTGTCATTCTCCGCAACCATTTAGCATATTTCTCATATCACGATTGATACTATTTATAACAAAAGTACCATCATTTATCGTATCTTCACCATTGACAGTAATAGAAAAATATTACAAGGCCTTTTTTCTTGGCTTTTGAGTGGGAAATAGGCGAAAAAATGCACAACGATAGATGACGAAGAGTGTTCTGGTAAAAATCTGATCTGAAAATGCTATTGGGGGCAATATGCTATAATAAATGTAAGTTGAGGGGCAAAGTGTTTTTAAGTTAATTTTAGGGGTAAAGTTCCAAAATGGTTAACTTGGGGGTGGGGGGTTTGAAGTGCCATTTATCCTATAATTTATTTATGAATAATATTATTCAATATGTATAATGTAGATTACATAAGAAATCATTAAGGTCTACATATTTAAGTTAAATAAATCAATAATTCAATAATTTATTTGTTTATAAAATCTGAAACTTTATGCATATAGGATGTTGTTAGATAATTTTTATACTTTGTATGTGTATGCAGTATATAATTTATAATGTGTATATGTATAACATAATATATATATTTTTATACTCACAATCCATATGTTTTATTAAGTTTTATGTTTTACCTGTACATATTACTATTTATTTGTATGTATTACCTAATTTTTTCTTGTATTGCAATTACAAAAAATACATATAAATATTATTCTTATTTTATATTTTAATATATATTACTAATACAGATTATATATGTATACAACATGTTACACTCGTTATGTATTTGGCATATTTATGTATCGTGAAATCATATAATAAACTCATGTATGTATTTATCAAATAAAATATTTGATATATAATTTAAATAAGTTATTAAATATGTATATGTATATACTCATATTGTGTTTTTATTATGTATATTATATTATAGAAATACTATAATATATGTTGTATGTATTATGCATTATTACATATTGTATATCTTATATACATCATGCAATAAGTATTTGCTATATAAAATAAAAGTTGGTAACTATATTTCCTTTCAATTGTCAGCAAATGAAGAAAAATTGTTGAAAGAGCAAATTGCATGTTTTCTGTAAAAAAGAAATTGGATAGAATTTTTTGGCAAAACAGGTGAGCTAACGGCCACATACGTGACACATGCCATTTTTTGTCAAAAAGTTAATGGTGGTAATAAAATTGAAATGAAATGTTGATATATGGGACTAAAATTGAATTTTTGGGAAGCTCAGTACCAAATTTGCAAACCCTCATGTATTGTGGGATTAATAAAATATTTTTTTCTTTTAGAAATTGATACTTATTAAACCTGATTTTCTTTATTTTGCCTTCTCTTTTCACTTTCTTTGTCACCGCAAAATCCTAGATCTAATTAAGTGTTAAAGTTGTTATTTTATAGTGAAAAACCAAATAGTAACATGACATTATTTAGCATATGTGCCTATCAGATAAATAAATCTTGACAACACTAACTATATAATAGAAAAAAATACCTAGATTTAAAAAATATGGCTTGAATTAGAGAAAAAAATCAACAAGAAGTATTTCAAACCATGTTGTCAACAATGCAATACTCCCAGTTTAAGCTTTGCATAAACTACCACAAAATAAACACAAAATCTCATTATTTCTCAATAAAACAACCATATTTTGGTCATTCCATTATTAAATTGACATGTTTTGGGTGAGTAGATACTCAAGGATTTCTATCCCTCAGATTTGAAGGAAAATTAAGAGGGTTATGCATATGACATCCTGTTATTTCATGACTAGT
This sequence comes from Paulownia fortunei, assembly GCA_019321725.1. Classification (NCBI taxonomy): domain Eukaryota; kingdom Viridiplantae; phylum Streptophyta; class Magnoliopsida; order Lamiales; family Paulowniaceae; genus Paulownia; species Paulownia fortunei. Next base: position 7,996,065 of record CM033114.1, on the reverse strand, counting down.
CAGGGCACATGATGCACTAAAAGAAACATAGTGTTGAGCAAAAATATTAGGACCAGGAGCTGTAGGGTAGGCACAACAGCCATGTCAGCAACGCTCTTGACACAAGCCTTAGTTTTTTAGCTACTTTTAACGTGTTCTAGATTGAGCTTCCCACCTTATTATTAATTCCCTCACCTGTTCTTTGTTGAAAGTTTCAATTGGTACATCTTCTCACCATCTTTTCTATCGAGTTTTATCTTTCTCAGCCATATATACTTTTCTTGTTTGTCTTCAGCCTCTTGTTGGACATGCATCTCATCCAGCCTCTGGTTGAGGTCATTAATCCTAACTCGTATGTGAGCCTCAATAAACCTAGAAAACTCACTAAGTGTGTGAGCCTCAATAAACCTGACCATGGACTCCATTGTAGGGTGGAAAGAGGAACAAGAATTGTCAATAGAAGAGATGATGATGATTCCTATATTAACACCATGAAGAGTGCTTAGCTCACTGGCTTTCTTGTATAGACCAACACCGCATTTGGAAAATGTGGTGTAGAAGTCATCTTCGTTCTGGATTCTCTCAATGGGGGTCCTTTGGCAACTTCTTGTTCGCCTGTTGAACATAGTGAAAGTTTCTGTGAGAAATATAAAGGGAAGTTTGTATTGAAAGAATCATGAGAAAAGAAGTTTGCACAAGATGGGGGATTTACCCTTGTTGCCTATAATACCTCTACACATAAAAAGTATTCCCCAAACAAGCCAAGATCTGCACCTTTTTAAGTGGACCTTGTTGGGTTTACACAGTTTCAGGATACATGGTGCAGTGAACATTGAAAAAATTTTAACAATCAAAATAGACCATACATCACATATAATAATATATCCCAATACCGGTGTGATTGATGGGATTATATGTTTAATACCTAGTATGAGTAAAGTTTAGAACTTATACCTTTCTTGCTTCTTATTGTAGAAGATAATTAAAATGACCCAAGTCATTATGGCACCGCGATCATATCACCAAGTGTGATTCCAAGTATCTCTTGTATGGAAAAGGTTCACCTGGAGTTCCAAGTGTTACATCTCTCAGTGTATCCACACTTTAAATGCTCATTTGATAGCGAACCTATGCTAGTAGGTATCGATTCGATAATTTTATTCTAAGAGTTTTTTATTTGGAAAAGACATAATAATTGTGTTCTAGGTGCTTGATTTGATTGTTAATTCAACTAATAAAAGAAAGAATGAAATCAAAGTGTAATAGGGAGAGCAATTGGGCGTCTTCTTAGGGAGAGGAAAGAGGATGGCTTTTGGGTATTTTTCTCCAAGAAAAATGTGTATTAGGGTACCCAATTTTCTGCGCTAGTGGTTGGTTATGAGGGGTTTTTATACACCCCTCAGTTCCATCCTTGTGGAACTCTTTTCTTATCCAAATCTCTAGTGTTTACACTTTAGTGAACACTCTTGCATTGTCTTCACATCACATGTAAATTCATTAATCATGTTATTTTAATGAGTTGGATTCTTATTCCAATTCCAAATAGATTTTGATTTCTATGTTGACTTTATAGATGCATTTGTAGATACTTTGTTGGTTGTTGCGAATTCACGTCTGAAGCAATATAATAATAACATTACTCCTTCAAATTAATATAATTCTTAAGAATTTATATACACGGTTTAAGACATGTTAAGAATAATATGCTATGTTGACTTTGTATATCCACTTATAGATAGTTTGTTGGTAGTTGCTAATTCAAATTTGAATCAAAAAAATTAATAACATTACTCTTTCCATTTGATATAATTCATACAAAATTAATGTTGCAGTTTAAGATTTGTTAAGAATTATATGCTATGTTGACTTTGTAGATGCATTTGTAGATAGTTTGTTGGTTGTTGTGAATTCAAGTTTGAAGAGAAATATTAGTAACATTACTCCTTCAATTTAATATAATTCAAACAAAATTATATCTATGGTTTAAGACGGTGAGAATTACAACACACAAATTTTCATTTTAATTGTACAACTAAAATTGTCCATGCAACAATATTTGAATTAAAAAAAGTAATGCATATTACGATTATTTATGAGAGAATATTTGGATTTAAAAAATTAATATACATTATGAAATTTTCATAATTAACCCGTTAAGTACTACAAATGCAAAATATTAATGTGGTTTTGATGTTGGGAATTTTTTTAGTTTCTAGTTGGTTATAGAAATGACTAATTGTTGTATTGTCGTTCATATGAATGACAATGTGGATAATGGTAGATATGATGTAGTTGATGACGTAATTGATGATGGTAGAGATAATCTGTAATGGGCCATAAATTATATAAACATCGCTATGTCAAATATTATATTTTTCCATGAGCATGCGGGCCCTGAATCATTCCCCAATCAGTTGAGGGAGCTTTTTAGGGATTCAAGATTTCGAGGTCTAGGCTAACTAAATAAAATACTTTTAGGCCATGATTAGCACTTTTACGATGCACTTGGAATGTGAAATCTCATATTCCAAAGGTTGTGTCAGAGGGGATTCATATCCCAGCATGACCCACATCATCATTGAGGAGTTTTTTCAATTTGTTGTGAAAATAATTTGCTTGCACCATTGGGCTGAGCATTTTTAGAAATCCCCTAAAACAATAAGTTGTCACTTGCACATGGTGTGCAATGCATTTTGCACTATAGCGATAGATTATGTATGTCCACCAGACATGATATATGTGCAATAGGAAATTTTGTACAACCCACAGTGGTACCCCTATTTCAAGGTTAGTGTTGTACAACTAATATAATTAAATCTCCCACACTGGTGTTATATCTTACCAGCTATCATATCCACTAGTTTGGTTGATTATCAACAGGATTATGTAGGGGTAATTGATAGAACAATAGTTCCTAGATAGTCAACTACTAAAAAATTTAGGGCATATCATAGCCAAAATCAGTCATAAGTCCGAATGTGATGGTGGTATGCTCCTTCGATCTTGAGTTCACATTCATGTTGGCTAGTTGGGAAGATAGTGCAAATGACTCTACAATGTTGCTTGATGCACTTCGAATTCGGAGTACAATTTTTCCCTGGCATCCTTCTAGTAAAAAGAAATTACTTAAATTAAAATTTATTTTTCTGTTTCTAACTTGCATTTATCATGCTGATGAAGATAAATACTACGTCATTGATGTCGGGTATACTAAGTTCCTAGGACTCTTGATTCCCTAACATAATGAGTGTTATCCCATACTGGGATGGGGGCCCAGATTAAAGAAAGAGTTCTCATCAGTAAGAAATTAAATAGAGTGGGGCTTTGACATGAATAAGAAGAGCTATCCCATTCTTAGAGGCCTTATGCCCAACTACAAGTTGACTCCACAAGTTGATGTAGTCATAGCATATTGTGTCCTCCATAACTTCATTTAAGACATACTATGATGATGACCCCTTTTTGAATGAGTTTACCGACCACGATTAGTTTGATGTTAAAGTAGGGAGAATGCACCAAGTGGATCTCTTAGAAAAATACTTGTGGGCTAGGAACTTAATTAGTAATTCAATTTCACAACAACTATGGTATGACCACATACATGACCAATAAAATTATAGGAGCACTTTTCACCCTTTATATACTATGTTGAGGACATGTTGTATTGTACTCATGTTTTCCATATGCGATGTTCTACTGTAAACCTTTAACTCTATTATTGTTTTCAATATTCATATTTTTTTCTTCAATTGCCCACTGATAATTTACTTCTTAATAATTGTATTTTGCCTAATAAGTTACCCTTATCATTAATAATATACACCAAAATGGTGGTGTAGATCCATCCAAATTACATACGTGGTGCAGGTCAAATGACATTAGCCATGGCAAAGATGGAGAAAAACTACAATTACTTCTTCTACACTTGTCTTGTACACAGAATCAGTATCGCAACTTCATTTGGTTAGCTGAGTGGGAATGCAAGTGCGCCATGTCAGTCAAGGGTCACACAAAAAAATGTATGGACATCTACGTCTCTCAAGGCGAGCAAACTAAGTAGATGATAGTATCTTGCATAGTGTAGCAATATCAACACACCGTTCAATGAGTGGACCACCAAACATGTTTTTTTATTGCAACTCCCCCATCACCCATGTCAATGCACATGCTGTTGTTTTTCTATATTATTGTTGCGGTTGCGGTTGCTCGTTTTTCATGGCGTCCCTTGTACTTTTGATGGCCATTATGATGAGAATGGTTGTGGTTGTATAATGCATATTTTACATTAAATTAAAACCAAATCTTAGCAAATTGAACAATGCTCCAATTGTATAACATTGTGTTATTTTTTTGTTTATTCTAAAATGTTATGCATATGTCTACGAAATAATTTATTAAGGAAAACTTGCAATTTTGGTCCCGTATATTGGCCTACTAGGATTTTGGCCCTTTATTTTATTTTAAGGGATTACTAATTTCAGGATACTAGGTAGCATAAATTGGTAATTTTGGTCCAATTTTCACCAAAGATTCTAATTTTGGTGGCAATTGCTATCATGGACTCAAAATTGACAAAATATTACTTACATGGGCACAAAATTGGGGATTTTTGTTTTTTGAAGGCAAAATTACCCTTGTGGCATCTTATGTAGATAGAAAATAAAAAAAATAAAAAAAATTTATATTAAAAATCAGAAAATATATTTCATTTCAATAATAAAAAATAGAAAAATATTTACATATTATATCTAAGTAATTTATTAATTTTTAATAATGTAACATAATTTAAAAAAATTAGGGAAAATAAAGGAAACAATATTAATAAAATTTGATATTCAAAAAATTTAAAATATAATTAAATTCAAGAATAAAAAATAAAAAATAGGTTACATATCATATTTAACAATTTCTTAATTTTCAAAAACAATTATACAAAATAAAGGAAAAACAATTATTAAAATTTCATATTTTAAAATTAGAAAATATATTTAATTTTAATAAAAAATAGAAAATAGTTTACATAATATATCTAAATTATTTTAAATTTTTAGATATATATATATAATTTAGAAAATTTACAAAGGAATAAAGATGCTAATAAAATTTCTCATTTAAAAAATTAGAAAAATAAATTTAATTAAATATTTGATGTTTGCTTCTTCTTTCTTCTTCCCAGCCATTGCCCAAGCTTAGGTCACTGCCCGACTACCCAGCCTGCTATCGAGGAGCTCCCATCAGCCAGCCTCTCCACCGACAGTTGTAGCCATTACAATGGATATTTGATAAGTTGGTTTTATACCAACAATTCATATGCATTTTGATTAACTTTTGGTTTTCTTTTCGAGTGTTTATGTTACTTTTTATGCATTTATTTCGAAATCTTATAGGTAATGGAAAAATGAGAAACAAATGAAAAGAAACAAAAATTTGGTTGAAATTTTGAAAGAACCCGCATTGTATTACTATTGATGCAATGTTTGTATTTCAATCATAAGTCTTTGCTCCAATATCATATTGACTTGATTCTTGATCCATTGAAAATTCAAGGGATAGATCTATAATTTTTATGCTTACCAAAAAAGCCAGTTCCTACGATTTCAATGAGAAACATCGAGTTCAAGAGTCAAAACTTGACTGAAACTTTCTAGCATGACATATTTTGGTATTTTAGGCATAGTGATAATTCATGAAGATATAGAAAGCTAAGAGATAGGCTATATTTCTTATGAAGACACCAAAAGCCAGTTTGGCCAAGGAAACGGTGAAAAATTGATTCAAAAAGGAAAGACACCAAAAGCCAGTTTGGCCAAGGAAGTGGTGAAAAATTGGTTAAAAAAGGCTATAAACACTGTAAAAACTAGTTTTGGATAGAATGTTTAGCGCCTAGTTGTGCCTAGCTGTTTAGTCAGGGCCTACGCACTTTCATGCTAATAAAAAGGGAAAAATAGATTTTTTTTTTCCCATTTAGCACATCTCCCATCTAATTTTAAGGACTCCAAAGAGCCTCCAAAAGCATTCTTGGACAGAAGGAGTGGTGCTGGATAGAAAGAGCTATTCTTGGAAAGAAAGAGGGTTATTCTTCAAGACAAGGAAGTCATTCTTGGAGACAAAAAGAGATTCAACCATTTATCTCACTTCACAAATTGGTGAACAATTTTTCATGTTCTTTCCTATGTATTTCTTGAAGTTATATTCATATATGATGAATTGAACTTTTTTTTCTAAAGGATGATGTAACCTTATTTGATCCTATATTTTGAATTCCAAACAATATTAGTTTAAGTTATTTATCTTGTTTGTGTTATCTTGCTTAGTATTGCATCTTGATCATTTTGTCATTAATTGAGATTATTGATGTATGAGATTCGATACTCGAGAGAGAAAAAATTATACATGATCATAATGATAACACAGCCTAGGAATCATAGAGTTGAGAAGTTTATGAAACCTTTGAAGTTTAGAAAAAGAATTCATTGAAATTTTATAAAGTTTTATTCTTGAGTTTTTACAGAGATAATGAAATTTATATTGGAACTCATAATCAATTCGTCACTCGAGAGAAGGAATTTATAAGTTTAGGAATTCTTAACTTACATGTGTTGTTAACTTAAATTGGTATGTTTTGGAAGGAAAAATATAGGTGATAATCAGGTGAGTCATTCCTCTAAAATTGCTTGTTCTAAGAACTTCACTCTTGTCTTTTGCAATTTTTCTCTTATTTTATTTTATTTACCAATCATCACTTGATTTTTTAGGTAAAATTAAGACTATTTGAATATGGTACTTGTTGCAATTTTTTATTACAATCCTTGTGGATGCAATACTGTGATACCTGAGCCTCTTACTACTCACATGGCCAAATATGATTCATGCATTACATGTTAATTGCGTGCTATTTGCATTGATATGACGTCATATAATTCATTTTATTTCATACGGCATTTTTAATCATTAAACTTAATTTTGAAGCTCTCGTACGGTATTGATTATCGAATCCCCTAACCTAAGTGGTTGATTTTGTATTGAGATAAAAAGAAATTGAGGTATCAATATAGTGAATAGTGCTAGGTTACACGTGGCAACCTTAGGAATTCGAAAGGTGTCACCGAAAAGTTTATAGAAAGTAAGTCGATTCGATCATGAATTTTAATATTATATGTATATTTAAGTCATACACTTGGGACAACTAGACATATAATACTATAATTTAAATGTTATATAACTAGGTTCATAGGTTTGTAACACTATCGGTGCACAAACTTCTCAATCGGGCAAGAATCGATAATTTTTATGGTGAAGAACCTAATGAACGGATATAGGAATTAGCTATGAAAATGAATGATGATGAAGATAGGTTGCAACCAAATACGAATATGTGAGACACACAAGATTAGGGCTGCAAGATAAAGGAGAAAATCAAATTATACCATTACATGCCACCTCAAACTTATGCCACCTCATGCTTAGACTTATCAAGCTAGCAACTCAACATATTCTTCACTCTTAAGCTAACAGCCACAACTTGAACCTTCTTCTGAACCATTTCAGCTTCTAAATACATGGAAAAAGATCTCTAAATAGGTCCTAAGTGATTCCAACCGAAAAAGGAGGCAAAACAAGCAAAGGGAATGAGAAATAACCAAGTTCAAGTAGAAAACTATGCAAGGTGAGCTTAACCTACGGGTTTGGCATGACTTTCAGATTTATTTTGAGGTTTATTAGATTATTAAGCTTTGAATATTATTTATAAATGTGTTAGGATGTTATTAGATAGGCTTTGATGCATAAATAAACGGTTTATGGTTGGAAATATTTGATAGAAAACACTTGTGCTAGAAACTGTCACCTTGCTGTATTCTTGTGTTTTAGGCTTCAAAAGTGTATGGTATGTTGAATAAAACCTGTAATTATCATCATATAAATGTTTATATATGAGTTAAGAGTATTGGAATGAAATTTTATCGGTTAGAAATTGAAATAGAGAATGATATTGGAGAAACACTCAAACTGCCAAAGTAGCAAAATCTATTTTGGTGTGCTGTGAAGTAGACTGAATTAGGGGAGCTAAATCCATTAGTTTTGGCAAGAATATAACCTAGTTGTCTCTGTGTATATGTTATATAAGCGTGGTAAAATTTCGGGAGAGATTGAAACTTCTTGTATAAGAAGGTAACATTACCTTTTCTATCCAATAGAAACTTCTTGTATAAGAAGGTAGCATTCCTTAAAACAAACATATTTTGCTTTGAGGGGTTATAGAAGTAGTACCAAGTATTTATCTTTGGGTACCCACAAACTTACATAAGATGGACCTCGCATCCAACTTATCTCCCACTTGCTACTTCATGTAAGCAGGGAACCCCTATACCATAAGTTATTTTTAAGAGGGGGCTTTTCAATGCCATATCTTATGTTACACTTTGGGCACATGCTGAGATCACACTCTATTGAGCAAGAATGTCATCGTTTTTAGGGCATAGCCCAGAATAAAAAATGAAGCTTAGTGAAACTCATCATGGATGAATCATGTCAAGCAAGTTTCGATTCCTTCACTCGACTACCCCATTGAGTTAGGCGTACCGGATAGAGTTTACTGGGAGACATTCCCATTCTCTCGTAGAATATCAATGAACTTACTTACTCTCCTTCTCGATCAGATTGAAGAATTTTAATACTTAGCCCAATTGATTCTCTACCTCATACCTGAATTCTTTGAACTTTTTAAAGGCTTCAGACTTGTATCTCATAAGATACAAATACCCAAATTTAGAATAATCATCGGTAAAGATAATGAAGTATTAATAGCTCCCTCGTGCACTAATACTTAGTGTCTACCTACATCTGAGTGGATCAAATCCAGTCTATCAGTAGCTCGCTCCACTTGTCCAACTATTGGTGATTTAATCATCTTTCTCTTAAGGCAAGATTCACGTGTTAGCATTTCTTTCAAATTCATAAGGTAAAGAAATTGTGTCATATTGTGAATTCTCTTCTTAGAGATATGACCTAATTTTGCATGCCACATGTATGTTGAGGTTTGATTATTCAATTTTCATTTATTACTTTGTTGAATATGAGATGGAAATTTGGGGTTGAATAGTATATAAATTATTTGTCAACATTCCCACATATAATAAAGAAGAAACAATGTAAATGGAACAACTTCCATGTTTGATTAAAATGCTAAACCTTCTCTGTCCAAAACTGGGTAGAAATAATGTTCTTAATTAACTTGGGAATGTAAAGATAATTATTTAAAACTATTCTATTTGCCTAATGCTAAGTGGACAGTCTCAATAGCTAACACAACTTTTGCTCCATCCCCAACTAAAGGGTTATCTCTCCTTCACTTAGCTCATTCTTCTTATCATCACTTGCAAGTTATTACATAGATGAGAATGACGATCGGTATCTAATACCTAAGAAGTATCATTAGCTAAAATGTTAACTTCAACAAAAAGCATACCAGAACTATCTGGTAAGATATAATGTACTTCTTGCAGTTTCTCATCCAATGCCCTACCGTAATAGTAGCATTTGTAAAAGCTTTCGACTTTTTTTAACCCCACCATCTGCCTTCAACTTTTTGTTCTTTTTAGTGGAATGTTTCCCCTTTCCATTCTTAGACTTGGTAGTCTTCAACTGGGATAAAGACCTAATAAGCATAATAGGCTTCACCTTTTTCATGGTGGACTCAACCATCTTCAACATATTAATAAGTTCAGAGAGACTAGTCTCCATTTTGTGCATGTTGAAGTTAACCACATAGAAGTCAAATGAATCAAGGAAAGACTGCAAAACCAAATCCAAGTTGAGTTCATTATCTATAATGACTTCCAAGCATTCAAGCCTTTCAATGGGGCCTATCATCTTCAGTCTATGTTCATGAACCGAAGAGACTTCATCCATACGACATATGAAAAGCTTTTTTGAGACAGAGTACCTAACTTGCCTTACGTTTCACCATACAACTGTTGTAGGTGAAGCAGGATTTGGCAGCATGTGCATGCCATACCCTTATGCTATCTCTGAAATTCTTTTAACATAGATGCTAACATATAACACCTAGTTTGCACATCTTTGTTAGCTTGTTTACGATGTTTTAAGGGAGTTATTTCTACAAGTACTATAGGAACTCTCTTTTACACACTTCTTATCCTCTTAAATTTGAGAACCATTCTTGATTTTCAAGAGCAATCCAGATAGATTGGAGCTTAATAATATTTTATTATTTTCTAGAATAATTAAAGTGGATCTAAAACTGATACAATTATCTAAGTGAGTTAGAAAAACCAAGCATCTATTCGACAATATATCACTTCTAAAATAGTTCTTAATTATTATAAATGTCTCCCACTATTTTATTTAAATCTCTTCACCATCTAAATAGAGATTTAGGAAATCATATTTTCTAGCGGGGTTGAGGTCTAATTAATATTTTACATGTTGGGTTGGCAAAACCACGAGACCCCAAACAAAGTAGAGGATAAAAATTTAAACATTCATCACTACATAATTTGGGTGTCCCAGGTTCGATGCGATTAATTGTTATGCGTGATACCCAAAATATAAATTAAGCTTTAATTAGATTATACCTGAAGCTTCCGTTTGATGAAAAGGATATCTAAATAACTCAAGTTGTTAGTTCTTACAAACTCTTCAATTCCAAAGCCCCATACAAAGGTTAAATTCGCTAAGACCCCCAAACATTGACCTCTAAGCTTGTATCCACATGTCAAATGCTCACTTGTAATAAAGCCTAAGTTAGTTAGCTTGTATTCGATGATTTCTACCTAAAGTGTTAGATGGGTTTGTGAAACAAAAATAAATTGATACATAATGAATGTTCAAATGGTAAGATGTTATCAAATAACTCATGCATTAAGGTAATCATGATATTATTTTATTATTTGCAAATTATCTCTTAACACCATTACTTGTTAATGAGATCAAGTATTTATGCACATCTTTGTCTACAACAAATCAAGATTCATGTTAGTAGTCGATATAGTAAAATAGTTTAATAAGCTAAATGAACCTAAGCCTTTGTTGTGCCATTGGTGATACAAAAATCAATAATCACCACTAAACAAGAAGGGTATTAAGAATGCCAACACTTATTTATGGAATTAAGAATTTATGCACACTTTTATCTACAATAAATTAAGGTTTCATATTAGCTGTCGGTATAGTAGAACCTTATAATAAGTTAAATGAATCCAAGTATTTATTGTGTCATTTGTGATACATAAATCAAGAATCACCACAAAATAAGGAGGGTTTCAATCAAAAATTAAAATAATAATACAACACACCTGAACATTATGCACCATTATAATCATTTCTCTTCTTCTATCAAGAGGTTCACCCTTTCTCCTCAACTAATTATCATTTAGAATGATATAATAAAAGTAGAAAAGACTAAAAATATAATATAAACTAGAGAATATATTTCTATTACCACTAGAAAACTTACAGTACTATTAGAAAAAATTAGCCTAAAGATAGACAACAATAAAGCTTTCTTCCCCCTCTAAAGGTTTTTGTGTGTCCTCAATAACGTCCAAGAGTCCATATTTATAGTAGAAGAATACCTAAATTGACATCTACAAATTCACTCCAAATGCACTCCAATTAACTTCAAATGTGATCTAAATTCACATGTCATTTTCATATCCGAATTTTGTCACATGTTCCTCTCCATGCAATCAGTTACTTTGAAAATGTGATCAACACTAAAGCAGTGTATTTGTTTGTTAGATTCATTTTTCAACTTGAATCACCTAATTCCAACTACTAGAGAGAAGGTTATACTTGATTTAAGAAAATGTGTCAGCACAGATAGATGTTTTCCAATACACATATTTGGACGATTTTTCTGCTATAATTAAAGTTGAATTAAGTTGAGCTTATAATATAAACATTATGGTTCTATCTCTTGGCTTTCAAATGAAGTAAGATACATGTCCATAGGGCTTTTGAACAAGGAGTTATGCCCTAAATATAAAACTACACAATTTTGAGAACATGCTTATTTTTCCCAGGTAAACAAAATCAGACCGGCCAAAGGAATGTACCAGCCAATGTGTTCACCATGACCAGAGTGGATGCAGAGGTAAATCCATCAGTGGTGATAGGTAAACTTTATATTTCTAGTGTTCCAACACTTGTGTTATTTGATTCTGGAGCCACGCATTCATTTGCATCCACTGAGTACGTGAAGAGGCTGAGTAGAATACCAGATGTAGCAAAAATCAGTTATAGTGTAACAGTCCCCTCTAGAGATGCTAGACAAACCGATTGGATTTTGAGAGCTTGTGCTATACTTGTTGAAGGTAGAGAATTACATGCTGATTTGATTGTACTGGATATAAATAATTACGATGTTATTTTGGGCATGGATTGGTTGTTAAAGTATGGGGCTACTATCAACTGTAAGAAAAAGACAGTGACATTTCAACTTTCTGGGAAAGAGTTCTTCACATTTGCCAACATTGTGAAGAATTTCAGATTCCCTATGATTTCAGCAGTGAAGGCACAACGATTACTCGATGATGGTTGCGAAGGGAACTTGGTGAGTGTTATGAATATTGAGGAACAACACCCACCAACTCTGAGTGAAATACCAGTGGTGCGGGAATATACTGAAGTATTCCTAAATGATCTCCTGGGACTGCCACCAGATCGTAAAATAGAGTTTGTTATTGATATACAACCAGGAATGTCTCCAATTTCTAAAACTCCCTACAGAATGGCTCTATTGGAGTTGAAAGAATTGAAAGTACAATTGTAGGACTTGTTGGACAAGGGATTCATCAGACCAAGCTTTTTACCTGGGGAGCACCGGTTCTGTTTGTACGTAAGAAAAATGGTACCATGAGACTGTGCATCGATTATCGAGAGTTGAATAGAGTCATGATTAAGAATAAATATCCATTACCTAGAATCGATGGTTTATTTGACCAGCTTCAGGGTGCCGTAATATTTTCAAAGATTGACTTACGCTCCGGGTACCATCAACTGAAAATAAAGGAAGATGATGTCCCCAAGACAGCATTTAGTACAAGATATGGGCACTATGAATTTTTTGGTGATGCCGTTTGGATTGACTAACGCTCCAGCAGTATTTATGGATTTGATGAATAGAGTGTTTAAGGAGTTTCTGGATAAATTTGTTATTATGTTCATCGATGACATTCTAGTTTACTCCAAAACTAAAGAAGAGCATGCCGCACATTTAACACAAGTACTAGAGGTCCTGAAAGTGAAGCAGTTATATGTCAAATTCAAGAAATGCGAGTTCTAGTTAGATCGTGTGGTATTCCTAGGACATGTTATATTAGGAGCGGGAATATCAGTAGATCCAAGTAAAGTTGAAGCTATCAACAACTGGATGCAGCTTACTAATCCTTCGGAGGTGCGCAGTTTTCTGGGTTTAGCTGGATATTACGAAGATTTGTGGAGGGGTTCTCTAAGATTGCTATGCCATTGACACAATTAACCAGAAAATGGGTGACGTTTAGATGGACGGATATGTGTGAGCGAAGTTTCCAGCAGCTAAAAAAGAGGTTGACTTCAACACATATTCTCTCAATTCCATCAGGTACTGGAGGATTCGTAATTTATAGTGACGCGTTGAAGAATGGATTAGTATGTGTACTGATGCAGAATGGCAAAGTAATTGTGTATGGGTCCAGACAACTTAAAGAGTACGAAAAGAATTACCCCACGCATGACTTGAAACTTGCTGTTGTAGTATTTGCGCTTAAAATATGGAGGCACTATTTATATGGTGAACGGTGCGAGATCTATACTGATCACAAGAGCCTCAAATACTTCTTCACACAGAAAGAGTTGAATATGCGGCAGCAGAGATGGCTGGAACTGGTAAAAGATTATGATTGTGTGATCAATTACCACCCCGGTAAAGCCAACGTTGTAGCTGATGCATTGAGCCGAAAATCCACACAAGGTATAATAGTTATGGCTTTAATTCAAAAACTGGAACTGAATGAGTTACAGAAAATGAATATAGAGATTTTACAGACAGGAGTAATAGAGGCAAAGTTGGCAGCCCTGATGCTTTAGCCTATGCTAATTGATAGGATCAAATAGGGATAACGAGATGATGAAATATCTCATCAATATGAGAAAATATGTTGCTGCAAGGAAGTCTCCTAAATTTAAGATGACTCAAAATGATATTTTACAATTTAGAGAGCGGTTTTTGGTGCCAAATATTGATAACATTCGGGAAGACATTTAAAAGAGGCACATTCAATCCCTTATTCAATACATCCAGGGGCTACCAAGATATATAGAGACTCGAAAATGCATTATTGGTGGTTGGGTATGAAAAAGGACATTGCCCAGCATATGGAGCAATGTCTAATATGTCAGTAAATAAAGGCCGAACATCAAAGACCCGCAGGGACTTTGCAACCTCTACTTATTCTAGAATGGAAATGGGAAATGATCACCATGGATTTCGTAATTGGTTTGCCAAAGACTACTAAGGGTCATGATACTATTTGGGTTATCGTTGATAGATTGACCAAGTCTGTTCATTTCCTTCCCATATGTTCTACCTATTCCATGGATCGCTATGCCCAATTATACGTTCAGGAGATTGTCAGACTTCATGGTGTGCCATTGTCTATAGTTTCTGATAGAGATTCAAGATTTTTGTCTGCTTTATTACTATTAGCAAGATTAGATCTAATAGAACCTTCGAAAATTAACACTATGTCATGATTGAGAGTTTTCTGCCAAATGATCTAGATATTCTAGGGCTTCATTAGGTTCCTTATCAAAAAACTTACTATTACACATTGTTTTAACAAATTATTTGGTTTCAGGAGTTAAACCTTCATAAAAGAAACTAATTAAGCGCCATTTTTCAAAACCATGATGTGGGCATAATTTAACAAATCTTTAAATCTTTCTTCATAATGTTTAAATAAATAAAAGGTATTTCTTTATCTTTAATTATTTTTATCAATTAGATAAAGTCCCCAAATTATTTTTAACTATGGAGTATGGTCACGCATATGATGGTAATCATAGAATATGTCTTTATGACTTTGATCTTAAACATGTTACGAGCTAGGGGTTCATTGAGATAGAACATCAATAAGTCTGATAGACTTGTACACATGATGTATACTCGAAAGGAAAATGTCTCATTCCATAGACATTGACGTAGGGACGCTAGTGCATGTGTGTGGGTACTTGTTAGGGAATGAGTATACTGAACGACCCACTGGAAAATTCTCAATTGGAAAGCATTGTTTGTCAAATGACAATTTCCTAGTTACGATATTGTATTAATTAATCCTTTGACTTGAGACACCATGGTGGCCTTGTACATGTCATTATACACTTTGATTTATTTCCTGATTGCATGATAATCATAAGGGGCTTACATTGGGTGTATGATCTTCGTGTATGTAGGTCAGTGAGTAGTCAATAAAGGATTCGTCACCTATCTGGTAGAATAAGAGAATCTTCTGTGTTCTCATAGTTTTTGATCTTGAAAACCTTGGCCTAGGCACGATGAATACTAGACGTAGGGTTTTCTAGTGATTCGTCAAAGGATCAATGTGACTTGAAATTGAAACATAATTATTAAATCAAAATAGGGTTTTGACTAATATTTTGACTAATAATCCATGCCTAAATTTAATCGAGAGATTAGTTGACGGATAGACCGTATTTTCATGGTATTCATAACATAAAAGGTTCACTTGCTATTCACCTAAAATTAGGTAGTCGAGATGCACTGTTAGGTATTTCCCTTTATTTGTAAGGTTTTTGAAAGTAAGGAGTTAACAACATTGTTTTGCAACAAAAAATAAAAAAAAAATAAAAAATATTAAAATTTCTTCGCCAATTTAATCCGAATAACATTTGTTTATGGATTTGTTGAATGATCATAAACGTCTTTGCACTTTTTCTTAGATTGAATATTGTTAAACGGCTTTTTGGTATTTTACACTGTTCTCTTTTTGTCTCAGATGTTAATTTTGCACATGCACAAACATTCCATTAAGTTATTTTTCCTCACTTAATTGATCCATATGTAGGCAGCTTTCTGCCTAGTTTTGAAGAGCAACTCTTTAGAATTAACCCCATAAGTCGGGGGACTAAAGGAATTCAACCTTTCCTTTTGTTTGGTGATTGATGCTCTTAACATCTAATTTAATCAAAGGGAAACAAAAATCCTCTTTTGATAAATTGAGTCAAGAGCAAGTACATCCATATGTAGACTGAAACTTCAGTAACTAGGTTCAGGTAAGTTAGAAATTTATTTGATTAAATTTCTTGCTTGAGCTTACTCGGCTACACTGATATGGCTTTATAAGTAGGCAAACAAAATCACTGGCGTAAAAAATCCTATGACTGATCTGCTAGGTTGTAAACTGCGGCTCCTGACTAATAAGGGAATCCACCTTTAGAAATAATTTTATGGCCAGAATACGAGTTGATACTCTTCAGTGGTTTCTACAGAATCAAAGTTAGGAAATAACTATAGGCAAGCACGTACACTTGGCCGCAATTATGTTTCCTTGGTCATTTTGAAACAGAATACCTATGCAATCACCTTCACCCGCTGTCGCAGAAAGCCTTATGTCTATCATTTAGATTCTCTGTGTGGTTTCTGCATTAGTTGAATCATGAGTGTTATGTATATCCATTATGTAATTTGGAAAAATTGGAAAAACTTTTGACCTGTTTCCTCTTTATCCTGCCCCCTCAGAGATGTGAGTGTGGTAAGAAGCGAAATGTCATTGCTACAAAGCATTGTAAATAAGTTGACTCCATTTCCTACACATTAAATTAGTCCAGGAAGTAAAGTAGACTGAGTAAAGTAAGGGAGCCCTATACCAGGAGAAGGAATTGGTGTTTGTTTTATGTTTTCACACTTCCGAACTTTGAAAACATGAAAACGCATTTTGTCCAATTTCGGAATGTTTGGGCTGAAAACATTATAACACACCTATTTTCAACCATATTTTTGAAAGTCTACATTGCATTCAGAAACTCTTCACTTGCAGGTGTGAAAACAAGTTAGCCAAACATATTTTCTTGGTTTCACAAGTCAAATTAAACCTGTCAACGCAATCAACATGGTAGTTCAAGTAATTTCTTTTTTCAACTCAGTTAATCGAAACTATTTCAATTTTCACAGAGAACCTGAGAGCTTCTTATTCTCATCTTATGAAAACCCTAAACATGAAAATGAAAATGAAATTACACAAGCTCTTTTGCTTTTGGTCATTCTTCAACTCTGTCAGTCTATCTGTGGCCAGGATGTCTGAAAGTTATCTTATTGAGGGCTAGAACTAATTGAACTAATTGTGATTTGGCTACTCAAGGACTTCTTTTCATGGATGAGGGATATGCAAAGTTGACTCACCTAGCAAATGGGATTTAACTATCAAATTTGAGTGGTTTCCTGGACTGTACTTTCGACCTTGAATTTTGTAACTGTGGTCAAGGGAGAAACTGCAGTGGCTGCAGGCTTGTTTTTTATGCTGGTGATCTCCGCCAAGGATGGCGGCGCCACCGCTGCTCCCAAAAAGTATCGCGCGGTTGTTTGATCTAGCTTGTGGTTGAAAAAGAATCCCCTACAACTCACTTCCTTCAAAGAAATTCAAGGTTAATTTAGATTTTAGGGTGATGGTGGTGGTTGCTGGTACAAAAATTGGTGTACCTACCTACCTTTTGTATAAGTTTGTAAAATAAAATAAAATGCTGAGATTTTTTATCTCTTAGTAATTTCTATTTTTGTTGCATTTTTGGATGATCAAATAAAGTCCCTTTTGTTTTGGTTCAGGCTTTTTCATAAAATAAAATTTCCAAGCGTATGGAAAAAAAATTTGGATGAAATAATGGCTTCTTATAATCTGGATAACTCATGAGGTGATTTCTTTTACTACTATTGGAAAGCAGGGGAGGTGGATGGTGCAACACTGTCACGAATTGCCTAGCCCGGAAAAACAAAGACAGTTTCATTAAATACAACTTATCCTTTTTTTTTTTTTTTATAACGGGGAACCCGCCGCCACTATCCTTCCAGTGCGTATTGGGTAAACTTTCGGCCTGATACAATAGTTTGCAAACCATATCAATCAGGTAAACCGCATTAGGTAAATTCATTGCGAAAGGTTCTATCCAGAAAGTATTGAACTGTGTGTAATTGCTGTTGAAGGATAGGAGAAGCAATTTTGCTACTTCATTTCAACAATCTCTTGGAACTTATCAAACTTCAGCAGGTTATTTTTTTATTGTCTTGAAAATGATATTATTGATGTCATTAGCTATCAATTTGATATTTCACTCTTCAAATATAACATTTTTGGTTTATATGGTTTTAATAACTAAATCATGTAGCGTTACTTTTTAAGTGAAGAGATCTGTCTTAGGCAGAATATATTTCTGCTTAATTGTAGGAAAATCACTTGTCATGAGACAGTTATGGTTGGATCTTTGTCGTGGGAATTCCTAGTCTTCATATTTGGTGTGCTTTTGATGATGACGTTTTCATAGCTGTTTGTTATTTGGTGTGCTTTTGAAGGATGTTGGCATGTTTTACATGTTTGAGATGAGAGATTTCAAAATTCATCACTAACTTAATTATTACATACTCTTTTTATATGTTTAATAAGTTAGTGATGAAATTATTATTTTGTTGCTAAATTTAAAAAATAGTGGCATTGCTAAAAATAAAACTAACGATGGTGATAATAGGGGAAATTCGAACTTATATTAAATATTTTTTTTATATTTTTAAGTTATCAAATGAAATATTTGAATTATTTTATTGCTAAACTCCAACTTTAGCAACCAAACTTACAAATTCATCGCTAACATTAAACATTAGCGACTATGTACGTGGAATTCATCGCTAACTCAATAATTATTATTTTTTCACTTTTAAACACATTAGCAATAGAACTATTCAATTTATTTTGTCGTTATGTTTGAATTTTAGCGAACAATGTATGAGAAAATTCATCGCTAACTTAACAATTATCTATTTTTTCATTTTTAATAAGTTAACGACATAATTGTTATAAAATGTGGTCACTAAATTTGAAATTTCGCAATGAATTCTGCACATGTTCATTGCTAACAATCAATCACAATGACTTTTTCTATTTAGCGAAGAAAAATTGTCGCCAAAAAGCAATTTTCTAGTAGTAAGTTTTCTATTCTTACAAATTTTTCTCTAATAGTGAACTTTAATTTGGTTTAATTTGTTATTAACATATATTAATAACAATCTAAAATAAAAGAAATTATTTTAAATTATAATTCAAATTAAATAGTAAAAAATAATAAAATAAGAGAGAGAGAGAGAGAGAGAATGTATATTTAATATATAAATAAAAATAAGTTGAAATACAAATTAAAAGTTACTAACTCACCAATCCAACTATTAAATAAACTAAATTTGACCAACTCAAAAAAAAAAACATAATAAATAGTTTTGATTTAGTTTTATGTAATGAGCCTTTTCGATTTCTTAACTAAAAAGCCCATAGCGTACGTGTGCATGACACCTGTGTACCAATACCCCAATAATGTTGAACTGAGCCTAATTTTTGGATAATCTTTTTAACTTATTTACACTAAATAACTATCAATATGGTTTTCCGTGCGCGCCAATGCCACCTCCATTATAAATAGAATAGAAATTAGAATAACTCGTCACACAATTTACCAGAAAAACATAACTACACGTCACCCATATCTCACTCGCTTCTGTTTGTATTCCTCTCGATTTTGGTGATTTCGTTGTTCCCATTGAAGGAAGACGCACTTTTATCGGCAGTTGGCAGCCGATCAAGGACTTGAAAGACCCGCTAGTGGTGATGGCCGCAAAATTTGCGGTGACGAGCACAACAAGCAAGCTAATACAATATTTTTTATTTTTTATTTTTGATACCTAAGTATTTTAATTTTATCGAATTAATTGTTAAACCTCCAAAACACTTGCTCCTAACATTTTTGGATGGGTAAATCGCGGGATATGGCTCAACTGATTTCAGGTTTACTGACAGCACAATTATTGCATCATACCAAAATTCAACAGTAGGTTCTCATTAGAATTCGAATTCTCACCCTACCGCAACAAGCAAGTTCAAGTTAATTGTTCTATCAATTGAGTTGTACCCGAGACAGCTAATGCAATATTGAGTTTTGTAAATGTGGTCAAGGGAGAAACAACAATGGCTGCAGGCTTGTTATTGCGGCTGGTGATCTCCGCCAGGGATGGCGGCACCACCGCTAAACCCAAAAACTATCGGGTGGTTGTTTGGTTCAGGCCGTGGCTGAAAATGGAATTCCTACAACTCACTTCCTTCAAAGAAATTTAAGGTTAATTTAGATGATATTAGGTACAAAAATTTATGTACCTAGTCGAGTTATCTATTTGTAGAATAAACATTAAAGTCTCTTTTGTTTTGATTCAGGTTTTTCATAAAATAAAAAATCTTTTGGCCATGGAAATTTTGGAATTGAGTTGTCAATTTTTCCCAGCTTTCTTGTGGAGTCATACGTACAGACTTCGGCTGATTAAAAATCAATAGTAGCAAGGATATATGGGGATGACAATTGATATACCCATTTCACATTCTTTTTCCATTTTTATTTTGTTTACAATAATGATTATCTTTAAAGAACATATATGAGGAAAACTTTTAACAGTTTATATGAAATCAGCATAATGAATGATTAAATGATTCTCCATAAATTACATAAACACCAGTCGGAAAGAAGTCTTAATTTTCATCAAGATACAGCAATTATTGAAAGGACGGATAGATTCAACTTCATTTGTGACTCACAGCTCATCAGTACACTCGGACGAGGAGTGGCCTCTCTCTCCCCAGTTAGGCCCCAAGAATTCTTCACCAACCAGTACTTGGTTCCGTCAACAGTGGTTCCGTAGCCCACAATGGTGACGACGTGGTTAAGCTTTCTGCCACACTCTCCTTTGAACACCCCCTGTCACAAACAAAACAGTTTAGAATGTTTACACGGTTTGAAATTGTCTGCCCTTCATAACAAAAACCATTCTGGTAGTTTTTACAGTTTAGTATGAATGTTTTTGGTTTACATCTGAGTAGAACCAGAAATCAGGACTTTGTGAATCTATCCTAGCTGATACAGGTAGCTACTGCTTTCAACAGATCATCTTCGTCATTAGCAGGAACTTCCTCATGCCAATCAATTCTCACTGCTGGAGACTTCACCTGCCATTG
Organism: Paulownia fortunei; assembly: GCA_019321725.1. Lineage (NCBI taxonomy): Eukaryota > Viridiplantae > Streptophyta > Magnoliopsida > Lamiales > Paulowniaceae > Paulownia > Paulownia fortunei. Next base: position 7,974,814 of record CM033114.1, on the reverse strand, counting down.
AACAAAAGCAAAATATACTTGAGATCCTAAAGAGAAAACACACACACACAGACATGCAATTTGATAAGCAGCCTGATCTGAATTATGATCTCTTGCAAACATGGTTTACCTTTTTGGCATCACACTTTCCATCTTTAGCTCTCTAAGGATAGTTTTTCTCTGTTGTTATACCCTTCTTTTTGATGAAGTCAAATGCCAACTCTGTATGTCCTCCACGGCAACCATGGTTATGCTTATTGTCACAATCAATAAGTTCCTGCTCTGATAGGGAAATCAAGTTGTTTGTTCTGATGTAGTTTATCCCCTCAACTGCCGCCACAGCTGAAAATTCCCAGCAACTACCTACAACATCAGCCAGAATTTGATTTGTAATACATCACAAAAGCTTAAATCGTGATATCTTATGGCATTTGAATTGATTTTTGACACGGTGACAGCCCCTTTCTTCTTCCAATCAACAGAGTGTGGAACCTTTTTTACATCCTCGTACATAAAGGTTTCATTTCCTTGGAGCATCTGGTGATGCTGGACGCTTGAGCAGGTGTAAATGCTGCTGAACTCATGGCTTGTCATGTCTGCAAACTGGTTTAGTTTCAACTTGTAAGGCTTGTCCTTCTTGTTGAAACTGTTAACATAACGGGCATTGGCCTTGAAGGCTTTGAAACGCTTGTGCTTGTCTTCGATGTTTCTCGACTCCGTGTGGTGGCTCCTCCACCTCTCATATAAATCCCACAATCTCTCCTCCGTCTCCAACTCTTCCTCCTGGAAATCGAAACTCTCCCCACACCAATTATCAGAACCAAAGAGACAATCACTAACAAGAATTTCTTCATATTCAAGAACCAAATGAATTTTATTCTGAGAGATGAGAATGCAAGAGACCCAGTGAATTTTGTTCCAAGAGATGAGAATGCAAGAGACCCTTAAATAGAGAGAGCAATTGAACATCTCAACACACAAACACACAATGTTTGAATAGACCCTTAAACAGAATATCAATTGTACACCCCAACACACAATGTTTTGATATAAGAAATACAAGAGACCCTTAAACAAAAGAGCAATTGAACACCCTAATACACAATGTCTGAATATATGAAAGGTTTAATGTGGATAGTTAACAGTAAAATTATTGCAAAGTTTTATGAAGCTGTAAATTATGGGGGTCAAAACTATGTTTAACCGCATCCAATTGACAGCATTACCAACTTTGAACGACGAATGTGATATGTCTGAGCAACCAAAGAAAATTGCACCTATTCCTTTTAGCAAATTTTACTCAAATTAAGCAGTTGCATTAGAAAACTGCACCCATTCTTTATGGACTTTCCCTTTTTGGTAAAGAAAACTTTCTTTATTCCAGATGTTCCTATTATCCATTTCATAAAATTAAAAGTATATATATGCATGTGTGTGTATATACATTTATATATATATATATATATATATAAGTTCATCACTTATGATCGCTCTTGGAGTTCCAAAGTTGTTGCCCTCCCAATAAATAATTCCAAAGTCGTGATGAACTTTTTGAGAAAATAAATTTTCACTCGATTTGGAACACCAAGAGCGATCATAAGTGATGAAGGTAAACACTTTTGCAACAAGCATCTTAATACTCTCTTGGCTAAGTATGGGCTCACACATAGAGTTACTACTACGTATCACCCCCAAACTAATGGTCGAGTTGAGATTTCAAATAGAGAACTTAAGTGGATCTTGGAAAAGATGATCAGTTCGCCTCGAAAGGATTGGTCTCGGAAGCTCAATAATGCTCTCTGGGCCTACCGTACTGTTTATAAATCCCCCATTGGTATGTCGCCTTATCGTCTGGTATATAGAAAAATATGTCACTTACCAGTCTAGTTAGAGTATAAAGCATACTGGCCTACTACAAAATTAAATTTTGATCTTCAAGCAGCGAGTGAACATAGATTGTTGCAAATGAATGAGTTAGAAGAATTTCATTATGGGGCTTATGAAAATGCCAAGTTATACAATAAGCGCACCAATAAGTGGCATGAAAAGCATATTCAGCACTGAGAATTTTTTCCAGGTCAAAAAGTTTTATTGTTTAACTCTCATTTGTGTTTGTTCTTAGGCAAGCTGAGATTGCGGTGTCTAAACCTTTCATAGTCGTCCAAGTTTTCCCTCATGGTGACGTTGAAATTCAAAGTGCGATCGAAAGTTTAAAGTCAATAGCCAACAGCTCAAGGTGTACACTGAATAGGGATGGGAATTGCAAAAGTCCACCATTCATTTGTCCGAACCAAAGTGACAAACCTCTAAAAGTCTAGCCACCGACTTTAAATTTAGTGCTTATTGGGAGATAACCTAAGCTGTTTATTTTGCTTTATGTCACTTGATTTGATTTTTTATTTTTTTTTTTTTTTTCAACCGAATCCCCATTGTGTTTAGTTAACTTTAAATTGTTGTTTTCCAGGTTAAGACACAACAATTGATACGAGCATGTATTTTACAAGAATGCCTGGTCGGTTGTCGTAGGCTACCAAATTTAAACTTACTCTTCAATAAATATTTAATGAGTATAGAGCGAGTAAGAGTCGATCCACGAGGATCAAGGCTAATTGATTTACTATTGACTCAACTAACTAAGAATTTTAACTTCAAAATCATTAACTTAAAACTAAGACTTCAACAAGCAAACTCTAGAAATAAACAACAACATTTGGGGGGGGGGTGAGTTGATTAACTAAGTTGCAAAAACTAAAACTAATTAAAATTCAAAGCAATGAAAATTAAATCAAGAAGCAACAAGTGATTAAAGTAGGTTGAGGTTTCATTCACCACCACTAGACAATGAGTTCTAATTTCATATCAATATTATGAACAATTTGCCAATGAAATTATCAACCGTAGGTAATAACAAGCTCTACTACCCTAATCTTTCCTTAGTTTTTCATTAGATAGAACAAGCTCTCTATCTAATTCTCTACCCACTAAACAACCTAGAACAAGCTCTCTAGATTTAATCCAATGGATGCATTAAAATAAGAAAGATAGATTGATCTAAGCAACAACCACACAAGCTCGGGTTATTTAACTTAGGTTATATTTTCCATTGCAATTAACAAAAATATCCCATAATCATTAATCACAATTTACTACATATGATTAGAAATTCAAGACAATTACGGATCTAAAATCTCTAATCTAGTTGTAGGGAATTCTCAAATCCGATTTGGTTGCGCACCCAAATAAAGTAAGAAAATACCCATAAGACATTAAGTATAGAAAAACATAAACAACCTCAATTGGAAAATTGATCAATAATATCAAACATTCAATTACAAAAACTCATGTCTAGGGCATTGAAATCAACCTCATCCAATAAAGAAGTTTAGCCTAACATGATAAGAAATGATAAGAGAATAAAAATTAGCAACATTGGGAATCAAAGAAACTTATTGGTTGAAGAAGATAGTTGAGGTTGATGGTAGATTATGAATGTCTCCTCCTCCAAACCTCTTTCACTTTTTCTTCCTTGAAGATCAAAAACCCCAAGAGTGCTTTCAAAATGTGAATGAATGTAGAGAGTGAGTGAATCTGAAAAAATTGATGTTTGTGTTGAAATGATAGTGCCCTTTTATAGATTGTGAGATGGTGATGTGATTTGGTGTAAAGTGTGTAAGATGTGTTGTGTATTTTGAGTAAAGTGAGAAAGGTGTGTTGTGCATTTGGTGTAAAGTGAGGAAGGTGTGTTGTGCATTTGGTGTAAAGTGAGGAAGGTGTGTGGTATGATATATGTATCTAGTGTATACATATCACAAACATGTGCCAAAAGGAGTAAAAGATTGCCACTTGCCACCATTCCAACCAAAAGCATCAGTTTTGTCACATGGATAGTGCCCAGGCGCTATAATATGGTGCCTAGGCGCCATATTTCTAGAAGAGGGAAGTAAGCACGGTGCTTAGGCGCCGGTGCTACTATTTTCTTCTTCTCCAAAACTGCTATCTGACACTTATATCCTCTTTCAACTGATTTTGTACCTCTTTATAGGCTGAATTGCCTTTGGCATCTTCATAAGAATTGTATCCTATCTGTTAGCTATCTGTAGTCACTTGAATCAGATCAATATCACATTTGTAGAGAGAGTTATGCCAGATATACAAAGACTGCCATATCTGGAAGTTTCAGTGCATGTTTGACTCTTTAACAGAATTTTCCTCTTTGAAATCAATTGAATTGGAAACCTTTGAAAACATGAAAGTTGTAGATACATCTCTTATATTTCCAATAAGATAAGAATTAGGTCAATTGAGCTTTGGATCAGACTTTTATGTCCAAAATACAAACACTGCCATAGTAGAACTGTGTCAATTTGGCCCACGAATGCTTCTTTCAACTTCGTTTTGGCTCATTTTCGATCTTTTCATTCTCAAACTCCTATCACACACAAAACATTAATAAAAACCTATTATAAACAAGAACAAAGAAAAGAAGACATAGAAGAATTGATACAAATAAATATAAAAATATGCACTTATCAAATTCCCTCACACTTAACCTTTGATCGTCCTCGAGCAAACCTAAAACAAGACATAAACACAAACTAAGCTAATCCACTTTCGTAGGAAATTATAATTGCATTTAGCACATGCAACAAGCCTTTAAACCCCTAAGTGGACCATAGAGGATGAGTTGTAGTCTCGTGAGGGCTTCCAATGGTAATACCCACAAACACCTATGACCTCTAACTTCCAACGATTAATTCTCAGGGAGCAACGAAGTAATATGATAATGAAATCAAACAAGTGTTGAATTTAACCCTTAGTCATTCAAAAGTCAATAAATTTCCACAATAATCATACTCAAGTGTGTGTGTGAATAGCCATTGTCAATAGTGATGAAACCATACATGATTCAAATAAGTGAATTCTCATACAATCTCACAAAAGCTATCACCTGGTTTCTAATGAAAGAGTCGAACATCATAGGCTCTTACTTTAGCACATATCTCCACTACACCGAAGGCACCATATGAATCAAAAGGTCTTAAATAATGGTTGTAATGGGGCCAAAGGGTAGTGTGTGGCATAAGAAAGAAATGGATAGGATGCAACAAAAATTCTAAAAACTTCATGAAATGAGAGACATAAATTTCATCAAGGAATGATTCTCATAATCCACAAGTTTCAACATTGGGACCTAATATCATTGTGTTGGACCCTTTTTTATCATTCTCATCAACTTTGCATTATCCCATTTGTAGTTGCAACTCACAATATTTTTTTTTTTTAGCTCCCCCACACTTATCTTCTATTTCAACCCAAATTTCTTTTGCAAGCTCACTTATCATTGAAGTGTCTCTCAAGTTCCAATTCATTTTTAGAACAATGGTAGGATAATAATGTATTTAGGCTAGGTAAGAAGATATGGTTATCAATGAAATAGCTTATTCAATAAAAGGCTCAAAGTGGCTCACTATGAGAGATGTTCTTCTTGGAACATCATAAGGGGAACAAGTTGATTTAGCCATGGTGATAGAAAGCCTAGTGCCTTAATCATTTTTCAAGTAATGCTCAATCAGTTGTTCGCCTCGATAGACCTCTGAAAGAGTTCTAATATTCAACTTTCACATGTCGAAACCTAAGTGATAATTAAAGTGAGGGTATAACAACTACCTATTTTGACATGTTTGTTTCCATACCAAAGAACGTGCTATTTGTGCAAAAATAGTTGAGTATGATCATCACAAAAAATAAATCAACCAAAGAATAACATCAAGGTCTAAAACAACACCTATCGTCAAACAAACCATGTCATTCATGCTCAATTCTCATCATAGAATTGGAAGAAGATTTAAGACTCAAAAATTAAAAAAATAAAAATGTAAGTCTAAATCTTCCCCCACACTTAATTCTTACATTGTCCTCAATGTAAGCCTAAGCTACTAAAATAAAGAATTAAATGCAATAGGGTTGGATTATTCACAAACAAAGTAAAATAAAAGAACTATATAAAATAAAATGGATAGAAAGAAAAGAGAATGAGAGTTTGAGAAATCAAATCTGTGATTGTAAACTCTCAATGACTTCTTTTCCATCCGTTGGGTTGCCTTCCAATAAGCGCTTAGTTTAACGTCCTCAGACCGACATCGCCTCTTTTTTTACTGATCAACATATGCTAACATTGCCATCGTCCATCCAATCACCGTCTTATGATTTTGAAACACCCAAAAAAGTTTATCTTTTAGTACTTGAGTGAGGTCTTTAGCAATGCGAACTAATAGTGTTTCTTTCTCACTCAAGTAGACATATTTGAGATGGTTCAGAATTGGTTTAAGCTCCATTGTAGGTGTTTTTTCATCCCCTCTCAACTTCCATTAGTTGGTGCATAGCTCCTTGAGAAGTTTGGCATAGCGAGGCACTTGCTTGGTGACATCAAGAAGAAAGATGTTTACCTCCACTTTTCGAAAACTTTCAAGAATCTCTTTTTTTTGCTCCTCTTTTTTAGACTTTGCTAACCTGCTAGGAAAAGGTGGAGGTGTAACACAGTATGAGATGGAGGTTTAAGAGTAGTTACCGACTTTGGATTCTCATTGACTATGAGTGGTAGATGAGTAGAAAAGTGAGAATCATTAAGGAATAAATGGTAGTGCTTGTCTCGCCATTCTCAACCTCCTTGGATACTCCTTTTGTTAGCAAGCTAGAAAACTCCAATTGCTTCTCGGATTCAAGAGTCATGGCACTTTTATCTTCCTTAGGATTCTCTACGGATTGGGAAGGTAACTTGCCCCATTCTTGAATTTCCAACGGTTTAAGCTAGTAGCTATTTATGCCACTTGATTCTCAATATGTTGGAGATGAGTTTGTGTGGTTTTTTGAAATTGCATATTGTTGATAGCAAGTGCTTTCACAAGATCCTCCAAGGATGTGTCTGATTGTTGTGGAGATTGAAAGGGTGGTTGCACATTCAATTGGAGAAAATCTGGTAGTTGGTTTGGCATTTGAAATGGATTGGGTTGTTTTTGTTGGTTCTTGTATCTCAAATTTGGGTGATCATTCCATCCTTCATTATAAGTGTTGGAGAATGGATTATAACTTTGCCTTGGTTGACCAGGAAAACCACCAATCACATTTACTTGCTCCATAGAACCTTCTTGTAGGGATGGGCACATATTTGTGGTTGTCCTACCATGCAACATACTCCACATGCTTTGATTTGTTGCCCTGCAACCATTTCATTCACTAAAGAGGTGAGGTGTGAGAGATTTTGTTCAATAAGTGATGTGTGCACCTCATTAACACTCTTAGATGGTGACTGTAAATCATTGTGAGTGATGAATTGTTGAAAATATAAAGCCATATTTACAATTAGAAAACAAAATAAATTAAACTAAGTAAAGTAAAATAAAAACTAAAAATGATAATAAATCAATTAGACACTTGATCCCCGACAACGACGCCAAAAACTTGGTCGGTTGTCGTAGGCCTACCAAATTTAAACCTTACTCTTCAATAAATATTTAACGAGTATAGAACGAGTAAGAGTCGATCCCACGAGGATCAAGGCTAATTGATTTACTATCGACTCAACTAACTAAGAATTTTAACTTCAAAATTATTAACTTAAAACTAAGACTTTAACAAGCAAACTCTAGAAATAAACAACAAACATTTGGGGGGGGGGTGAGTTGATTAACTAAGTTGCAAAAACTAAAACTAATTAAAATTCAAAGCAATGAAAATTAAATCAAGAAGCAACAAGTGATTAAAGTAGGTTGAGGTTTCATTCGCCACCACTAGACAATGAGTTCTAATTTCATATCAATATTATGAACAATTTGCCAATGAAATTATCAACCGTAGGTAATAACAAGCTCTACTACCCTAATCTTTCCTTAGTTTTCGTTAGATAGAACAAGCTCTCTATCTAATTCTCTACCCACCAAACAACCTAGAACAAGCTCTCTAGATTTAATCCAATGGATGCATTAAAATAAGAAAGATAGATTGATCTAAGCAACAACCACACAAGCTCGGGTCATTTAACTTAGGTTATATTTTCCATTGCAATTAACAAAAATATCCCATAATCATTAATCACAATTTACTACACATGATTAGAAATTCAAGACAATTACGGATCTAAAATCTCTAATCTAGTTGTAGGGAATTCTCAAACCGATTTGGTTGCGCACCCAAACAAAGCAAGAAAATACCCATAAGACATTAAGTATAGAAAAACATAAACAACCTCAATTGGAAAATTGATCAATAATATCAAACATTCAATTACAAAAACTCATGTCTAGGGCTTTGAAATCAACCTCAACCAATAAAGAAGTTTAGCCTAACATGATAAGAAATGACAAGAGAATAAAAATTAGCAACATTGGGAATCAAAGAAACTTATTGGTTGAAGAAGATAGTTGAGGTTGATGGTAGATTATGAATGTCTCCTCCTCCAAGCCTCTTTCACTTTTTCTTCCTTGAAGCTCCAAAAACCCCAAGAGTGCTTTCAAAATGTGAATGAATGTAGAGAGTGAGTGAATCTGAAAAATTGATGTTTGTGTTGAAATGATAGTGCCCTTTTATAAATTGTGAGATGGTGATGTGATTTGGTGTAAAGTGTGTAAGATGTGTTGTGTATTTTGAGTAAAGTGAGAAAGTGTGTTGTGCATTTGGTGTAAAGTGAGGAAGGTGTGTTGTGCATTTGGTGTAAAGTGAGGAAGGTGTGTGGTATGATATATGTATCTAGTGTATACATATCACAAACATGTGCCAAAAGGAGTAAAAGATTGCCACTTGCCACCATTCCAACCAAAAGCATCAGTTTTGTCACATGGATAGTGCCCAGGCGCTATAATATGGTGCCTAGGCGCCATATTTCTAGAAGAGGGAAGTAAGCACGGTGCTTAGGCGCCGGTGCTACTATTTTCTTCTTCTCCAAAATGCTATCTGACACTTATATCCTCTTTCAACTGATTTTGTACCTCTTTATAGGCTGAATTGCCTTTGGCATCTTCATAAGAATTGTATCCCTATCTGTTAGCTATCTGTAGTCACTTGAATCAGATCAATATCACATTTGTAGAGAGAGTTATGCCAGATATACAAAGACTGCCATATCTGGAAGTTTCAGTGCATGTTTGACTCTTTAACAGAATTTTACTCTTTGAAATCAATTGAATTGGAAACCTTTGAAAACATGAAAGTTGTAGATACATCTCTTATATTTCCAATAAGATAAGAATTAGGTCAATTGAGCTTTGGATCAGACTTTTATGTCCAAAATACAAACACTGCCATAGTAGAACTGTGTCAATTTGGCCCAAGAATGCTTCTTTCAACTTCGTTTTGGCTCATTTTCGATCTTTTCATTCTCAAACTCCTATCACACACAAAACATTAATAAACCTATTATTAACAAGAACAAAGAAAAGAAGACATAGAAGAATTGATACAAATAAATATAAAAATATGCACTTATCAAATTCCCTCACACTTAACCTTTGCTCGTCCTCGAGCAAACCTAAAACAAGACATAAACACAAACTAAGCTAATCCACTTTCGTAGGAAATTATAATTGCATTTAGCACATGCAACAAGCCTTTAACCCCTAAGTGGACCATAGAGGATGAGTTGTAGTCTCGTGAGGGCTTCCAGTGGTGATACCCACAAACACCTATGACCTCTAACTTCCAACGATTAATTCTCAGGGAGCAACGAAGTAATATGATAATGAAATAAAACAAGTGTTGAATTTAACCCTTAGTCATTCAAAAGTCAATAAATTTCCACAATAATCATACTCAAGTGTGTGTGTGAATAGCCATTGTCAATAGTGATGAAACCATACATGATTCAAATAAGTGAATTCTCATACAATCTCACAAAAGCTATCACCTGGTTTCTAATGAAAGAGTCGAACATCATAGGCTCTTACTTTAGCACATATCTCCACTACACCGAAGGCACCATATGAAATCAAAAGGTCTTAAATAATGGTTGTAATGGGGCCAAAGGGTAGTGTGTGGCATAAGAAAGAAATGGATAGGATGCAACAAAAATTCTAAAAACTTCATGAAATGAGAGACATAAATTTCATCAAGGAATGATTCTCATAATCCACAAGTTTCAACATTGGGACCTAAATCATTGTGTTGGGCCTTTTTTATCATTCTCATCAACTTTGCATTATCCCATTTGTAGTTGCAACTCACAATATTTTATTTTTTTAGCTCCCCCCCACTTATCTTCTATTTCAACCCAAATTTCTTTTGCAAGCTCACTTATCATTGAAGTGTCTCTCAAGTTCCAATTCATTTTTAGAACAATGGTAGGATAATAATGTATTTAGGCTAGGTAAGAAGATATGGTTATCAATGAAATAGCTTATTCAATAAAAGGCTCAAAGTGGCTCACTATGAGAGATGTTCTTCTTGGAACATCATAAGGGGAACAAGTTGATTTAGCCATGGTGATAGAAAGCCTAGTGCCTTAATCATTTTTCAAGTAATGCTCAATCAGTTGTTCGCCTCGATAGACCTCTGAAAGAGTTCTAATATTCAACTTTCACATGTCGAAACCTAAATGATAATTAAAGTGAGGGTATAAAACTACCTATTTTGACATGTTTGTTTCCATACCAAAGAACATGCTATTTGTGCAAAAATAGTTGAGTATGATCATCACAAAAAATAAATCAACCAAAGAATAACATCAAGGTCTAAAACAACACCTATCGTCAAACAAACCATGTCATTCATGCTCAATTCTCATCATAGAATTGGAAGAAGATTTAAGACTCAAAAATTAAAAAAAATAAAAATGTAAGTCTAAATCCTTTCCCCCCACACTTAATTCTTACATTGTCCTCAATGTAAGCCTAAGCTACTAAAATAAAGAATTAAATGCAATAGGGTTGGATTATTCACAAACAAAGTAAAATAAAAGAACTATATAAAATAAAATGGATAGAAAGAAAAGAGAATGAGAGTTTGAGAAATCAAATCTGTGATTGTAAACTCTCAATGACTTCTTTTCCATCCGTTGGGTTGCCTTCCAATAAGCGCTTAGTTTAACGTCCTCAGACCGACATCGCCTCTTTTTTTACTGATCAACATATGCTAACATTGCCATCGTCCATCCAATCACCGTCTTATGATTTTGAAACACCCAAAAAAGTTTATCTTTTAGTACTTGAGTGAGGTCTTTAGCAATGCGAACTAATAGTGTTTCTTTCTCACTCAAGTAGACATATTTGAGATGGTTCAGAATTGGTTTAAGCTCCATTGTAGGTGTTTTTTCATCCCCTCTCAACTTCCATTAGTTGGTGCATAGCTCCTTGAGAAGTTTGGCATAGCGAGGCACTTGCTTGGTGACATCAAGAAGAAAGATGTTTACCTCCACTTTTCGAAAACTTTCAAGAATCTCTTTTTTTTGCTCCTCTTTTTTAGACTTTGCTAACCTGCTAGGAAAAGGTGGAGGTGTACACAAGTATGAGATGGAGGTTTAAGAGTAGTTACCGACTTTGGATTCTCATTGACTATGAGTGGTAGATGAGTAGAAAAGTGAGAATCATTAAGGAATAAATGGTAGTGCTTGTCTCGCCATTCTCAACCTCCTTGGATACTCCTTTTGTTAGCAAGCTAGAAAACTCCAATTGCTTCTCGATTCAAGAGTCATGGCACTTTTATCTTCCTTAGGATTCTCTACGGATTGGGAAGGTAACTTGTCCCATTCTTGAATTTCCAATCCGGTTTAAGCTAGTAGCTATTTATGCTACTTGATTCTCAATATGTTGGAGATGAGTTTGTGTGGTTTTTTGAAATTGCATATTGTTGATAGCAAGTGCTTTCACAAGATCCTCCAAGGATGTGTCTGATTGTTGTGGAGATTGAAGGGTGGTTGCACATTCAATTGGAGAAAATCTGGTAGTTGGTTTGGCATTTGAAATGGATTGGGTTGTTTTTGTTGGTTCTTGTATCTCAAATTTGGGTGATCATTCCATCCTTCATTATAAGTGTTGGAGAATGGATTATAACTTTGCCTTGGTTGACCAGGAAAACCACCAATCACATTTACTTGCTCCATAGAACCTTCTTGTAGGGATGGGCACATATTTGTGGTTGTCCTACCATGCAACATACTCCACATGCTTTGATTTGTTGCCCTGCAACCATTTCATGCACTAAAGAGGTGAGGTGTGAGAGATTTTGTTCAATAAGTGATGTGTGCACCTCATTAACACTCTTAGGTGGTGACTGTAAATCATTGTGGGTGATGAATTGTTGAAAATATAAAGCCATATTTACAATTAGAAAACAAAATAAATTAAACTAAGTAAAGTAAAATAAAAACTAAAAATGATAATAAATCAATTAGACACTTGATCCCCGACAACGACGCCAAAAACTTGGTCGGTTGTCGTAGGCCTACCAAATTTAAACCTTACTCTTCAATAAATATTTAACGAGTATAGAACGAGTAAGAGTCGATCCCACGAGGATCAAGGCTAATTGATTTACTATCGACTCAACTAACTAAGAATTTTAACTTCAAAATTATTAACTTAAAACTAAGACTTCAACAAGCAAACTCTAGAAATATACAACAAACATTTGGGGGGTTGAGTTGATTAACTAAGTTGCAAAAACTAAAACTAATTAAAATTCAAAGCAATAAAAATTAAATCAAGAAGCAACAAGTGATTAAAGTAGGTTGAGGTTTCATTCGCCACCACTAGACAATGAGTTCTAATTTCATATCAATATTATGAATAATTTGCCAATGAAATTATCAACCGTAGGTAATAATAAGTTCTACTACCCCAATCTTTCCTTAGTTTTTTATTAGATAGAACAAGCTCTCTATCTAATTCTCTACCCACTAAACAACCTAGAACAAGCTTTCTAGATTTAATCCAATGGATGCATTAAAATAAGAAAGATAGATTGATCTAAGCAACAACCACACAAGCTCGGGTCATTTAACTTAGGTTATATTTTCCATTGCAATTAACAAAAATATCCTATAATCATTAATCACAATTTACTACATATGATTAGAAATTCAAGATAATTACGAATCTAAAATCTCTAATCTCGTTGTAGGGAATTCTCAAACCCGATTTGGTTGCGCACCCAAATAAAGTAAGAAAATACCCATAAGACATTAAGTATAGAAAAACATAAATAACCTCAATTGGAAAATTGATCAATAATATCAAACATTCAATTACAAAAACTCATGTCTAGGGCTTGAAATCAACCTCAACCAATAAAGAAGTTTAGCCTAACATGATAAGAAATGACAAGAGAATAAAAATTAGCAACATTGGGAATCAAAGAAACTTATTGGTTGAAGAAGATAGTTGAGGTTGATGGTAGATTATGAATGTCTCCTCCTCCAAACCTCTTCCACTTTTTCTTCCTTGAAGCTCTAAAAACCCCAAGAGTGCTTTCAAAATGTGAATGAATGTAGAGAGTGAGTGAATCTGAAAAATTGATGTTTGTGTTGAAATGATAGTGCCCTTTTATAGATTGTGAGATGGTGATGTGATTTGGTGTAAAGTGTGTAAGATGTGTTGTGCATTTTGTGTAAAGTGAGGAAGGTGTGTTGTGCATTTGGTGTAAAGTGAGGAAGGTGTGTTATGCATTTGGTGTAAAGTGAGGAAGGTGTGTGGTATGATATATGTATCTAGTGTATACATATCACAAACATGTGCCAAAAGGAGTAAAAGATTGCCACTTGCCACCATTCCAACCAAAAGCATCAGTTTTGTCACATGGATAGTGCTCAGGCGCTATAATATGGTGCCTAGGCGCCATATTTCTAGAAGAGGGAAGTAAGCACGGTGCTTAGGCGCCGAAAACAGGGCGCCTAGGCGCCGGTGCTACTATTTTCTTCTTCTCCAAAACTGCTATCTGACACTTTATATCCTCTTTCAACTGATTTTGTACCTCTTTATAGGCTAAATTGGCCTTTGGTATCTTCATAAGAATTGTATCCCTATCTGTTAGCTATCTGTAGTCACTTGAATCAGATCAATATCACATTTGTAGAGAGAGTTATGCCAGATATACATAGACTGCCATATCTGGAAGTTTCAGTGCATGTTTGACTCTTTAACCGAATGTTTCTCTTTGAAATCAATTGAATTGGAAAATCTTGAAAACATGAAAGTTGTAGATACATCTCTTATCTTTCCAATAAGATAAGAATAAAGTCAATTCAGCTTTGGATCAGACTTTTATGTCCAAAATACAAACACTGCCGCAGTAGAACCGTGTCAATTTGGCCCACGAATGCTTCTTTCAACTTCGTTTTGGCTGATTTTCGATCTTTTCATTCTCAAACTCCTATCACACATAAAAAATTAATAAAAACCTATTATAAACAAGAACAAATCAAAGAAGACATAAAAGAATTGATACAAATAAATATAAAAATATGCACTTATCAATGCCTTAGATGAATCTTCGTTGCTATGATTTAAAAACCTAAGCGCCCTGTATCGGTGCCTAGAAGCCAAAACATCAAGGCTAAAACAGAGGCATTGGTACCTAAATGCCTTGTCTCCGCGCTTGGGCGCCAGCGCACAGCACTGAATCAGTTGGGCAAAACAGAAGCAACGGCGTCTAAGCGCCTAGGCACCAAATCGGGAGTCTAAAAAAAATAAAAAGTGATAGACGCCCGATTTCTTCCCAAACACCAAACCACAAGTTTTCTTCTCATTCTTTCCCTCCCCAACACTCACACATCACACCTTATCATCTCTCTCTCAAATTACGTTGCACAATTACTCTCCACACATTTCACATACTCTAATCTCAGCAAATTTCTTTTTTTTCAAGGTTTTATTTGGTAAGTTTTCTTCATTGTTCTTTAATTTTCATGTCCTGTATAATTATGTTGATTGGCTTGAGATAATGAGTGTAAATCCATAATATTTTGTTGATGTTGATGTGGAAATTTGGGGGGTTGAGAGGTAGGAAATTGAATGTATGATTAAGTTCATAATTGATGCATGCCAAGTGTTTGATAAAATACCTTAGAGAAGTTTGACACCACGAACATGAAATTTGGTATTTTCATATGCTTGCACTCATTATTGTTAGATACAAATCATCAATTTTTGCCCATATATTACACATTCAATCTTGTCTATTGTTGTTTCCAAGTGTTGCATGCACATTACACATCATTGTCGTTCCGTTTACAAGTTCTCTTCCCTTGTTGCCTCTAACCTAAGTGCAATACCGTTTGTTTGTTTATGTCACGTTGTTATGTGTCACTATGGTCGGCTGCATTCTTTGTTCTTCACGTGACTCAATTTCCATTTCCTTACAATCTTTCGCACGTCGTTGATATTTTTCTTTCACAAATCTTGTAGGAATAAAAAAATGGCACCGAAAAAGAACAAGGGAAAAGCAAAGGCTTCCACATTAGCCCCATCCTATGATGATAGTCGTTTTATTAGTACAGCAACTGAAAAGAGATATTATTATCTTCTCGTGACGCAAAGTTTGCTCCCTGAGTGAGGCATTGCATTGGATGGATGACTTGATAGCCATATCTCCCACATTATTGAGCATAGGAGGTGGCAGACCTTCGCAGCTCAACCGATGGCTGCAGTGGTAAGCATTATCAAGGAGTTTTATGTCAATGCGGCCAAACGTCGACATCAGAAAGTCTTTTTGTAGGGCAAGTGGTATCATTCCACCAGAAAACAATCAACGAGTATTATAAATTAGAAGACATTAAAGACGATAAGTATTCCGCCTTGTTATCCAACTATGATACAGAACAGATAATTCAAGGCGTGTGCCGACCCAACTCACAATGGAATATATCATGTCAAGCATCTACTAATACACTTTCCTTCCCCACTGCTGATCTTAGCTAATGGGGATGAGCTTGGCACTACTTCATTTGTGCCAAGTTGATGCCCACCACTCATCGCAGCGACGTCACTCGAGATCAGGCCCTCCTTCTTTATGCTATCACTCATAATATGAGCATCAATGTCAGACGAGTCATCCAGTAGTTCATTCTCTATACGTTGTAGGGTGCCACAACTGGTGGTTTACCTTACCCCTCTTTAATTTGTGGACTTTGTCGAAAGGCTGGCATCGAGTAGTAACAGACCAAAAATTTTTAGCACTCATTCACTATGATGGACTATCGGATAGCTCGACACTATATTGTTTGGGATGGCGCTAGGCAACATTCTACTGGTACTGGATTCATTCTTGATGACGCACAACCCACTTAACCACTGTAGGATACACTTGAGCTTCCACCCTGTCCTTCCCATGCCCCTCCTTCAAGCCCGCTACTAGCAGATTCTGACTCACCCTATATCGGTGTTCCACTATTTGTTCCACCACCCATCGACCCTGGTACTAGTCATGCAATACGTTAGGCGACCGCTACATTTACATGAGAGGTCCGCCATAAGGCCCGTATCAATGCTGCCTTTAAAGCTTATGACCAAGAACATGATCATGTATTATCTCAATATCTTTAGCGAACTGCCCATAATCTTCATTTCCCTTTGCCGCCAGTGTTTCCATAGTCATCCTCTAATGGCGAGGACGATATTTCGTCATGGCACGACTGTTGTTCAGAAAAGTAAATGGACCTTAGGTGTAATCCTATAGGAGTTCAAGCACCAAAAGCTAAAGAAAAAGAGCTCAAACATGTCTACAGGGTGATCGGGTTAATGGAGTATTTAGCGCCTAGGCGTCGAGTGCAGAATGAACGAACAGAGAGTTCGAAGCCTAGGCGCTATTATTTGGTGCTTAGGCGCTGATTGTAATGGAGGCAGACAGAACACATGGCACCTAGGCATCATTTCTTGGCACCAAACGATGCAGATTTCTGAAAGTACGATTTTTGGACTTTGATTTTCACATCACTTTGGGAAAACTATAAAAGTAAAATCTTAACAAGACTTTAGGTCATCTTGGAACTTCAGAAAACTTTGAGAAATGAAAAAAGAAGAAGGAAGAAGGCTTGAGACCCAAGTTGGGAGCTTCATCTTTGAAGATTTCAGATTTTTCTTCTTCTCTTATTATTATGATTTTGCTTTTATCATGCATTCAAATTTGTTTATGAATTTGATACACATGATTATGGCCTAGTTTTCTTTTCTAGGGTTTTGTTGTAACCTAATTAGAATTATTTACATTTGTCTTTCAATTCAGTTGAATATTTATTTGATTTAGTTTAAGTTTTATACATGATTTTTAATACTTTCAATTACTTGGCCTTTAATTGAATGATTTGCTAATCAAATTGATTTGGGAGGTGATATATGTATCTAGTTTTATATGTAAAAAATCATAAATTGCATGTAAGATAGGAATATACTTACATGACACATAGGAATATAGTGATTTAGCAATTGGTAAAATTTTCATTAGATCTTGGGACAGGCTGTTGAATAATTAAGGAATTTTCGACTATCAACTAGGAAAATAAATTGAAATTGATGCGTTTGAGTGTTCAAATCTGATTAATTAAGGTGAAATTATAAACCTTAGATTTTTAAGTCAAAGTTAATCTTAATTTGCTTTTGCACATTAGATTAAAATTTTCTTAGTTAGCGTTAATCACCACTTTAATTTGATTGTTCAAATAGAATTAGGGTTAACCAATTTCGATATTTAGTAATTCAACAGTTCTCGTGGGAACGATATCCTACTTATCTACTTTATTACTTAACTACAATAGTATACACTTGCATTCACAAAATCTATAACATGGTACAACATTCTCCTCCCCAGTACCTAAAGAATGACCGGCGCTCTTTCAAGATGCAGGGAGATGTCTTCATCAGCTCATTCGGTGTTGCACCATTTTTTACTCTTATCAAAATCCAGAGTTTTTTGACAAAAGGTCCCATCCTTCAAATCATAATTGGGTTGACCTAGCGAAATCATGAGTGAATAGAAAATCCTTTCAGTCCTTGCTCAATCATCGTACCCTCTTAGGGAACTCCACCACTCCCTGATGATTG
The DNA here is from genome assembly GCA_019321725.1 of Paulownia fortunei. Taxonomy (NCBI): domain Eukaryota; kingdom Viridiplantae; phylum Streptophyta; class Magnoliopsida; order Lamiales; family Paulowniaceae; genus Paulownia; species Paulownia fortunei. Next base: position 7,956,818 of record CM033114.1, on the reverse strand, counting down.
ATGAGCCTTTCCTAAGTTGCTAAATTGATCTTCCACCCTTGGTATAAGCTTTAAAATCAGAGGCTACTCAAGATTGTTGATATCACTTCCACGATTACTTTTTTCCAGGCAAAGCAGCTTTTGTTAGTCCCTTGTTTTGAAGCAGGTTAAAAATAAGACTATGCATGAGAAATAAATTGATCAGCTACATGGCAGGGATGCCAAGAGGAAGGCAGAATCATTGAGGAATGCCAAATGCATTCAGGGTAAAAATGACAGAAAGGCGAGCCTTTTAGAAGTGAATCCTGTTATAGTTGCAAACAATGCTCGGATTTTTTATGCACAAGATGCTATCAATCAGTTTCAAAGTCTGCAGTCCAGCATAAGTAACGTTGATGAGACTGATGATAATAGCAGTCACAGTGAGGAGGATGAAGGTGAAGATGTTGATCGATATTTTTCTCTTTTGATAGTAATACCATTATTAGTAGGACCGCATTCCATAGAAATCCAATAGAGATTCTGAAAATTTTAGTGATGGATAGTAGTGATCAATCTTTAGGTATAGTGTTTCTTGATCAAATGAAGAATGCAGATTCTGGGCTTCCAGTTTCGCTATCAGAGGCTCAAGTCCAATGCATGACATAATCCCCTAGGCTTCAAGTCAAGTGCCTGACTCTTCATCAGCTTGAAGAGTGTACTACAATTGTTGAGATGAATTGAGCCTGCTTGCAATTTCAAGCTCGCAATTTCAATCTTTCTGGGCAAATTTGAATCTGTTTGAATTCAAATTGGAATTTATCGAGCTTGATCCAACCCTGAGTTTGCTCGAACATCTAGTCGATCTAGACTCAAGCTTGATTAATGTAGTTCAATAGCCTGTGAGCTTTTATTAATTTTTTAGTTTTATTACTATAATCAAGATTATTTGGAGTGTAGGCTCGAGCCATTACCATAAGAATAAAGCTTGAGCTCAAGAGTTCAACACTTAAAATTGAGCTCCACTCCAAAATAATTGGGCTCATCTCGTGTGTACCTCTAGCATTGATAAGGTGTTTGAAGATAGAAGAAATCTTCAAATTCAAAGATAAGTAGATTTTAGGACAACTAAATTAATTGTCATTATTTCTAATATATACAGACGATAATTGTGTCTAAATTCTGTGGCGTAAAGGATATGAAGAAGTGAAAGTGCAACAAGCTCTTCTTCTGTTTGAGTCAAGCTGAATGTATCAAATTCCCACAGATTTTATAGTTGGGGATGTCCATCATCTTGGGAAATGTTCATCTCATTGAAGAAGACAAGCACGGTGGACTTGGGAATGAAATTATAGCTCAAATCCTCTATTTTAAATGAATGTTTATCTTTTATTTAACATAATAAATAAATACCAAGTATATATAATATTTCTTTAGATAAACATTTGGTTGTGCTGCGTGTATCATGAAACATAAATTAAAACAAAGGATCCAAAATAATAAAATTTTGATTAATTAATGACTTCTATGTATATTAACTAACAAAAATATAATTTTTCGTAGGTGTACTTTTACAAAATTAATGCCATACAAATATTAGCAATGGATATGACTTCTAGTTTGAATCCTGTGCTACGCACCAAATGAGAGAAATTTTTAAGTGTAAAATGTAGAAAATGTTCAACGTTTTTATGCACGTAAAGATGCTAAAAAATGCCGATTTTTTCTTGATGGAATAACTACAAACAAGATGTATAGAACAGAATTAGGAATAATAAATTGATGTTCAATGTATCTAGAGATACTAAGTTAGAAATTTATGATCATAAAGCTTTGAGGTCTTCTGGAAGTTTGCACTTTTAAGTATAGATTGTGATTTGACTCACCATCCATGGAGCTTACAACTATATCAATACTTTGACTTTGTTTTACTCATAGTCATTGAATCTTAGTTGATCTTCATTTCTATAGAATAATAGTCTAAAAAATAGAAATAAAATGACCACATTTGTTTGTATTTACTCAATCTTAATGGGTCTAGATGTTCTAAAAACATAAACTTTGATGCTTAATAGCTAAATACATGACAATTGAATCATAAGCTGAGAGCATAAAGAGCATATTGAGAATAGAAAGTGAAATTAATATAATGAATTCAAAAATATCAAACCTCTCCGGAAAAATCGAAACACATCAAATGATACCAAGCCACACTTAATAATGGAAGGATTTGGTAGAAATTCATAAAATTTTCCATCCTAAAAAGATTATTCCAAAATAAATAAGAGAGGTGTGCGCGGCTAGCAGAAGCAAGGTTATTAGATACTTCAGGATAGTTTATTCCTTTCTTCAAATTGGCCGAATCAAAGTCTAGTTTTGTTTTATGAAATTAACCACTCTTGTCTTCTTATTTCGAAAAGAGTAATCCTATTTATCAGCGTTTGTGCTTTATTATTTTTTCAGATTCTCTAATTTTAGTAAGAAGTTATGTAACTAATTCCCTTTAACTAGAAGGATTTAATAAACCAGAACTTTCTAAATCAAAGAGACGTAAAAAAAAAAAAAAAAAAAAAAAAAAAAAAAAAAAAAAAGAGTGAAGGACAAACTGATAATAACCATTAAAAAACGACGAAAGGGACTAATTTAAGCAAATTATCATTAGTAAAAAAACTTGGAAATTAACAAGAGAAGCAGGCAGCTTAAAGTGGACCATCAAAATGAAAGCAACTTCCTTTAATTCTGGATCCTTGTTTCTTGGCAAAAAGAAAAATTGGTTAACAAATTATGCTCTCATTTTCACAACCAACCAAAGTGCACAAACTAAAGTTTCTTACATAACTGCAAACTAAGAAAAACTGACCACAAGAATCAGACTCAGTGCATAGAAAAGATGAGATTACGGGCCTTACCCCCTTATATATATATATATATATATATAAGGGCAGACATCAGATCCCCACAAATGGAAATTTGTGATGCTGATTACAATTTCATGGCATCTGATTTCTGTGATGTGACTTGGATGTGCATTGGCAAAGCACAATTCCAGACATTGAGGTCACGGGCTCTGTAACTTGGAAGAAATTTCTCCATAAGTCTAAAGCAAGGGTGCCCCCGGAGAAGTCTGAAAAAGAACTAAACATGTTTAAAGATGTTATTCCTTTATGTGGAATCTAAAGTTTTTTTAAGCTTTGACTTTGTGATATGGACACGTCCACCAAATTATTTATTTTGAATTAAATTTGAAAGAATTTTCTAACTAAATATGAGTTGGGTTGATTCAACCAATCTCGTACTAACCATAAATTAATCTTCTAACTTGACAAGTAACAGATTTTTAATCAATTTTAGAGAAATTTAACGATCGAAGTTCATGTTGAATTTCTTTAAATGAGCCAATATATTAACATATTATATATTATATATTTACTGTTGATTGAGAAATGTCGTTAAGCCCATTATATATACAAAGTGTTGGGCCATAAAAAGGACTTTAATGTGTAGAGTCTATAATATTTTATTTTATTTTATTTATTGTGATAGAAAGTATAAAACAAAATACAATAGAATATTTACACTGAGATTCTCAGTCAAAATATATATATGCTGTTGTTTTTCCATATCCCATAAGTGGTGAAAACAAATTCAGCTGAATTTATTCAGAGCTGGAAGGCTTTAAAACCCTAGGATTTCTACATTCCAATGAACTCAAGTACGCTTTCAAATATTTAATTCTTTCGTCAATGATTTAGCATGACAATCCTGATGATACGTTTTTTTACCGTAAAGTTTATGTCATATTTTTATGTCTAAATTCCAACCGTTCAAGCTAAGGGGGAATAATTTTAAACTCCATTACGACCCCTTTTAGGAAATGCACTCTATATAAACTGGGCAAAATCTTTTCTTCCTTTTTTTTAAAAAAGGGAGGAGAAAATTTTTGTTATAGTGTGGAAGAAGAGTGGTGTAGTCCTGGTCAACTACCTCTCTACGGCCTTTATAAAAGCTCACACCATACACAGTGGAGCTTAATGGCAAACAAGAGCAAAAGGGTGGGGCTGAAATGTCGCCTGCACAGAATTGTACTGTCTGTCGTTGGGACCTTTCTAATTGTATCCATGTGAACATTCAACCTCCATTGCCGCATTTTGCCAGTCAGAAAGCAACGCCTCATTAAGTCGCATACAAATTCAATCCATGAATACCTTCTCCTGCTTGCTCTCTACTTCCCTTTTAATCCCTAGTGATTTAAAAAATAAGAAAAACATTGTTACATTTATATGAACTTTAGGAGATTTACGGAAAAATTGTTTTTTCAGTTCCAAAATATTTCAGGTTTATAATTATTACGTTTTTAAAAGAAGAAAAATTTAGCCAAGTATACATGTGTGGATATATCATGTATCACCAATAAAAAATTCAAATACGGTTGAATGGTAAAATTCTCCATATATATTATATGAGCTTCCTCTTTTACTTTTTATTCGAATATTGAATTTTGGATGAAAAAAACTATTTTGCTTTTAGAGTTGGGGTTTAAAAGTAAAAGAAAAATTAATTTCAAAGAACCTACTTCACCGATTATTACAAAGCTACAACTAAGTTTTAACTTTTTCATTTTTTTTCTTCTTTTTTTTCTCCATGTTTCATTTTTCTCTTATCTTCTTCTATTTTCTTTTTTTATTTATTTTTTTCTTTCTTTCTCTTTTTCTTTCATTTCCTTTTTCTTCTTCTTCTTCTTTTTTTTTTTTCATTTCTTCCCCTTGGCTCCACTTAGTTATTTTCTCTTTTTTTTTTTCTTTTTTTTTCTTCTTCCGTTTTTCTCTCTCTTTTTATCCATTTTTCTTTTTCACTTTTGTTACTAATTTTTCCTTTTCCTATTTTCTCTTTTCCCTTTCTCTCCCTTTTTTTCTATTTTTCTCTTTCTTAGCATGTTTCCTTTTTTTCATTTTTTTATTTCTCTTGCCTTTTTCTATATTTTTTTCCATTTTCTCTTGTCTTCTACCATTTCTTTTTAAGATCTCCTTTTCGTTTCTCATATTTTTTTTCTATATTTGCTATTGGTCTCTTTTTCTCTTCCATTTTCTTTCTTTTTTGTTTACTTTGTTTTTTGTTACATTTTTCTCTTTTCTCTTCCACCTCAGCCTACCACGTTCACCACAATACCAACTCTCCTAAGATACTTGTACTAATATTATTTTATGTATATTTTACTTTTTAATTTTAAAGCATTATATAAAATTTAAACTGAGAAAAAAATATTATTTGAAAAAGACAGAAAAAAGTGTCTATTCAAGCAATTCAATTTTCAATAAAAATTTTAATTCAGAAAATCCAAAGGTATAGTGCTTATCAACTTATACATTATAAACTAAATGTTTAAAAATTGAGTTTATTGGATTGAAAATTGTGCAAAATAAAAGTTTTTGATGTGTAAATTTTGGCATGAATTTTATGCATAGAAAAATTTATTTTAATAATATTTTTAAATATTTTTTTTTTTTAAAAACTTACATATACCATTATGAGTTTCATTATAATTTTTGAATGAAATACACAAAAAAAAATTGGTCAATTTATCAAATCCAAATTCTTCTTTTGTTACATTTTAAAAATGATAACATTTAGAGGTTTAGAAGGTTGATGAAGATGGTTGTAGAGGTGATCACAGTGCAGTGTGTATTTTTTTTTACTAATTTCAAATTGAATTGCTATATACGGTTTGGTTAAAAAATAATTTTAAATTACAGTTTTTAAAGTAATACTAAATGTGCAGTTTTGAACGATTTCATGTGGTTTAGCAGTTTAACCAATAAAAAGAGTATGATCAAGTAAAAAGCAAAAAGAATATTATTAACAAAATATTTAAACTGATATAAGTGCCTTCAAAATGAAAATGTAACAAGTTTTCAAAATTATATAAGTTATTACATAACGCAAATTATACTACAAAAATAAAACGAGATAAAATAACATACAAAATTTAAAACCAAGTAATTAATAACATAATCAAATAGCCTACTAAGTTCGAGTAAGTGCATCAGTGGTATAAGGCAAGAGGAATGAAGTGCATAGGCATAGCAGTCAATCCAATGCTTGGATTGAAGTGTTATCCAAACAACATCACTATACTATCATTGGTTTTAAATAGCATACAAAACTTAAATCCAAGTCAACTAATAACATCACCGTACTAACAAACGGTTCATCAATGATTAGATTGAAGCATATCACTGTACTCAAATAATCTGCAAGGTGAATGAAAAAATTTAGTATAAGCAAAGGCAATAAAATATTATCTATAAAAAAATATTTTGTAAAGATATAGACCAAATAAAAATTCTTCTTTCAAAATATCATATTCCCTTTCACTTTTCCCTTTCTCCCCTCATATTCTTCATCTTGATTCATTTCATAGCAATCGAAGTTGTCTATGTATTTTTTATCTTCATCCCTTAACCTATCAAAAACTTTTTCAAACTTTTCAGCAACCTCAAGTATCAAATAAGTTGAATTACACCGTGTTTCTATATCTAAACAAACAAGTCTCTTAGAACTAATTTTATTTCTCAACACACTTCTT
>CM033114.1:6649667-6685165 GCA_019321725.1 Paulownia fortunei | reverse complement strand
AATGAGAAGTTAATTGACAGAGTTGAAGATCCTCTGTGCTGTATTCACAGTTGAATCAGATGTTGGCAACATTACATTAAGGATGCTAGAACCTAAGGCTTGACAATGGCAGAAGATAGGAATGCTTTTCTGAGTTCCTTGCCAAAAAGTCTGGTTTGGAATTTAATGCTTCCTAACAAGTCTGGTTATCTCACTCTATCTTGAAGCATGATACAAAAAATTGAACCATCTCATCTTCTTGAAAATTTCGCCCAATACATGAACCCTCTTTTTCTTTCTGTGGAACTGTCCATACGTGGAAATCTAGGCTTCTTTCTCTGTTGCTTATACATAATATTCTCTGACTGATTTTGACTTGCATGCCGTTATCTTGATCAATTTTGTTTTTCGCATTTATGAAGTTGGTGAAGAGATGTAGCTAACCACTTCTTTTTCATTCCAGCCACTGGTATGCTATTGTGCAATTGTTGTTCATATATGAATTTTTGGTCACTATTGCTAGTTTTATCCCTTAAATCAGCTCCTTTGCCTTATTGAGTTGTCATGGACTATGAATATATGGTACATTTGTTCATGTATATTATTTTGTGGACCTTTGGCAAAAGTTTGAAAAGGGGGTGTTTTATCGCAGATTCTCTTCTTGCTACCCCAAGATGTTGCTTATTTCCAGCTTCAACTTTGATCAGAAGCTTTGTCCATTGTGGCTGGGTCGTTAAGCTCGATCAGGATTTGCTAAATATTCAGGAAAATTTAGGGAGGGAAGGCAATAAGGGAGAATTTCAGGTTTTGTATATAGCTTAAAGATCACAAAATTGCTTCTTTTATTGATGATTGGACAAGATTGGCCACAGAAAATTGCATTAGACAATAGAATCTTGAAATTCAATAGTAAATAATAAAATCATATATAGTTTTGAAAAAAAAAAAGTGACTAAAATTTTATTTTGAGGCAACAATCAACAATTATAAATAGTATTGATAACTTTTATGTTTAAGAATAATTTTGCAAAAATTAAAATTTTTGAAATGAATATTTTAAAATTAAAAATAACTTAATTTCAATTCTAGCTTCTTCAATAATTAAAGAGAATATACTTATTTAAATATGAGAAAATAATGAATACTATTGACAAAACATAGTTTTTAAATGCATAAATTATTAGAAATAAGTAAAAGATCAAAATTAAAGTTCAAGTATATTTAATAAAGAAAAGAGTATAAATTAACTTCTATATGTTCGAAATATATATAATTTTCAAAGCACTAAGTGAGGGTCATTTTTTAAAATGCATTAGATTAGTATTTAAATCATGTGGTTTAATAATAGACAAAATATATATTATTATTTATATATGACAAAGATGCATCTGAATCTTTTTTTTCTTCCTAAAAGTACACAATGTATTATACTATTAAAAATGACATTTGTAATTTAAAATTACACAATTGTTATTTGTGAACCATGTATAATTATAAATATCGTAATTATTTTTTTATATAAAATTAATCTATACTTTTTATGTCGTTGAAGACTATAAAATTCAAAATTTAATCTCATTCATTTCTTTTTCTTAAATAAATTATTTATTATAAAGTATAACTATCAATTAGTTATTCAAAAGTTATGTTTTTTTTTTCAAATAAAGGGACATGTTACTTTGATTTTTAAATAAATTTCTCTAAAAAATTTTGATCAAATAAGGGGATGTGATTGTCAATGATTCACCCCTTAAGGTGCAAATAACCCTTTAAACTTAGTTTCATAATATAACATAATAAACTTTAATGCTAAATTTGTTGAATGAATTTTTATCATGAATGTCATATTGGTACCTGAATTAACTTATAATTAAAAAATACTTGACTTTTGGCATAAATGGCAAAATTGTTACATAGTAAATATACACTTTTAGACTTTGAATTGTTATGCAGTGATTTTTTCTTATTCTATCTATTTTTTTTTAATATCAATATATAAAAATTAAATTTAACATCTCTTCTAAGATTTTATTAACAATCATGTGATTATTATTTTCATAATACTTGAACTTAAAATTATTTGAATTCACCTTTCCTGATATTCACATCTCTCTAGCCCTATTATTTCATAAATTCCAAAAAGATTGTATTTATAAACAAAAAACATAACCTAACATACATAACAATAATTCATCATTTTAATTAAAAGTTAGGTTTTAAATAAAAATATTAAAAAAGTAATAAGCCAAAATTCAAATTTTGAAACTCTCTTCAATTGAATACTGAATACCTTAATTTAGTAACTAATAAAAATATTTATAATTTAAAAAAAATAAGAGAATTTTAATTTTGAAGCAATCATCAATAATTTTAAAATTTAAAATTCTTTTCGATTGTATACCAAATGTCTTAATTTAATAAGTAATAAAACTATGTGTAGGTTTAAAAAAGTAATAGAAAACCAAAATTTTAATTTTGAGGCAATCATCAATTATTATAAATAATATTGATTAACTTTTATGTTTGAGACAAAAACGAAAGTTTTTTAAATGAATATTTTAAAATAAAATATAACTTACATTAAATTATATCTACTTGAATATTTAAAGAGAACATGCAAATTCGGAAATGAGAAAACAATAAATACTATGGAAAAAAATATAGTTTTTGAAATGTATAAATTTTGAATTAAGTAAAAGAACAATGTTAAAGTTCAATTATATTTACTAGAGGAAAGAATATAAATTACTCTCATATGTTTGAATATATATAATTTTAAAAATACTAATTGAGGGTCATCTTTTAAAATGCTTAATTATGAAAAGATCTTTAGACTAAAATTTAAATCATGAAGTTTAATAGTATACAGAATATGTATTATTATTTGTCTATGAAAAAAATACATATGAAAATAGCTCATTTTGAAAAAAAATTCATGAAAGTGGGCAAATTGTTATACTATTGAATATGGTATTTGCAATTGAATTTGAGTTTTTTATTTTATTATAAAAATTATGAAGTTGTAAATTTTGAACCATATAAAAATTCTAATTATTCTTTATATATAAATATTAATCTATACTACTATAAAATTTAAAATTTGATCATATTAATTTTTTTTATAAAATTATTTACTATAAAATATAACTACCAACTAATTTTTAAAGTTAATTATTTACTATATAAGATAACTACCAATTAATTTTTTTAAAAGTTATGCCTTTCTTTCAAAATAAAGGAATATTGCACTTTGATCTTTAAATTTATTTTTTTAGAATTTTTCATCGAACATGGAGATGTGGTTGCCTAAGACTCAAACCTTAAGGTGCAAATAATCTGTTGAACTTACTATTTACAATTTAACATAGTAAATTTTATGGCTAAATTAGTTAAATAAACTTTTACCGTGAATGTCATATTGATATTTGAATTAACATATAGTTTAAAAAAAACCTGAGTTTTGCCGTGATGTCAAATTGCTACATATTAAATGAAGTTATTATAGTTTTTCTTCTTGCAATGGCATATGTATACTTTTAGACTTTATTTAATTTTAATTTTTGTATCAATTTTTATATTATATTTTATTTTGTTAAATTAAATTATTTTGTTAACTAAATTTTATCATAAATATCATAATGGTACTTGAATTTTCATAATTTTTAAGGGTGTTATTTTTAAGGACACCCAAGTTTTACCGTAAATATCAAATTGCTACATATTGAATAAAATTATTATAATTCTTCTTCTAAATTTCTTACAATGACATTCTTACCTTTTTTTTCTATTTACTTTTAATTTTTATTTCAATTTTTTATGTTATGTTTCATTTGGTTAAATTAAATTTTATCTATTGATAATATAGATTTAAGATTCTCTAATAATATACCTCCATATAAATAAGCAATAAAAAATTTATGATAGGACATAAAAGATTAAGATTATAATATGCTTTGAAAAAAAATATTATTTTTAAAACTAAAACTTATGAGGTGCGATATAAAATAAGATTTGTAAAAGTCATATTAACTCTTTATTTAAAGTTTAAAAGTGATATTTTTTGATACAATAAACTTGTTTGCTCTTTCTTCTTATTCTTCTTCTTTTTGCAAACTCTTTTAGACTTTTCATCCTATTGATAAAACCTAAATAAAACAAAATATGCTAGGATAATATAATAAAAATAAAGTAAATATTTCTCTTGTCCTCTCTACTCTTTTTCTTAAACTTTCACATTAAAAATTAATTTTAAAATATCATCTCATTAATTAAAAATTATAGCTCTCATATAGGTCTATTGTAATTTTTATTTTTTATATGAATATAAACATTTATATTCTTTTTAATATATTTGCTATTATTCAATTTTAAGTTTATATTGTCATAATTATTGAATTTGTTTAATCAAATGAATGTATCATAAAAAATAATTAAATTGATGATTGAATCTAAATTAGGATATAAAAGGTTAGAAGATATATCCATCACTACAAAAAAAAAAAATTTAGATAAAAATTAATGAAAAAACTTAGATACCAAAATAACTTTTACTCTAATTTTCAATAACATATTATCATTTGCTTATCTTAAAATCAATTATTTTTTATTTAATATCAAAGCTCATAGAATTAACTTTTATTTTTGCATATGAGATATGGTTGGAAAGCTTTCAAAATTAAATTTAATATAAAATTAATTTTATTTGAAAATTCAATATATTCAAAGAGTTACGATTAAAAAAAAAAGATAGATTTTCAATTTTTAAAAAAAATTTGATATATAAAAGAACAATTAAAATTATATTCAAATTATATTACTAAAAACAATGAAAATTCAATTATATCCTCCTTTTTGACTATCTAATACTTATTATTAGGGTTATAATAGGTATCTCAAAAATTTTAAGAAACTTTTTGAATTATTCATACTTTTATAGGTAGTATAGGTAGCTTACGATGACTAAATCGTGCCTGATGACTTTCGAACTTTCTTTTATTACTAAACTTCTATCTTTTTTTATTTTTTATTTTTTTTCAATCAAATGAGAATAGAACATTTTATCAATGGACAAAGAAATCTCATTTCTCTCTTGCCCCTTATGAGGATGACTTATCTAATAAATGTGGGTAATGCTTCCTAATATCTAAAAAAGATTTTGATTTTTTGAAATGCAAGATTGAACGAGGCACTCATATCAATTCTTATGGATAATGTTATAATATGCACATAAGAAGCGCATGCATGAGCACTAATTACCCTATATCGATGCTTTCATGCTCCTCTCTCTCATGACCAAGCAATTACTTTGATTCAATGCTCCTCTAATCACCAACAACCAATGGCGTAGCCAAGGGGGGTGGCTGGGTGAAATCGTCCCCATCAATTTTTTATATTTATAATTTTAATATATAAATTTTAATAAATTTAAAAATTTATCCCCTTTAAAATAATTAATTATTCCAATCGCCTCCTTGAATTTTCATAATCCTATTTCGAATATGTATATTTAATAAATTTAGAGATGTTCTAAAATTATTTTTAAACTTTATTTTTTCAATTGGAATTTATTATTGATACAAAGTTTTTAAAAGGTATTTGTACTAAATTTTAAAATATGATTTCGTTTTTAAAAATATGGATATTTTAGTAAAAAATTACTCCTTATTGTGATTTTTTGATTTTAGTTTTTAGTTTTTAGTTTTTAACTTATTTAATTATACTTTTGTTGCTTATTATTTGAAATTATACTAATTTTTATTTCACAAAAAATCATAAGTGTAGGCTTTTCATGATATAAAAATTATTTGATTTGGTTAATGGTTATGAAATAATATTCTAATTCTTGTAGATTAGTTTTTATTTTGTATTGAATTGAATTAAAATTAATTAATATTTTCATTTAAAAATTAATTTTTATTCAAATAATTGTGCAAATATAATATATATAATATATTTATGCGTAAGTATAACGTATTATATTTATATTTACATTTTAGTTTCTAATAATTAGTTAAGAAAAAAATTTCAATAAAAAAATAATTTTATATATAAAAAAATAATAATTTGATAATCAAATTTCGTCCCCATATATTAAAATCCTGACTCGTGCCAACAACTATACACTAAATTATCTTGTGTTATTTCCTTCCGTGGAATCCTTCACTATCATTCAAATGGGTTGTCGCATATTAGTGCCTTTCAAGATGTTCATGGCATCATTCATGATGTTTTCGTGACAAGTATTAGTCAATGGGAAAATGGTTTTTATTCAATATTCTATTTGCCCTATTAACAAGAAAACTTTGAAAAACAAAAACAAAAAAACCTATGTATTGGTAATTGTTGTGTCATCTATGTGCCAATATTCTATTCACAATTAGTATGCTTAGTCCATGCTTCAATAAATTAATGTTTTTCGTTGTTATAAACTAATACCTCTTAATAGAGTATAATTAACTCCGCTAATATTTTTTAGACAAAATAATATTCGTACTTTATTTTGTACTATGCCCTAGTTGATGTACAAAAAGGTGGGTATATATGATGAATGTCAAAATTTCACAATCAGTTGTCTAGCGGCGGAAATTGAGAATGCTCGAGTTTCTCTGTCTACATCAACTTCGACTCTTGCATCAAAATTAATTAGTTTATTTGTCAAGGGATTTTCATTCAAAATATCACAAATACTCTATTTCTACCCGAAAGCTCTGTTGTTCTTGTTGAGGAGAACGTCCGCTGAATAAATATAATTTATGATTGTGGGCATTTTTTGTGCAAAAAAATAATTTTAGTGGAATTTTTAAAAATAGTAAGTTGAGTTTTTCATATTTTTATATGAGTTTTAATGCAAAACTGATTCTTGAATATTTATTTTCTTGTTAGATTAAAACTCAATGTACTTACCAAATTGGATAGTTTTATTAAGAGATAAGCTTGAACAATTTATGGATATAAATTATCAAGATATCTCCTAATACATCCATGTGCAATAGGAGGAAATATTTGATTTCTTGATCTTGCCTTATCAAAGAGAAGATTATTTAAGATTTTGACTTTTAAGGAAGTTTCATTAAACAAGTGGATTTCCTATCATTATTATGCATCTGATTTCTTAGTGTCTTGTGTAGGAATATGATTTGTATATGATTCCATGTTTAATTAAAAAACATAGAAAGTTTGTAATAGGTAAGTTTTGACTTAGATTAAGAAATTTTATGTGAAATCCAATATTAATTGTGTAAGAATATTTGGAGTGGTTTATATGTGGATATAGTGAATTCCTATAACAACTTGAGTTAATTATTTTTGCAAAGTAATTACTTGATCTTAGTGCAAAGTAATTGTCAGCGGAGCCTATTGTGCCCAATCTCACTTGCGGGCCCCCAACCTGTGGGTTTGGGGTATGACAAATGGTATTAGAACCGACCTCAGGTACTATCGGTGCGGGAGGCATGTCGAATGTGTATTGGGGCGGTCCTGAATTATGAAGGAATGCGAACGAGGACATCGCATGTGATTATGATATCCTATATTGATTATGTGGGGATATTTGGAGTGATTTATAAATGGGTACAGTGAACTCCTACAGCAACTTGGGTTAACAATTTTCGTAAAACGAGGACACGTGCAAAATAGTTGCTAGCGGAACCCCATGTGTTGGATTTGGCTTTGGGTCCTCATCTCGTGGGCCCAGAGTATAATAAATGGTATTAGAGTCAACCTCGAGGGTACTATCGGCATGTGAGAACCTCTTTTTTTTTACCCCAAAGGGGATGATTATTTTCTTTAAGTTGAGGCTATTTTTACTTTATTTATTGAAAGCTCTTTTTAAGCATATGATAAAACTATCCCTCATGAAAATTCTTAACATATTGCCAAAACTCGTTACCTCCACACTCTGAGGACCATAACAAAATATGTCTATAAGAAGCTTAAGGGTCCATAGTAGGACGTTACAATGCCTACTTATAAGAGGCTTAGACTCATGGGGGTATCGCGAGCCCCACTTGTTAGAAGCCTATTAGGACACTCGATAAAGCATTACAATGCTCACTCGTAAAAAGTCCATAGTGACTCACGACAAAAATATGTCTATAAGAAATCAAAAAAGGATCGCGGCAAAAATATGACTATAAGAAATCAAATGAGTCTCGCGGTGATAAAATGAAAAAATGACAGCCTATAGGACCTATTTAGGTTAATTCCCTCATACATCTAATTATAAAAAATTTTCTAACACAACTCACGGTGAATTAACCATCCCCAATGAAAAAAGAAATATGGAAGTTAATTAATAACTCATCACACGAGAGTACAATTGCAAATGCAAATACTAATTTTCATTAGAAGTATTCAACCCTTCAAGCAACAATGCCCTGGGGTGGGGGGGCTTCATCCCAGACGGACGCGCCCTGAGAAACTTCCATGCTGTACATAAGGATAAATAAGAGATGTAGAGGCAAAGCCCTCGACCACAACACTTAGTGTGCTTGAGGTGTCGATCCCTCGACCACAACACTTCGTGCTTGAGAGGAAAAAGAAAAAGCTTCAGTCAAATCGAAATTAACTGGTAATCACCTAAGTCGCCTCAATACCTCTTCCAAACTTTCTCCGGGCTCTAAAAGGCCAACTTGGCAAATGCGCTGGACAAAGCTTAATGCCTACTTAATAATACACAGTTATTTTATTTATCAATAATTAACATCATAGCAACCGGATCAACGTGAGGATGAATTCACTTTTTGCATAGCTTATTTAAATGTTGCCTCAATCTCCCAACTTATCTTGGCTCCGCAATATCGCGATTCAGATCCATCACCTAGGGGATAGACACAATGAAATCTTGTACTAGTAGGAAGAGTAATCATTTCCTATAATTTTATATAACAATAATAAAACAGGGTAAAGAGACAAGTTCTTGCTAATTTTGCTCATCTCACTCCAGTCCTTCCTCTAACTACTTCCAAGTTTGGAACTGCTGAATATAGTCAACAAGGGAAAAACTCATCTTTCTTACTCTTACTTCCTTTTGCACTTCAACAGAGCGATTTAAAATGCCTAACAAATTCACCCATGGCTCTAGAACTTGCCCAATTCATGCCCTCAACTCCACCTAGCAAAGCCCAGCCATCAAAGGCTCAAACCACCATAGAGCCCCGTGCCTGCCAACTCGAGCCAAAGCAGGCTTGAACTGCACATTCACAGCTACCAGGTCGAGCTTTTTAGCTCGACCTAGTGACACCTTCTCGCTGCCACTAGGTAGAGCTAAAGGCTCAACCTGGAGGCACCTTTCCACGGTGAAGCTTTCCTCGGCTCGACCTGATAAAGCCTCCCTAAAACTGAAAAGGCCCGACCTGGTGAGGTCTGATTGGAAGTAAAAAAAGAAAAGAAACATAGCACCAGGGTGCCCCCAAATCGTTTCTAATCTTTCTTTCTTGCTGCAAAAAATAAAAATAAATATATATATATATATATATATATATATATTTAATAATTGCAGTTAGGTCCCTAAATTATTGAAAAATTAGTACACTTCTTACTAGTAAAATTGAAAATTGGTATTTTAACAATTGAAATGATAGAATTTGTCTAAAATCGCAATGGACTTTACGTAGAATATGGAGTTTAGCTCGAAAGGCAGTTACCACCTAAAAAAAGTGGTATTTTTTGTCGAAAATGAATAATGTTGACTTTTTGATCAAGTCTAAAATCCCAATACAATTTATGTCAATAAAACATTGATACTTAATCTAACCAGTAGATAATTTACTCCCGACTAACCCACCTACCATGGAATTTACTGAGGAGGGGGTGCCTATATGATGTACCTAATTATAATTTGAATAAAAAAAAGAGGAATTTAAAAGGTCTAGCACAATAGGACCAAGTCCAAGGGTTTAAGAGGCCCTATCAATATATTCATAAGATGAATATATTTTAATTGAGTCAAAAAATATTAAATCTTTGCCAATAAGGCTTAAGAGCCCACAAGACTCAAAAATATGCAAGAGGTCTGTGAGGCCTAAGTCCCAAGTCAAATACTTATAAAATACCCCTCTCAATGCCATTTTGAAGGCATGTCGTGTTATGTTAAAACATTCACATTCTCTCACTCTATTATTGATTTGAGTATCGGAGGGTATTCTTAGGCTAATCCCGAGAATCCCTAGCTATTTATTCGTATCGTAAACAGTACCCTTCCAGCTATCACTTCCTTTGTGGAGGAACCACGAGGAGAAGAATTTTAAAGATTTAAGGAGGTCTGAGGTGAGATCACATAAAAATAAATTCTCTTATATTTAAAATATAATTATCATATATGCATATAGTTATGTGTATAAGTGCGCATATATGGATATATGTTTTACATATACTTAATGTAAATAAAAATATTGTTACAATTAAAAAAATATTAGAAACGTGAATTAATCATAATATATTTATTTATTTATGTAACTTATCTATATTTTTTGTATATATTTGATATACTTAATAATAATAATATATGATATGTGAGAGCATAAATCCTGTGATATAAAAGAGTTTTAATAAATATTATTTTCGTAATATAAAAAGTTGATTGATGTGGTATTGCTCATTTTTTTCAAACTCTTAGCAAAAAATCATCTATGGGTCACTGCCAGTGTCATAAAATTTTGTTAGGGATGTCGGGATTGACCCATCGAAAACCTTCCAACACTCAATTCAGAACTAGAGCAAACAAAATAAACCAATAAGTAGAGAGCACTTAGTACGCAATTAATCGTGAAAATTTTAATAATAAAATATGAGGATATATGTAGTGTTTATATAAGAGTTTTTGTGAATTTGAGCCCTCTAGCCTTCATGGGCTTCATCGGAGCATTATAACCCAACTTTGTGGTGTTGACTTATGAACTTTACAGATTTAATCTATTGAGTTTTGAATTTATTTTGACCCATTATTCAAGTTGGCCCTCTTAGAGTTGGCCTATTGAACTTGGAAGGGCCTTCTCATGGCCTTGTAATATAAGAGCTTTAATAAATGTTATTTTAGTAATATAAAATGGTGATAAAGGAGGGAAAAAGATGGGAAGAACGAAGAAAAATGGAAAGATGGGCCTGTTATGGTGGTGGGTATGGTTGTTTTTCATGGGTTTAATTTAGACTAGTCAAGGGTACGCATTTTATATTCAGTTTATTTCCTTTGTTTGGGAGTATGGCATTTGTCTATTAAGAAATAAATTACCAAATATTTCCCATTAATTACTAAGATGCTGAAAGCAATAGATTGTGTGGGCAAAATAATTTTCTTTTATTTTCTGAATGTTTGCATGCATGAACACTATTGAATAAGGCAATATCTTATTAGAGAAGGATTTTGTTGAGTGTATAGTTTTTAACATACAATATAGGTGACATGTATCATTTCTGTCTTTTGTAATTGAGCAAAGCTTATTGCCTCTCCTTTCCGATCTAATTGGCTCCACAAAATGGGCTTACATCATCATGGGAGGAAGTATGAGTGTAAAGTCCAAATTGTCCTCATAAATGACTTTAAGCATGTAATGTGTGTTGGAAATTTGGTACGTATAATATTGAAATGGATGAAAATATCGAGGCATAGTAACAACTTAAAATCGAAGCAAGAGATAGACTATTTTTCTTTAAAACAAAATTACCTCCCACTTGGTAATTATGAAATATGGCAATCGCTTTCCAAAATATAACGATTTTATATCTTATGATAGTTGTACTACAAATCACAAAAACGTTGAACTATAAAAGTATTTAGAGCTTTCTTATGAACTTGAGAGAAAGATAAGAATAGATTGAATGAGATGAAAATGATTAAATATGAGGATTTGTTTATAGTTTTTGAAGAATTATGATGGCAATTCGTGAGTGGGTGTAATTTTCGGTCTGGATCAATCTGAGCCATATGATTGCATCCCTCTACAAAAATCCACACTCTAATAGTGAACCCCTTACCAAGGATCAATCTCAACCATCCGATTGCAACTCTCTACGAAGGTCCACACCCTTTAAGGTGAGTTTTTGTCAACCGAACGGACTTGTCAACAATTCGATTCACTCACAATCTTTGGACGCGCCTTGTCAGTAGATCTGTGTCCGGTCACATCCATTTAGCTTCCAACCGTACATTGTCATGCCATGTGCATGCCAACATGATGCATTTGCCACATCAGCGCACACTAGCTACGTCATTGAGCGCACTGAGCTATTTTGGTTCAATTTTTGAAAAATTTAAGGCCTCTACTCACAATCTTTAGACGCATCTTGTCAACCCAATGCGACATTTGCAACGTGCGCGTGTGTGCGGATGTGGGCTCGGATGATGCTACGCACCATCCTCGTAACTCCTTGAGCTAATAAAAACTAACCAAAAGACCATTATAATGCACTATATGAGAGTTCCACTTAATTACTTATTACTAAAGTGAGATTCTATATAAGTAAGACAAAGTTGCTTTACTTTTTCAATATGTGCATTTTCACATTTCCAACTTTCCATATTCAACTATTTATTTAAATATCTTACTTTATCCATTAATTTTTCATTCATCCGAAATTAGTTTTGATAAATCAAATATACTAAACTTATCTACTCACGACACATATTATGTTTAATCAACTTATATCTATTTTTGTAAAATAGAATCCACTTTATTTATTGGTTAAAGTTGGGTCAAAACTGAATTTTCAATACCAATTTCTTACAATGTGACTAGAGATTTTATTAATGACTAACGAAGTGTTTGTTTATGTACTCCAGTGAGATTAGTTTAAGAGATGAGGGACTAAACTGATGCATTTTGAAAATGAGAAACTAAAGTGAGACTAAAAGTAAAGATGAGGGATGAATGAAGTAATTTGACCCCTTTACTCATTTACTTAGAGATATAATTCTCAATTCCATTTCACATTTTTAGTTTTTTTGTAGAAAATATTCAAGTGATGGCAAATTGATCATTTTATTACTGCCTTTTTGGTCAAGTGAGGACACAACATGAACACATACATTTTAATATGAGACACTTAAATTATATGTAAATACATTATTTATACAACAATTTGGAGTGAAGATTTTTTGTAATTTCAAGAAAGGAGGAACAAGTAAATATAGAGTTTAGCTATTTTAAAGGAAAGGTCGTCGTAAATTAACCAAAAAATTATAAGAGATTTATTTAAAAGTGCATTGAGTTATTCGACATAAAAGTAGGGATACATTAACGTTACAAAGTGTTAAATTTAAGGATATATTGCGGGTTGTTAAAAAATACTAGTGGCAAATATAACGAGGTAATCTTGTTACATTTCGTTTATGCATTAAGATTTAATCTCTCATTAATTATCTTTTTTTTTCATGTTAAGTGGAACTTTTTCCAAACACTTCATAAGTGACACTTATGATTGAAAAATATTAATGAATTTTTATCGTTAAAATCATCAATATCTAATGAAAGAAAACGCTAAGTATTTATAAGACCGAAAAATAAATTAAATTATTTAATAGTCTATTTGAAATCAATCGACACAACTTGCTTGAGTTTAGTTCGTTATGCTTAATAAACCAACATCGAATACGTTTTTTTCATTTAATAAGATTCAAAGTTTGACTTGAGTCCAACTTTATTAATTAAGAAATAATAAAATATGTATAAAAAATCAAACTACTTGAATTCGACTCGATTAAAATTCGTTCAAACTCGACTCGTCTAATAATCAAAATAAACTCAAATACAATTTAAAACTTAACAAGAAATTCAAAGCAAACTTGAACACTACATGTGGTTTGAATTGACTCGATTCTTTTATACCCCTAAGTATCCACTAGGGATGATTATGGTGCGATTTCTTTTTAACTAATTTCAATCAAGTTGCTATGTAAATTTTGAATGCTTTCAATCAGTTTGGTGGTTGTAAAAGCCAAATAAAAATAGTTTTTCTAGAATATTAGCATAACAAATTGCCATAAAAATATTAACTGAGCAAACAAAATGAAGTGTCTTTAAAATAGAAAATACAAAGACTGAATTTCTTTAATTACCGAAGCTACTACATATGGTGCAAATTGAATGAAATGAGATAAAAAATAATAATTAAGATCAAGTCAATTAGAGAACCTTCTTGGGACTTCAACATGATAACATAGTCAAATAGCCTACTGTGTTTTTCTTAATTTTAATTGAATAGTTGAATTTAAGTGTATCATTATACTCAAATAATCTATAAGAGAAATAAAAAATTTAGCGTTAGCAAAGACAAAAAATATAAACTATTAAAAAAATATCTTGTAGAGATAAAATCCGATAACAACTCCCCTTCCTTCAAATTAATAATCTAAGGTATTAGAAGAGCTTGATCCATCTAATTTTGGGTGATGAGTCAAACAATCATGAATAAACTTAAAAGCATGCGTTAAGAATAAACAAAAACGTGAAGTATTTTACCTTTTGCTAGCTCATCAAATTGTTCAACATTCTCTATTATTGCGTGCATCAATAAAAGTTAAGCACTAATATAAACTTATGCATTATAGAGCAGTGCAATACGGTTTGATTGAATCCTAAACCGCCACCAAATCACTTTTGCATTGTAGTTTTAATTTAAATTATCAAACTGCGATTTTGTATAACAAATCAATAATAATAGTTGTGATGCAATTCGATTCGAATGATTTTTTAATTATATGATCAATCCTAGATAACAAAAGATAATTGCTTAATCCTTAAAAGTTCCTTGACATTATTTTTGTTTTCTTTTTGAGTTGAGCATTTATGAAAATTCAAGCCAGCGAGTAAAAAAAGTGAATGTACATTAGGTTTTTGTTAATATTTTCAGTAAATTAAGGATGATGGACATTAATATTTCTTTCACTTATTATGTAGTTATGTTAATATCGTAGAAAATACGTGCAACATTGTATCTTTTACCATGAGATGGCAATATAAGTGTTTTTATAAAGGTAAAAATAAAATAAAAAAAATATAGGCCGTACGTGAACCTTTTGTTGCTATGCATGGCACTTTTAGACTAATAGTGTTCATGTTAGTTGTTACATCAATTTGAACTTGCGCAAGACTAGTAATGCAGTCGCATTCTCTGTGCAAAAAACAAGGTCATTCAACTGCCTCTGCTTCTTCTTGCTGGGCCACTTGAAAGGGCTTTTCTTTTGTCTTGTGAATTGTGATATATTGGATGCGTATGGTATTTACAATTGTGATGCCACTTTACTTCTATTCATCTGTCATAAAACATTCATGATCTTGAAGGTTTCATATATTTTGAAGAAAATTTGGTTTCTTAGAGGAGAGAAGATCTGGGGAAGTGGGTAATCTCAAAATATTTATATATGCATGTACATAAATATCTATATACTTAAGTATCTATACATTTATGTAAATAAAATAGTTTGAGGTGATTGATTTTTTTAATCTAAGTAAATACATCTAGTAACTCAAAAACCCAATTAATTACTCAATATGATCATTAATCTGATCATAAAAATATTATTTGTAAAAATAATATTTTACATTTCTCTTCCTTTCTCTTAATGGGTATGTGTGTGTATATATATCCACGGGTCAATCAATTTTTTAAAAATAGTCCAATCGATCAGATCAATGACCCAATGACTCAATGATTCCAATT
Source organism: Paulownia fortunei (assembly GCA_019321725.1). Taxonomy (NCBI): domain Eukaryota; kingdom Viridiplantae; phylum Streptophyta; class Magnoliopsida; order Lamiales; family Paulowniaceae; genus Paulownia; species Paulownia fortunei. Next base: position 6,669,532 of record CM033114.1, on the reverse strand, counting down.
TAACTTTCAGACATAAATTTAAAATATTGATAAAAGTTGAATGGAATGATACTCGAATCCATTTGCATTTCTTAGTTTTTGAACACCTTGCATTTCCACTTTGTGGTTGGGGTTGCAACTCGGTTTTAAGACGGATTAAAGAAGAGTGGAGAACCTCTTATTGGTTTTTGAAATCGAGCGGCAGAAATGGAATGAGACCGGCCTTATCTATTTTTATTGTTGGTAGTAGCTCTTCTCAAGTAGGCGGGCTGTACGATGATCTTTTCTGATGCCTGATGACTTTCGAACTGTTTTTTTGTTTTTTTTTATTGCTAAATCCCTATCATTTTGTTTAATCAAATGAAAACAACAAACTTGAACAAATAAATATGAGTAATGCTTCCTAGTACCTAAGAAAGATTTTAATTTTTTAAAATGCGAAATTCAACGAGGCACTCTACACATAAAAAGTGCATGCACAAGCACTAATTGTCCCTGCATGCTCCTCTCGCTCATGGTTAACCAAGCAATTACTTTGATTTAATACTCCTCTAATCACCAACAAGTACACTAAATTATCTTGTGTTATTGCCGTCCATGGAATCCTTCACTATAATTAAAATGGGTTCTGTTATATTAGTGTCTCTCAAGATGTTTTGGTGACAAGTATTAGTACATGGGAAAAAAGTTTTTCTTCAATACTCTATTTGCTTTATTAACAAGAAAAGTTGAAAAAAAAAAAAAACCTATGTATTGGTAATTGCTATATCATATATGTGCCAATATTTCTATTTACAATTAGTATGCTTAGTCCATACTTCAATAAATTAATCTTTTCTTTGTTATGAACTAATACCTCTTAATAGAGAACAATTAACACTAATATTTTTTGAATAAAATAATATTCGTACAAATATATTGTCCTGCGCCCTAGTTGACGCACAAAAAGGTCGGGTATATAAGAGGAATGTCAGAATTTCACAATCAGGTGTCCAGCGGCGAAACTGATGCTCTGTTTCTCTGTCTCCATCAACTTTGACTCATACCCCACAGATAATTAGTTTATTTGTCAAAGGATTTTCATTCAAAACATCAGAAATTCCCGTTTCTACCAGAAAGGTGTGTTGTTTTTTCCCAGGAGAACGTCCGCTTATTAAAGGTAATTTCTGAGTTCCATTTCTTGAATGCAGATTCTCTAATGGATTGTCACTTATGATTGCTTGCTACCTGTTTCTTTTTTTTTTTTTTCAGTTTTTTTCTTTCATGGGTTGAACTCAAAACAAAGGGTAAGTGAAAAGAGAATATTAAATTAAAACAGTTGTATAATTATTCTGTAAACTTTCAAACGGAAAGGATTAATGTTCGTTTAAGTGTTTTAAGTTTTTCTCGTTACTTGGATTTTAATTTCCATCGGTTGTCCTGAATCTTGTGCATCATTTTTCTTTTTACCGTTTCTGTGAATCACTTGAAAAATGGTAGATTGCTAGGTGTTAATGAAGAATTTTTGGTTACCACACCACCAAATTTTATGCTTAGAAAATGTGGTGAATTTCATTACTTGTACCTGCATTCACCCCCTCTTTTATCTGTTTGAGTTGTCTTAGATTGAAAATGTTTGCTTTGTTATTCCTTCAGCAGAAGTGTGAAAAGGGGGTGATGGCTGGCGTGGATCGAATCTCTCAGTTACCCGGACATATTTTACAGGATATATTCTTGTTGCTACCTTGGGAAGATGCAGCTCATACGACCGTCTTATCAAAGACATGGAGTGACTTTTGGGCAATGTTCCCGGTTTTCAACTTTAATTTTGAGCAGAAGTTCCCTGATGACGAACAGTTGCCAGGTCAAAAATGGAAATTGAAGCTTCATGAGGAAACCAAGGACTTCATAAATGCCGTGGATCAGGCATTGTTAAATATTCGATCAGAGAAGGCAATAATACAGAAGTTCAGGGTTTGCATGTATCTAATCAATTCCGAGATTGCATCCCATATAGATGATTGGATTGGATTGACCGCAAAAAATTGCATTAGAGAATTAGATCTGGAAATGCGTGACGACATGCCAACAATGTGGTATTGTTTGCCTCCTACAACTTTTGCAGCCAAGTCACTGGAGGTCTTAAGATTAAAAGGGTGTAAACTGGAGAAGCCTTTGTTTGCTGCCACAAGAAAATTTTGTAGTTTGAGGGAGGTGTCTTTGGTGGATGTATGCTTGGATGATGAGGCTCTCCATGATATCATGTTTGGTTGCCCAGCATTAGAAGATTTTGCTCTTATGGAATGCTTGGGATTAAAAATACTTGTAATACCTTGTCTTCCGAAACTTAAGAGGCTTATTGTTCATGACATTGAAACATTTGAGAGGATTGACATTGAAGCGGTAAATCTTGAATCATTTCATTATAGAGGAAGTGGCAAGATGCTAAATATTTTTATCACTACTCTCAAATACTTAAGGGAACTAAACATAGATTCTGCCCAAATTACAGATGACTTGTTTGAGGACCTCATTTCAAAATTGCCTCTGCTTACAAATTTAGAACTGACTCGTTGTTACGGGATGACGAAGGTCAAACTTTCACATTGTTTTCTTAAGAAGTTGAGTTTATGCCATAAAAGCAGTCTGTTGACTCTTCATATAGAGACCCCCGTCCTTCTGTCCTTTGCATATGCTGCTGAGAGGTTGCCGGATCAATTTTCGATAAATGCACCAAGTCTACAGGAGTCTTCTCTCAGATTAACTACGGGTTTCTCTCCCTGTATCGATACTCGTTGGTTTCTTACTTTGAGAGTTTATCTTTCAAAGTTTAATCAACATTGTCTCATAATCTTGAGCTTTATGCCTGGCACTGTAAGTCTTACATTTTCGAGTCTCTTTTCATTTCCTTCTTTTTAATTTGTTAACTTATCATTCAAATTTTGTTGTATTCACTTTCTTTTATCTTTTTGCATGTTTCTGCCAATTGAGTAGACAACATTCATCCTAGATGAATTGAACGATACTGATATACCTCCACTTCCTGTCGTCAAGCAATTGAAGCTAGTGAGAGTTGGCTGCCCATCATCCTATGAAGCATTGCTGGATGGTTTGCTCTGGAGTTGTCATCCTGAGATTCTGGCAGTTTCACATGTTGTGCAACAGAAAGCTAGATTTATTAGGGTATGTCAAAGCTTTCTTGTTTTGCTTGGAATCTTTAAGCATATACTATAATTATGCATGTTCAGATACTTATTTCCTTATGTTCTTCTTTCACTCCATAATAGTTCCTTTGTGAGAAGCTAATCGACAGAGTTGAGGATCCTCTATGCTGTATTCACAGTCAAATCAGATGTTGGCGGCATTACATTCAGGATGCTAGAACCGAAGGCTTGACGACGGCTGAAGAGAGGAATGCTTTTCTTAGTTCCTTGCCGAAAAGAAGAGGTCCAAGTCCATGTCCAGAGATTTTTTTTGTACTAAATTGGATTTGAATGTTTTTGGAATTTAAACATGATTGCAAACAATTGAACAATCTCATCTCCTTGAAACTTTTGCCCAATACATGAACCGTCTTTATTTTTCTCTGTGTGGAACTGTCTATTCTTTTTATTTGGGGTAAATCAAGGTTTGTTGCTCTGTTACTGATACCAAACATCTCATTTTGTACTACCATTGATGGAGAATTCATGGAGAGAGACTTTTTAGCTAAGTATTACAACCTAGACAACAACCCCCCAAAATTATGCATATGTTAAAATATGTATGCTTTCAGTCAATAGCATAGCAAAATGGGCTTGTGCATGCATGCGTAGATTTGGATATTGCATTTATTTCCATTATCACATGCACATGCTGATATAAGGTATTGGTGTAATGAGACAGTTATTGTGAAAATTTGATTTTCTTTTTGAATGTAAGGTGAAAGCCTATTTGAATTTGTTATCATTTAACCTAGAATTCTTGTGATATCTCTCTTCTCAGGTTTCTATACAAGAGGACTGCCTAAAAACTATTTAACTAGAATGTATAATCTTCCACTGACGAAATTTTAGGATCAAATAGACCTTTAAAGGGAAATCGCTATTTAGTCTGGGGTAATTTAGTTTAGTTGTAAATAGCCTGTAACTTTGTACCACTGTGAGACCTTGTTATTTTGTACTAAATTTGCTTCAAACTGAATTAATTGAAGTATTATTTTGAGAATCTTTTCTTAACGAATATAGAATTTTCTTAACTTGCTTGAATTTATATCCCTAGATAACTCAAATTTTATTGAGCATTTAGTTGTTATTTTATGACTTGAGGATCTGATTGAAGTCCAGGAGAACTTAGGACCCAATTTGAAGAAATCAATATATATATATATATATATATGCGTGTGTGTGTGTGTCTCTGCAAGTGTGTGTGTGTTTCTGCGTTTGTGTGTGTGTGTGGGGGGGGGGGGGGGGGGGGGGGAGGGGGTTTGGTGCCTGCTCTCATGTAGGTGGCATTATTACTTTTTCTCCACCATTTTTTTCATTTTCCTTCTTACTCGATTATACCTCCCCTACCTTGAGAAATTGATGTGCGTACACACATCTCATGGAACTCTTCCAAAAATACATCGTGTCACACACGTATATGCACCAGTGTACAGAGTATGATAGATGGAGGAGAAGATTGAGAGGATGAAGAAATGAAGGCTGGGCAAGCATAAATTTCCCGTTTGTTTCTCAATTATCCTTTGGATATGATATCTGTTGTTAAAATTGAAGGATTTGCATGGTTAAAATTGAGGACTACGTTGCCATATTTCTCAACTAGAGGATTGAATGCATGCATTTGTACAGTAAGTGTGTTCATATGGTTGTTTCAGGGCATTAGTCCTTGGTGAGTATGAAACTGCTTCTTATTCCATTTTTGTTAATGTTAGACTTTAAGGGTGGATGAGGTTTGTTTCTGGTTGCATTAATTGAGATAAGGGAGCATTTGTGTGATAGATTTGAGTAAATATACAAGTTGCTACCTCTTGCAATGGTGATGGCAATCTGGTGGACCAACAAAATTATGTTTATTGTTGATGCTTACTTATGGAACAGGTGGCACATACTCAGACCCAATCGACCACTCAGATTTATCCTCTACTAGTTTCCATTTCTTATTGTGAGTGTCACTTTGTATTAATTTTATCATGGTATATTTGATTGGCTCCTTGATATGATTCCCTCAGGACTATTTAGGCATGGGAGTTGGGACTTCCCTGGCAACATCGGTTTGCCGATTTGGTTTCTTTGACACCATGGTCCTAGATCTCTCCCACACTTTTCGAAGTGTTCCTTGATGGATTCATAGATTTGTTGACATATTCTGGACATGTCTATATGTGATATGCCAAGGTCGCTCCTTGCATTGGAGAATAAGGTAGATATGGGAAGTGGGAGTTATATTATGGTGGTATATTGATTTGACTCATAATTGTATTTGAATTAGACTCTTTTGTGTGATTTGTAACTTTTGACTGAACATGTTATTAAATTTACATCTGTATTATTTAAAAATTTAAAAGTCATATAAGCATTATGATTTTTCTTCACACTAAGTAAAAATTGTCTTCGTTGACTTTTTATATGCATTAAAAATAATGAAATAATAATATATGTCTCACCAATTTTATTTACGACTTATTGACTGCACTAAGCTTCTGTTTATGTTTTTATTTAACCTCTTCCTCAAATTATTGGCATGGGTAAAAACATGGAGAAGATAGAGATTCAATAGTGACTTTGTAATGTAATGCCTATATCTAGTTGATAGAGATATCCAAAGTTATCGGGGAATTAATGGGTCAAATTAATTTGATCATTATTGACCTATAGTTGGGTTTTTCTATTTGTCTGAATGTAAGATGGATATTGATTAGTTAAATTTTGTTTGCATACTAGATAGTATGGGGGTGTTACACCGGCAAAGTTTGCATTACTAAGTACCATAAGAATTGAATTGCTTCTTGCTTTTTTTGTTGGAAAATGTGATCTATTCACAACTAGCAAATCAGTTACTTTAGAAGGTTATAACTATAATTAAATGATGATTAGCCAATCCCCTAATCAGGAGGATTTGATTGATGTAAGTTGTAATTATGGAGATAAAAATCAAGGGGGTATGATGTAATTAGATTAGAGAATTTTCTTTTTTTATGTTAGAAATAATTGTATATATAGAGTTGTATGCTTGCACAAAATATCAATCAATGAAAATTATTCTTCCAAAATTGCACATGGTATCTGAGCCTTAGGCTCTTTTCTGGGTTTCAATCTTCGTGTAGCATTCATTACTGATATAAACCAAATTATTGCAGCCTTCATTGCTGTGATAAAATAATTGATTGCAGCTTTAAATGATTGCAGTTTAAAATGAAGTGTTGAGAAATTTCCATCCATTTATCTAATGTGCAACCGGATGCCATGAGCATTAGAAAGAAGGAAAGTTCAATCAGGATGAAATTAATAAACTAAGAACTCTGCTAGATAACTTTGAGAAACTTCAGGTATTTCTTCAATAACACTTTCAGGTGAGTTACTTGTTTCCATTAGATTAAATATCTCAGATGAAACCTTTGTTAACTTTTAGGTCATAGACTAAGATGCAACAGTTCACATGACTCATTCATCACAAAAATTTAGCACTTGCAGTCCTTGTCCGAGCAAAAGAAAATCACCACAGCTGTTAGTTCACTAACCGCTGTTGCAAGGATAGGAGATGTTCCAATTAGTCTTACTCTCACACTAAAAAATGTTCTTCATGTCTCTAAGTTATCTACTAATCTAGTTTCCATTCAAAAGCTTACTAAAGATTTACATTGCAATGTGACTTTTTTCCTTACTCACTGTATATTTCAGGACCAAAATTTGGGAAAGATGGTTGGAATTGCTAAGAAATGGGATGGACTATACTATCTTGAGACACCAACTAAGCTAAATATTACCAAGAGCAAACCACCTTTATCATTTTTTTCTGAACATCATCTTTCCAGTAAATAAAAAATTTAGTTTCACCATCGTAGACTTGGACATCTATTATTTAAAAAAATTAAGTTTTTGTTTCCTTCTCTTTTTAGGGGGTTAGACATTAACAGTTTCCATTATGATGTGTGTGAATTGGCAAAGCACAAATGTGTAATCTTTCCACCAAGTGATAAAAGTTCCTTTTTATCTAATTCATAGTGATATTTAGGGTCCTCATCCATTCATAATATTTCTGGAGCACAATGGTTTGTATTATTTATTGATGATTGTACTAAAGTCACTTGGAATTTCTTGCTTAAACATAAGTCTGATGTCGTACAGTCCTCCCATGATTTCATAACATGGTACAAAACCAATTTGGTTTCAAAATTAAGAGGTTTAGGTGAGAAAATGTTAGGGACTATTTTAGTCAGATTTTAACTCCATATTTTCAGACGGATAATTCATGAGTCGTCTTGCATACAAACTCCTCAAAAAAATAGAATTGCTGAAAGAAAAAATAGTCACCTACTTGATACAACCCGAACATTCCTATTTCAAAATAGTGTACCCAAATCATATTGGGGGAAGCAGTTCTAAAAGCCACACATCTCATAAATAGACTACCTTCAAAGTCTTAGGTTCTAAAAGTCCCATGGAAATGCTCTCAAAGTTCTATTTTGATCTAAGTACTACAAATCATCTTGTTCCTAGAATATTCGGTTGAGTCTTTTGTTCATATTCATCACAAAATCAGGGGAAAATTGGATCTAAGGGTTGTTAAATATATTTTTGTTGGGTATAAGTGTTATCATCTACCATCCAAAAAATATTTATCTTAGCTAATGTCACTTTCAATAAGAGTGAGTCTTACTTCGCCATTTATTATTTTTAGGGGGAGAATTTAATTATGGAAGATAAGGACTAAGATGAGGATTTCCCTTTTCTTGAACTTTTTTATCAACTTCTCCTAATCTATGTCACCCATTTCGACTTCTACTCAACCCTATGATAATATACTGTGATAGCTCTTGATGATAGGATGACTTGAAAAGTGTACTTAAGGAAGAATAGTCCAGTCCTTGAGCCTGTGCAGATCCAAGAACCAAACCTAAATTCTGGAATTAAGGTAACAACTCCTAACCCTCTCTTACAATATGAGTTAGTACATAATCCTATTGAACCCAGAGAACATGACTCTCGTCTTACTGCCCTTAGAAAATGAACTAGAGAATGCACCAAATGACTATTATACCCATTCTCACATGTTGTATCATTTTAAAAAAATTCACCAATTTATAAAAGTTTTCTTATAAGTTTACATATCATTCATATACCCACTAGTTTATTTGAGGCTTTACCTAATGAAAACTGGAAACAAGCTATGAATGTTGAGATGCAGGCCCTTTAAAAAAACAAGACTTAGGAGTTGGTGAAGTTACCAGTAGGGAAAAGACCAGTGGGATGCAAGTGGGTGTACATGGTAAAATATAGAGCAGATAGGTTAATAGAAAGGTACAAGACGAGACTTAGAGCTAAAGGATATAATCATATATATAGAGTGAATTATCAAGATATATTTGCTCTTGTAGCCAAGATGAATACCGTCAGAGTTCTATTGTTCTCAGCTGCCAATTACAATTGGGATTTTCAGTAATTTGATGTCAAAAATGCATTTCTGCATGGAGATCTTGTCGGGATTTGGAAAGAACATAGCTATCAATCAAGTATGCAAACTCAAGAAGGCCTTGTACGTGCTGAAACAATCTCCAAGGGTGTGGTTTGGAAGATTTGCAAAGGTGATGACAAGGATGGAAAACAAACAAAGCTAAGGGGATCATACGTTGTTTGTGAAACATTTGAATTCAGGGAGAGTAATTGCTCTCTTGGTATACATTGACGATATCATTGTGACGGGGAATGATCAAATGGAGAGAGGTTTTGAAGTAGTACTTGACCAAGGAATTCAAGATTAAAGAACTAGAAAGGTTGAAATACTTTGTAGGAATTGATGTTGCACATTCAAAGAAGGGGCTTTTAATCTCCCAACAGAAATATATCACAGACCTTCTCAAGGAAATAAAGAATTTGGCATGTAAGCCAGTAAGCATACCAATAGATCCTAACCCCAAGCTTGGAGAGGCTGAAGATGATGTTGCAGTGGATAAGAAAAGGTATTAACGGCTAAAATAAAGGCTCATTTATCTCTCTCACACAAGATGTGATGAGCCAATTTATGCACAATCCAAAAGAGGTTCATTAGCAAGCTGTTGTCTGAGTGTTACATTATCTTAAATGGTCTTCGGGAAGGGCATCCTTTTTAAACATAGGAGAGGGCTAGTATTTGAAGTATATATGGATATTATGCTAGATCTATAGTTGTTAGAAGATCTACCACCGGGTATTGCACCTTTTTTGGTGGAAATCTAGTAATATGAATAAGTAAAAAACAGAGTGTGGTAGGTAGATCTAGTGCTAAAATAGAATTTCGTGCCATAGTTCAAGGAGTTTGTGAGTTATTATGGTTGAAGATCATTTTGGAAGATTTGAAGATAAGTGGGATGGCCCAATGAGACTTTATTGTGACAACAAATCTGCAATTAGTATTGCACATAATCCATTACAACACAACCAAACAAAACACATCGAGATAGACAAATATTTTATTAAGGAGAAATTATATAGTAGATTCATTTGTATTCCTTATGTGTCACTGGTCGCCAACTCACTGATATACTCATAAAAGGTTTAAGCAGTGCAGTTTTTCAAGCAAATGTATCCAAGCTGGGATGGAAAACGTCTTCTCACCAACTTGAGGGTAGTGTTGGAAAATATAATATGTTTATAGCTTGCAAATCATCTAATTTAAGAGGTATGAATTATAATTAAAAGATTATTAGGCAATTCCCTAATTAAGGGATCTCATTGATGTAAGTTATAATTATAAAGATGATTAGGCAATCCCCTAATCAAGGGGACATGATGTAATTAAATTAAATAATTTCCTTTTTTGCAGTTAGGAATAATTGTATATATAGATGTATGCTTGTACAAAATATCAATCAATGAAAATTATTCTTCCAAATTCCACACTTTCATCTTGGTGACAATATAAAGTTTTAGGCTTAGCTGATCCACTTCAAGATTGAACCTTTTGTCTAACTTGTGCTACACAACTTGAAATTATGATACTCTCATTGAACTTTATCTTACTACATGATTTTTAGCAAGTTTTAAATGTTTTAGTGAAGGAAACACAATATTTTAATGTGCATGCTGTTATCTTGATCAATTTTGTTGGTCGCTTTTATGAAGTTGGTGAAGAGATGTAGCTAACCATTTCTTTTTCATTCCAGGCATTTGATGTGCTATTGTGCAATTATTGTGCTAATGTTAGTTGTTTATGGAGGTTGTGCATAGATGAAATTTTGGTCACCATTGCTAATTTTTATGTTGAGAAGATTTGGTTAGTTTTACCACTTAAATCAGTTCACTCTCTTTTGCCTGATTGAGTTGTCATGGACTATGAATATGGTACAATTTTTCGTGTATGTTTTTTTTCCTTTTTCTTCTGGACCTTTGGCAAAAGTTTGAAATGAACCTTATTTTAAAATTTAGCACTGATGCCCAAATTACAGATGACTTGTTTAAGGACCTCATTTCAAAATTGCCGCTACTTCATAATTTAGCATTGACTAGTTGTTTTGGATGACGAGCGTCAAAATTTCACATTTTTTCTCGAGAAGTTGAGTTTGTGCCATAAAAGCAGTCTGTTGACTCTTCATATAGAGACCCCATTCTTCTGTCCTTCGAATATGACGCTGAGAGGTTGCCCAATCAATTTTCGGTAAATGCACCAAGTCTAAATGAGTCTTCTCTCAGATTAACTACAGATTTCTCCCTGTATCGATACTCGTTGGTTTCTTACTTAGAGAGTTTATCTTTCAAAATTTAATCAACACAGTCTTATAATCTTCAGCTTTATGCCTGGCACTGTATGGCTTACATTTTCTAGTCTCATTTCCTTTCCTTCTTTTTAAATTTGTTAACTTATCATTTGAACTTTGTTGTATTTCTGCCAGTTGAGTAGACAACATTCATCCTCGATGAATTGAATGATATTGAAATACCTCCACTTCCTGTTGTCAAGCAATTAAAGCTAGAAACAGCTGGCCACTCCTCATCCTATGAAGCATTGCTGGACAGTTTACTCTGGAGTTGTCATCCTGAGGTTCTCGCAGATTCATATGTTGTGCAACGAAAACTAGATTTATTAGGGTATGTCAAAGCTTTCTTGTTTTGCTTGGAATAATATTATGCATATATTGTGCATTTTCAGATACTTATTTCCTTAAGTTTTTCTTTCACTCCATAATAGTTCCTTAATGAGAATCTAATCAGTTGAGTTGTAGATCTTGTATGTTGTATTCACAGTTGAATCAGATGTTGGCAGCATTACATTAAGGATACTAGAATCTTAGGCTTAACAATGGCAGAAGATACACATGCTTTTCTAAGTTCCTTGCCAAAAAGAAGAGGTGGGTCCATGTCCAAGGATTTTTTTTGTACTAAAATCAACTTGAATGTTTTTGGAATTTAAACATAATATAAACAATTGAACCATCTCTTTTCCTTGACACTTTTGCCAATTACATGAACCCTCTTATTTTCACTGTGTGAACTGTCTAATACTTTTTGTTTTGGGGAAATCATATTTTCTTACTATGTTGCTGATACCAAATATTTCATTTTGTACTACCTTTGATGGAGAAATCATGGAGAGAGGTTTTTTAGCTAAGTTTTACAACCTAGGTATACAACCCCCCAAAATTATGCATATGTTAAAATATGTTTGCATTCAGTCAATAACATAAATTAACTTTAGCAAAATTGGCTTGTGCATGCACAAGTAGATATGGATGGTGCCTTTATTTCCAATTTGACATGCATATGTTGATATAAGATGCTGGTGTAATAAGCTGGAAGCCTATTTGAATTTGTTAACAATTTACCTAGAATTCTAGTGAAATCTCTCCGCTTAAGTTTCTATCTAGGTGTATTGCCTAAAATCCATTTAATCTGAATTTATAATTTTTCGCTGACGGATTTTTAAGATTAAATAGACATTTAAAGGGAAATCACTCTTTAGTATGGGGAACTTTGCACCAAGTGTGAGACCCTGTTATTTTGTACTAAATTTTCTTCAATTAACTCAATTAGTTTAAGTATGTTTTGAATTTTTTTTATAAAGAACATAGAATTTTCTTTAACTTGATTGAATTTATATCGCTAGATAACTTTAATTTTATCGAGCAGTTAATTTGAATATTGCAATTTGAGGATTTGATTGAAATCCTAGAGAACTTAGAGTCTTTTTGGTTTCATTTTCAAATTTTAATTTTTGCAGAATTGAAAATATTATTAGGTTTTTGTGTGAAAATAAATAATTATTTGTATTAGTTTTGTTTCTATATTGACTATATGAGTTTGAAAATAACAATGTATTTCTTATAGTATTTTATATAAGAAAACATGTAAAATATGAGTAGGTTTGAAAATGGGTTTAATAGGTGCATAAAATCACGTGAAATATTAATAGGTTTGAGATTGGATTTTGAAAATGAAAATAAGTTGTATTTTTAATAAAAATGAGTAAGACAAATATATATTTAGATGTTCAAATAATAACAAATAGAAAGATACTATTTGAAATGAAAACAAATGGACACTAATGGACCCAATTTAGGGGTGTTTATTTGGTAAAAGCGACCAAACCGAAAATTTGGTGTGCTAAAATGCCATAGAGAATATTGAACCGAAATAGTCGGCTTAGTTTTGTTTATTTCCTAACTTTCTTTCGGTATTTTGGTTCAGTAATTTGGTTAACCAAATTTTGAAAAAATAAAAATATAGTTGAAAATTTAAATATTTCAATTATAATTGTATTTTTATTTTTTATTTTTTATTTTTAATTTTGGTAAGTAAACAATAAATACTAATTTAAAATATATAATATATATAAAAATCTGTATATAAAATTACATAAAATAATAATTCGGTATTTGATACGGTTCAGTAAACTGAAACCAAAAATCAAATCGTATGCTGAATTTTTATAAAAATAAAAATCAAATTCCATTCGATTTAGTTTACCAAACTATGAAGACCCTAACCCAATTTGAAGAAATCAACACACACACACATATATATATATATGCCTGTGCGTGTGTGTGTGTGTGTGTCAGACATTATTGTGCATACACACATCTCATAGAACACAAACTCTTCCAAGAATACACCATGTCACAATGAGAGATGGAGGAGAAATGAAGGCTGGGCAAGCATACATTTCTCCCTTGTTTCTCAATTCTCCTTTGGACATGACATCTGATATTAAAATTGAAGGATTGCATTGTTGAAATTGAGGACTAGGTTGCTATATTTCTCAACTAGAGGATTAAATGGTGGAAATTGTAAGGCTAGCGTGATAATGTGGTTGGTTCAGAGCTAATGGGGTTTGTTACTGGTTGAATTAATTGAGATAAGGGAGCGTTTGTGTGATAGATTTGAGAACTGCTACCTCTTGCAATGGTGATGACAGTCTGTTGAATGAACAAAATTATGATGCTGGATTCTGGAAAATCACAAGGATACAAATTTCAGAATTTTTAAGTTGTTAATTGAAATCACACTTGGAAAGGGTGGACAACACCTAAAAAAAGAGTTTCCCTTGGAATGTTCAATAATGGAAAGTCAAATCATATGAATAAAATTGGGAAGTTTCATATTTGATTTTTTAAGTCGAATGATAGAGGGCCTAATTGATTGATTTAATTGGAAGATTAAATTGAATTGATATAATATGAGTATGAAAGTTGAATTGTTGGAGTCTGGTTATATTTCAGGTGGTTGAAAACTGGAAATATTTGTTGCATAATCTAAGGATTTAATCATTTCATTAATCAAGTCGTCAATTGTACTTTATTGCCAAAACCACATAGACTGTTGATCAATTAAGATTTTACATTAATTTTGAAGAGTTGCGGGGTCATTTTTACTAGTATAGTTAGTTATAGATTTATTGTTGATGCTTGCTTATGGCAGGTGGCACACACACAGACCCAACTGACGGCTAAAATTTATCCACTACTAGTTTCCATTTCTTAATGTGAGTGTCACTTGGTATTCATATTATTATGATATGTTTGATTGCGCTCCTTGGCATGATTTGCTCGGGACTATTTAGGCATGGGAGTTAGGACTTCCTGGTTGCCGGATTGGTATCTTTGACACCTATTCCTCTCCTATACTTGTCGAAGTGTTCCTTGGTGTTGGGGTCATAGTTGTTGACATGTACCTGGACATGTCTGTGAGTGATTTGCCAAGTTGGCTCCTTGCATTGGAGAATAAGATAGGTATGGGAAGTGGGAGTTATAAAATGGTGGTATAGTGATTCAACTCATCATTGCATTTGAATCAGACTCTTTTGTGTGACTCGTAACTGTTAACTGATAATGTTATTAAATTTGTATCTATATTATCTAAAAATCAAAACGTTGTATAACCATTATCATTTTTCTCCACTCTGAGTAAAAATTGTCTTTGTTGGTTTTTTATACGCATAAAAATATTGAAATAATCATTTCAGTCTCACCACCTTATTCTACTTATTGACCGCACTAAGTTTCTGTTTATGTTTTCATTTAACTTCTTCCTAAATTATAGTTATGGGTTAAAAGCTTGGAGAACATAGAGACTCAATAGCGAATTAATGATGATAATGTTTGTTACTAGCAGATAGAGACATCTGAAATTATTGAGAAGTTAATGGGATGAATTAATTTCATCATTATTGAGTTGTAGTTGGATTTTTCTATTTGTATGAATGTAAGATGGATATTGATTAGTTAAATTTGTGTTTGCATACTAGAAAGTCATTTATTTTGTTTGTAGAATTCAATTTTGTGATTATTATTTAAGCAATGGCGGTGTTACACCAGCAAAGCTTGCTTTAGTAAGTACCATAAGGATTGAAATGGACTGAGCTATTTAATCTTACATTAGATCAGTTCTTGCTTTTTTCTTGGTGACAAAATAAAGTTTTCGACTCAGCTGATGCACTCCAAGATTGAACCTTTTGGCTAACTTGAGTTGCAGAACTTGAAATTATGGGAATTTTGTTGAACTATATCTTACTACCTCATTTTTTGCAAAGTTTTAAATTCTTTAGAATATGAAGGGATTGCTACCACATTATTTTGATGTATATGCAGTTATCTTGATCAATTTTGTTGGTCGCTTTTATCAAGTTGGTGAAGAGATGTAGCTAAACATTTCTTTTTCTTTCCCGCCATTGTTATGCTATTGTGCATTTGTTGTGCTGATGTTACTTGTTTATGGAGGTTGTGCATATATGAATTTTTGGTCATGATTGCTATTTTTTTTTTTTTTTGCTGAGAATATGTGGTTAGTTCTATCACTTAAATCAGTTCACTCTCTTTTGTCTGATTGAGTTGTCACAGACTATGAATATGGTACATTTGTTCATGTATTTTATTTTTTTTTATTTTTTTTCTGGACCTTTGACAAAAGTTTGGAATGGACCTTATTTCAAAATTTTGCAAATTACAGATGACTTGTTTAAGGACTTGATTTCAAAATTGCTGCTACTTCATAATTTAGCACTGACCTATTGTTTTGGGATGATGAGCGTCAAAATCTCACATTATTTTCTTGAGAAGTTGAGTTTGTGTTTTAAAAGCAGTCTGTTGATTCTTCAAATAGAGACCCCCATTCTTCTATCCTTTGAATATATTGCTGATATGTTGCCACATCAATTTTTGATAAATGCACCAAGTCTAGAGGAGTCTTCTCTCAGATTAACTACGAATTTCTCCCTGTATTGATACTCGTCGGTTTCTTACTTTGAGAGTTTTGTCTTTCAAAATTTTATCAAGAGTCTTATCTTATAATCTTCACCTTTACGCCTTCTTTTTTAAATTTACTAACTTATCATTCGAACTTTGTTTTATTTCTGCCAACTGAGTGGACTACATTCATCCCAGATGAATTGAATGATATTGAAATACCTCCACTTTCTGTTGTCAAGCAATTGAAGCTGGAAACAGTTGGCCGCTCATCATCCTATGAAGCATTGCTGAATGGTTTGCTCTGGAGCTGTCATCCTGAGGTTCTGGCTGTTTCATATGTTGTGCAACGAAAAGCTAGATTTATTAGGGTATGTCAAAGCTTTCTTGTTTTGCTTGGAATAATATTGTGCATGTTAGGATACGTTTTTCTTTCACGCCATAATAGTTCCTTAATGAGAATCTAATCAACAAAGTTGAAAGATTCTCTATGCTGTATTCACAGTCGAATCAGATGTTGGCAGCATTACATTAAGGATGCTAGAACCGAAGGCTTGATGACGACAGAAGATAGGAATGTTTTTCTGAGTTCCTTGCCAAAAAGAAGAGGTCCATGTCCTTGTCCAGAGATTTTTTTTTGTACTAAAATGGATTTGAATGTTTTTTGAAATTAAACACGATATAAATAATTGGACCATGTCTTCTCCTTGAAACTTTTGCCCAATACATGAACCCTTTTTATTTTTCTGTGTGGAACTCTCTATACTTTTTCTAAGGGGGGAATGAAGGTTTCTTGCTCTGTTGCTGATACCAAATATTTCATTTTGCACTACCATTGATGGATAAATCATGGAGTGAGATTTTTTATCTAAGTATTACAACCTAGATATACAACCCCCCAAAAGTAAGCATATGTTAAAACATGTTTACATTTGATATGAGATGTTGGTGTAATGAGATTGTTATTGTGAAAATTTGATTTTCTTTTGCATGTAAGTTGGAAGCCTATTTGAATTTGTAATCATTTAACCTTGTGAAATCTCTCTGCTCAGGTTTCTTTCCATGGGGAACTTTGTACCAAGTGTGACACTTTTTTTTTGTACTAATTTTTCTTCAATTAACTCTTTTAACTCAATTAATTTAATTGTATTTTGTGCATCTTTTTATACTGAATGGGCATCAAAGTACCAAAAACTTTTATAACTTGATTGAGTTTATATCGCTGGATAATTCAAATTTTATCCAACATTTAATTGTAAATATTATGATGTGAGGATTTGATTGAAGTCCTGAAGAACTTAGAGTTGTTTGGTTTTATTTTCAAACTCATTTTTATATTTTTAGTATTTTTAAGATTGAAAATATTTTTATTTTACTAGGTTTTCGTATAAAAAAAAATTGCATTAGTTTTGTTTCTACGTTGACTACATGTGTCAAAAATGAAAATGTATTTTTGTGGTATTTTCTGTATGAAAAGATGTGATTGTTTCTACGTTGACTACATTTGTCAAAAATGAAAATGTATTTTTGTGGTATTTTCTGTATGAAAAGATGTGAAATACGAGTAGGTTTGAAAATAAGTTTTAAGGATTTATGAAAACACGTGAAATATTAGTAGGTTTGAAAATAAAAAAAAATTATTTTTTAATTGAAAATAAGTAAAATAAATACATATTCAGAAGTTTAAATACTAAAAAATTGGAAAGATGCCATTTGAAAATAAAAACAAACGGACACTTACGGACCTAATTTTGGGGTTAAGTAAAATCGAATCAAAAATTTGATCAACCAAAAATTCGGTATGCCAAAATATCATATCGAATACCGGACCAATAAAATTGATTCTGTTCGGTTATTACCAAATTTGTTTTAGTATTTTGGTTCGGTAATTCGGTTAACCAAAATTTTTAAAAATTAAAAAATAGTTGAAAATTAAAATATTACATTTATAATTATATTTTTTATTTTTTAATTTTAGTAAGTAAACAATAAATAAT
Source organism: Paulownia fortunei (assembly GCA_019321725.1). NCBI lineage: Eukaryota > Viridiplantae > Streptophyta > Magnoliopsida > Lamiales > Paulowniaceae > Paulownia > Paulownia fortunei. The sequence continues at coordinate 6,651,724 of CM033114.1, read as the reverse complement.
AATATAAAAATATAAAAAAAATTCAATATTCTGTATGGTTCGAAAAAAAAAACAAAAACAAATCCAATACTGAATTTTTGTAAAAATGAAAACTGAGTACTGAAATGATTTTCTCACTTCGATTTCGTACATATCGAATATTTGGTTTCCGTTTCGATTGATTAAACCCAATTTGAAGAAATCAATATATATACATATATGTCTGTGCATCTGTGTATGAGTGGGGGTGAGGGGTTGGTGCTTGTGCTCACATAGATGGTGCTTATCGGATTACACCACCCCTGCCTTCAGACATTGATGTGTGTACACGCATCTCATGGAAACACAAACTCTTCCAAAAATACACCTTGTCACACACGTATATGCACCAGTGAAGAGAGAATGAGAGACGGAGGAGAAATGAAGGCTGGGCAATCATAAATTTCCCCCTTGTTTCTCGATTCTCCTTAGGACATGACATTTGATATTTAAATTGAAGGATTGCATAGTTGAAATTGAGGACTAGCTTGCTATATTTCTCAACTAGAGGATTGACAAGTGGAAATTATAAGGTAAGTGTGATAATGTGGTTATTTCAAGGCATTAGTCCTTGGTGAATATGAAACTGCTTATTATTCCCTTTCTGTTAAAATTAGACTTTGAGGGTGGATAGGGTTTGTTACTGGTTGAATAAATTGAGATAAGGGATCATTTGTGTGATAGATTTGAGTAAAAATGGCAGCTGCTACCTCTTGCAATGGTGATGACAATCTTTTGAGCTAACAAAATTATTATGCTGGTTTCTGAAAAATCGTATTTTCAAAAGTTGTCAATGGATACAGATTTTAGATTTTTAAATTGTTAAGTGAAGTCTTTGGGCCTAATAGATTGGTTAAATTGGATGATTAAATTGAATTGATATAATATAAGCATGGAAATTGAATTGTTGAAATCTAATTATATGTCAGGTGGTTGTAGACTGAGATATTTGTAGCATAATTCAAGGATTTAATCGTTTGATTGATCAAGTCGCCAATTGTACTTTAATGCCAAAACCACATAAATGTTTAATCAGTTAAAATTTACATTAAGTTTGAAGGCTTGCGAGAGTTTTTTTTTACTATTATAGCTAGTTATAGATTTATGGTTGATGTTTACTTATGGTAGGTGGCACACACGCAGATCCAACCAACCAACGGCTAAGATTTATCCACTACTAGTTTCCATTTCTTAATGCGAGTGTCACTCGGTATTCATGTTATTATGATATGTTTGATTGTGCTCCTTTATATGATTTGATCAGGACTATTTAGGCATGAGAGTTGGGACTTCCCAGTTGCCGGATTGGTATCTTTGACACTATGGTCCTATTCCTCTCCTATACTTGTTGAATTGTTCCTTGGTGATGGGGTCATAGTTGTTGACATATACCAAGACATGTTTGTGAATGATATGTCAAGGTGGCTCCTTGCACTGGAGAATAAGGTAGATATAGAAAGTAGGAGTTTTACTATGGTGATTTATTAATTCGACTCATGATTGTATTTGAATCAAACTCTTTTATGTGACTCGTAACTTTTAACTGAACATGTTATTAAATTTGCATCTATATTATCCAAAAATCAAAAGTTGTATAATCATTATCGTTTTTCTTCACTTTGAGTAAAAATTATCTTCGTTGATTTTTTATATGCTTAAAAAAATAATAAAATGAACATTTCTATCTCACCAATTTTATTTACTAATTGATCATACTAAGTTCCTGCTTACGTTTCCATTTAACTTCTTTCTCAATTATAGTTATGGGTGAAAAGCTTGGAGAATATAAAGATTCAATAGCGACTTAGTGATGATAATGTTTGTTTCTAGCAAACATCTAAAGTTATTGAGAACTTAATGAGACGAATTAATTCATCATTATTGATGTTTAGTTGAATTTTTCTATTTGTATGAATGTAAGATGATATTGATTAGTTAAATTTGTGTTCGCATACTAGATAGTCGATTATTTTGTTTGTAGAATTTAATTTTGTGATTTATATTTAAGCAGGTAAGTATAGGGGTGCTACACCAGCAAA
>CM033114.1:6364356-6649567 GCA_019321725.1 Paulownia fortunei | reverse complement strand
ATTCTCTCTTTTCCTCTGTCTGAGGGGATTGATCCTTGGATAGGCGAAAGTGACTAGCCAAGGGTGTGTTGACTGGCTTGGCATCGCCCATGTTGAATCTCTGCAAAACATAATTGATGTACTCTACCTGAGATAACTGCAAAAACCATTTCTGCCTATCTCTTATGATTTGCATTTCAAGAATCTTCTTTGTTGGACCGAAGTCCTTCAAGTCAAACTCCTTTCACAATTGTTGCTTCAACCTTCTAATATCATCCATATTTGAACATGCTACTAATATATCATCGACAGAAAGTAGAAAAATGATATAATTAGACCTATATCTCTTAAAGTAGAAACAGTGGTCGGCATTGCACTTTTGGAAACCTTCCTTGTGCAGGAAGCCATCAAACTTTTTGTACCATTGTCTTAAAGCTTGTTTCAGACCATACAAACTTTTCTTAAGTCAGCACACCATGTACTTCTTTCCTCTTTTCAAAAAACCTTTCTAGTTGGTACATGTATATCTCATATCTAAGTCTCCATGAAGAAATGCGGTCTTCACATCCAATTGTTCAAAATGATGATCTTCAATGGAAACAATACTCAACTCTGATCTAATAGTATTGAGCTTCACAACGGGAGAAAAAATGTCGGTGTAGTCAACTCATTCCTTTTGTTGGAATCCTTTTGACAATTAATCGAGCTTTGTATCTCTTGGAACCATTATGTTCTTTTTTCACCTGATACACCCATTTGTTGTGAAGTGCCCTTCTTCTCCACGTGTTGTTCAACTAGTTCCCATGTCTAGTTGGAAATTAGAGATTTCATCTCTTCTTTCATAGTAAGCTCCTACTTGCTAGCATCTTCAGACTAACAAGCTTCATCATAGCATTCAGACTCCCCTCCATCAGTCAACAACAGATAGTTCATATATCTTCTGTTAGGCACATGAGGTCGAGAAGACCTTCTCAATACATGAAATGGAGTAGAAGACTGCGGTGTGTTGGACTACTGCGTACTACTCTATCTAAAGATTTTCTCTAGTTGAGGACTTGCTATATTTGGCTCCATCACGGGACTATCTGGGATATCATCAATATTTACATCTGCAAATACTGGCTCACTCTGCACTAAGTTGTTGGAATCTGTTTTATGCATGTCTTTGTACATCACCCTTTCGTCAAAAAATCACATCTCTGCTATGGATCACCTTCTTGTTTTTATCATCCCAAATGCAGTAGCCAAACTCATCCTTGCCATAGCTGAAGAAGATGTATTTCTTGGATTTGGGATCAAGCTTATTCCTGCCTTGATCGCTAGTATGCATATATGCTACACAACCAAAAACTTTTAGATGTGATAGTTTTACCTCTTTTCCATTCCATACCTCCTGTGGTATTTTGTGCTCCAATGGAGCCGATGGGCCTCGGTTGATCAAGTAAGCTATTATGTTGACTATTTCTGCCCAAAACTACTTCGGTAGACCTGACTGTATATAAATACTTCTGGCTGTTTATGTCAACATTCGGTCATACGCTCAGCTATACTATTGTGTTGAGTAGTACCCGGCATGGTTCTCTCTATTCTAATCCCGTGCTTATAGCATAACTTCTTGAATTTGGTGTCTTTATATTCACCACCATTATCAGTTCTGAGCCTTTTATCTTGAGACCTGTCTCATTTTGAATCATAGCTTTCTATCTCCTAAAAGCTTCAAACACTTTAGACTTATGCTTTAGAAAGTAAACACATACCTTCTGAGAGTGATCATCGATAAAATTTATGAAATAGTGTTTTCTACCAATGGATGAGATGGTTGTTGGTCCCTAAGCATCAAAGTGAATGAGCTCTAGCATTTCTTTCTTTGGGGTTCTGCCACTAGTTTGAAAGCTAATTCTCTTCTTCTTTCCAAGTATGCAATCTCTCAACTAACTATAGACTTGAAAGTTTCCCCTTCAAGTGCATAATCTTCATCCCATTTTCACTCATGTGACCCAACCTCTTGTGCCACAGATTTGGAGTTTCATTGTTTATTACAACTACAATCAAACAGCGCGCCACTGTTGTTATGTAAAGAGTGTCACTCTTCTTGCCTCAAACAATCGTCATTGTGCCCTTTGAAATCTTCTAATTATTACCATGGAAAATCGTAGTGTAGCCTTCACTAGCCAACTGCCCTACTGAAATTAAGTTCTTTCTCAGGTCAGGAATATGTCTGACATCCTTCAGCTCCCAAACAGACTCGTTCAACTTAATCTTCACTACACATTGTCAACAATAGCACACAATTGATCATCACCAAGATATACCTTTCTAAGTTTTGGGAACATACCTCTCGAAGAATACTTTCTGCGAAGTAGCATGAATGATGCTCCAGAGTCTAACACCCAAAACTCCTCCTTGCTCTCTAAAAAGAGCATATCAATGCATCATCTCCTCCTGAGGTGGAAGTAACATTACCTCTACCTTTACCTCATGGTCCTTCAGTGCATTTCTATGATTTTTGTAGTGTCCAGTCTTCCCGCAGTTTCAACACTTAATAATTTTTGAGCTATGAGAATTATTGGGATTCCTGGATTTGGACCTCATGTCATTTGATCTACCTCGATAGTTCAATCTACCATATCCATTCCCTCTGGTTAAATTTCTTCCTCTTGACTCTGTATGCAAAATTGAAGAGGTTGATGATTCACCCGACTCTCTCTGTTGGATCTCTTCACTGAGAACCAGATCATGAACATCATCAAATTCTCAACTTATAGCTACTCACAATCGTGATGGTAGTATTCCAACTTTTTGATAGAAAAGACCAAAGTATCAATGCTCTGTACTTCTTCATCAAATTCAATTCCAATTAAACTCAATTAGGTTGTGACTGTGTAAAGTTTATTGAGATGTTGAGCTACCGATATATCTTTCGTCATCCACAAAATTGAACAAACGTCTCATCAGTAAACTTTGTTTGAGGCTGATGGCTTCTCATACATACTGGAGAGAGCCACCATAAGACCCGTCGTGGTCTTTTTCTTTACTATGTGAAAGCAATATTACGAGATAACATCAATCGAATAACTTCGAGGGTTGTCTATCGAGAAGATTCCAGTCTTCTTCCTTCATAGTTCTCTGGCTTCTTCCCTGAGAGAGGTTTTTGATACAAACTTTTCTTTGATATAGACAATCCTCTATCTGTATTTTTCAAGAATCCAAAATCTATGCCATCGAATTTCTCGAGTTTTACCTTCCCTTCATCTGTGGCCATCGTTTCCTACTCGAATCTGACTTCTCCAAATTTATTTTTACTTTTCTGAGCTCTCATTTTATAGAACATTCCAAAATTAGAGAATTAGAGAGATTTGAGAGAAAGCTTAAGAGAAAAAGCTTGTGAAAGAATTTTGTGAAGAAAATCTTGTGTGGGTTATGAGTTGTAAGTATTGTAAATATTTTGTATATTTTCTCTTTCTAGTGAAACGATTGTAGCAGGTCTGGAGACGTAGGCACAATTGGCCAAACTCCATTATCAAATTTATATTTGTTATTTTTGTTGTTATCGCATTCTCACTAATATGAGAATTTTCATAATTTCTCAACAATTGATATCAGAGCTCCAGAAAAAGTAAAAAATAATTTGGAGGAAGTCAGATTCGAGTAGGAACGATGGCCACAGATGAAGGGAAGGTAAAACTCGAGAAATTCGATGGCATAGATTTTGGATTCTGAAAAATACAGATAGAGGATTGTCTATATCAAAGAAGTTTGTATCAAACTCTCTCAGGGAAGAAGCCAGAGACTATGAAGGAAGAAGACTGGAATCTTCTCGATAGACAAACCCTCGAAGTTATTCGATTGATGTTATCTCGTGTAATATTGCTTTCAACATAGTAAGAAAAAGACCACGACGGGTCTTATGGTGGCTCTCTCCAGTATGTATGAGAAGCCATCAGCCTCAAACAAAGTTTACTTGATGAGACGTTTGTTCAATTTGTGGATGACGAAAGATATATCGGTAGCTCAACATCTCAATAAACTTTACACAGTCACAACCTAATTGAGTTTAATTGGAATTGAATTTGATGAAGAAGTACAAGCATTGATACTTTGGTCTTTTCTATCAAAAAGTTGGAATACTACCATCACGATTGTGAGTAGCTATAAGTTGAAATTTGATGATGTTCATGATCTGGTTCTCAGTGAAGAGATCCAACAGAGAGAGTCGGGTGAATCATCAACCTCTTCAATTTTGCATACAGAGTCAAGAGGAAGAAATTTAACCAGAGGGAATGGATATGGTAGATTGAACTATCGAGGTAGATCAAATGACATGAGGTCCAAATCCAGGAATCCCAATAATTCTCATAGCTCAAAAAAATATTAAGTGTTGAAACTGCGGGAAGACTGGACACTACAAAAATCAATGCAAGAATGCACTGAAGGACCATGAGGTAAAGGTAGAGGTAAATGTTACTTCCACCTCAGGAGGAGATGATGCATTGATATGCTCTTTAGAGAGCAAGGAGGAGTTTTGGGTGTTAGACTCTGGAGCATCATTCATGCTACTTCGCAGAAAGTATTCTTCGAGAGGTATGTTCCCGAAAACTTAGAAAGGTATATCTTGGTGATGATCAATTGTGTGCTATTGTTGACAAATGTGTAGTGAAGATTAAGTTGAACGAGTCTGTTTGGGAGCTGAAGGATGTCAGACATATTCCTGACCTGAGAAAGAACTTAATTTCAGTAGGGCAGTTGGCTAGTGAAGGCTACACTACGATTTTCCATGGTAATAATTAGAAGATTTCAAAGGGCACAATGACGATTGTTTGAGGCAGAAGAGTGACACTCTTTACATAACAACAGTGGCGCGCTGTTTGATTGTAGTTGTAATAAACAATGAAACTCCAAATCTGTGGCACAAAGAGGTTGGGTCACATGAGTGAAAATGGGATGAAGATTATGCACTTGAAGGGGAAACTTTCAAGTCTATAGTTAGTTGAGAGATTGCATACTTGGAAAGAGAGAGAATTAGCTTTCAAACTAGTGGCAGAACCCCAAAGAAAGAAATGCTAGAGCTCATTCACTTTGATGCTTAGGGACCAACAACCATCTCATCCATTGGTAGAAAACACTATTTCATAAATTTTATCGATGATCACTCTCAGAAGGTATGTGTTTACTTTCTAAAGCATAAGTCTAAAGTGTTTGAAGCTTTTAGGAGATAGAAAGCTATGATTCAAAATGAGACAGGTCTCAAGATTAAAAGGCTCAGAACTGATAATGGTGGTGAATATAAAGACACCAAATTCAAGAAGTTATGCTATAAGCACGGGATTAGAATAGAGAGAACCATGCCGGGTACTACTCAACACAATAGTATAGCTGAGCGTATGAACCGAATGTTGACATAAACAGCCAGAAGTATTTATATACAGTCAGGTCTACCGAAGTAGTTTTGGGCAGAAATAGTCAACATAATAGCTTACTTGATCAACCGAGGCCCATCGGCTCCATTGGAGCACAAAATACCACAGGAGGTATGGAATGGAAAGAGGTAAAACTATCACATCTAAAAGTTTTTGGTTGTGTAGCATATATGCATACTAGCGATCAAGGCAGGAATAAGCTTGATCCCAAATCCAAGAAATACATCTTCTTCAGCTATGGCAAGGATGAGTTTGGCTACTGCATTTGGGATGATAAAAACAAGAAGGTGATCCATAGCAGAGATGTGATTTTTGACGAAAGGGTGATGTACAAAGACATGCATAAAACAGATTCCAACAACTTAGTGCAGAGTGAGCCAGTATTTGCAGATGTAAATATTGATGATATCCCAGATAGTCCCGTGATGGAGCCAAATATAGCAAGTCCTCAACTAGAGAAAATCTTTAGATAGAGTAGTACGCAGTAGTCCAACACACCGCAGTCTTCTACTCCATTTCATGTATTGAGAAGGTCTTCTCGACCTCATGTGCCTAACAGAAGATATATGAACTATCTGTTGTTGACTGATGGAGGGGAGTCTGAATGCTATGATGAAGCTTGTTAGTCTGAAGATGCTAGCAAGTAGGAGCTTACTATGAAAGAAGAGATGAAATCTCTAATTTCCAACTAGACATGGGAACTAGTTGAACAACACGTGGAGAAGAAGGGCACTTCACAACAAATGGGTGTATCAGGTGAAAAAAGAACATAATGGTTCCAAGAGATACAAAGCTCGATTAATTGTCAAAAGGATTCCAACAAAAGGAATGAGTTGACTACACCGACATTTTTTCTCCCGTTGTGAAGCTCAATACTATTAGATCAGAGTTGAGTATTGTTTCCATTGAAGATCATCATTTTGAACAATTGGATGTGAAGACCGCATTTCTTCATGGAGACTTAGATAATGAGATATACATGTACCAACTAGAAGGTTTTTGAAAAGAGGAAAGAAGTACATGGTGTGCTGACTTAAGAAAAGTTTGTATGGTCTGAAACAAGCTTTAAGACAATGGTACAAAAAGTTTGATGGCTTCCTGCACAAGGAAGGTTTCCAAAAGTGCAATGCCGACCACTGTTTCTACTTTAAGAGATATAGGTCTAATTATATCATTTTTCTACTTTCTGTCGATGATATATTAGTAGCATGTTCAAATATGGATGATATTAGAAGGTTGAAGCAACAATTGTGAAAGGAGTTTGACTTGAAGGACTTCGGTCCAACAAAGAAGATTCTTGAAATGCAAATCATAAGAGATAGGCAGAAATGGTTTTTGCAGTTATCTCAGGTAGAGTACATCAATTATGTTTTGCAGAGATTCAACATGGGCGATGCCAAGCCAGTCAACACACCCTTGGCTAGTCACTTTCGCCTATCCAAGGATCAATCCCTCAGACAGAGGAAAAGAGAGAATTCATGGCTAAGGTTCCTTATGCCTCAGCCATTGGAAGTTTGATGTACGCAATGTCCTGTACGAGACCAAACATTGGCCATGCAGAGGGAGTTAGTAGGTATATGCAAATTCAGGAAAAATTCATTAGGAAGCAGTCAAGTGGATTTTGAGGTATCTACGAGGCACCATAGATAAATGTTTGTACTTTGTAAAAGGAGAATTAATGTACAAGGCTGTGTAGACACAGATTTTGGAGGTGAAGTTGATCACCGAAGAAACACCACTAGTTATATATTCACTATTGGAATTATAACTGTTAGTTGGATGCCACAGTTACAAAAGATTGTCACTCTATCCACTATAGAAGCTGAGTATGTAGTAGTAACTGAAGCCAGTAAAGAGATGATATGATTTCAAAGTATGTTAACTGAGTTGGGATTCAAATAGGAGAATAATGTTCTGAACAGTGATAGTCAGAGTGTGATACACTTGGCGAAGAATTCAGCATTTCATTCCAGAACCAAGCATATTGGACTTCGTTATCATTTTATTAGATCTTTATTGGAAGATGAGGTGCTAATACTAGAGAAGATCCAAGGAAGTAAGAATCGAGCAGATATGTTAACAAAGACGGTGGCTATTGACAAACTGAAGTTGTATTCAACTTCAATTGGCTTGCAAGAGTAACAAGATCGAAAAGATATAGTGCATAGATTGAGGTGTGAAGATAGATTGAAATCAATCTTCAAGTGGGAGATTGTCAAAAAAATGGCCAACCATTTTTGGTCAAAAATGAAGGATGCCTAACTTAGATAATTTTTAATTAAGATTTATAATTTCTTGCATAAATTCCACCAACCCATGTTTTTGAAGCCTATATAAACCCCGTTAACTCTCATGTGTAGAGCATCCCAAAATTAAAAAGAGTTTGAGAAAAGCTTAAAAGAAAAAGCTTGTGAAAGAATTTTATGAAGAAAAATTCTAGTGTGGGTTGTGAGTTATAATTGTTATAAACACTTTGTATATTTTTTCCCTTTAGTAAAATGATCTGCAGAGGGTCTGAAACATAGGCACAATTGGCCGAACTCCGTTATCAAATTTGTGTGTTATTCTCATTATTATTTCGCATTCTCACTAATCTGATTTATTGAGAATTTTCATAATTTTGCTATACAAAGTTGAGAAGATTAACGGTGAAGATTTTAACTTCTAAAAGATACAAATCAAATAATTTATAGTAGAAGGGCATGTATTTACCTCTTTTCGGGAGAAAGTCAACAAATATGAAGATGAAGATTAGGCTTTACTGGATGGACGATGCTTGGTGTTATTCGGTCGACGTTATCTCGTTACTCGCAAGCTTGGTGTTATCCACATTATTTCGCAATGTAGCTTTCAACATAGCAAATGAGAAGACTATGACAGGTCTTGTGGCGGGTCTCTCTGATATGTATGAAAATGCCATCCACTTTAAATAAACTGCACCTAATAAGACAGTCGTTCAATTTGTGAATGATAGAAGGTGTGCCTGTAGCAGCTCACATCAACGAATTTAGTATGCTCAGAACACAACTAAGTTGGCGAAAATCGAGTTTGATGATGAAGTTTAAGCTTAGATTCCTATCCTCTCTACTGAAAAGCTGGAACGCAATGGTGATTGCAATAATTTTTTTTTTCTGGAAGTAGAAAGGTGACATTTAAAGTTGTTTGCAATCTAATTCTAGGTAAAGAGATACTCAGGAGAGAGTTAGGAGAAACATCAAGCTCTCAATTTTGATGCCCTTACCTTCATAAGGAAAAAAAAATTTCGTGCCAGAGATTTAAACCACCAAGAAAGTTCCCAGTAAAGACTGGTAAGATTCCCAGTAAAGACTGGTAAGATACTAGCCCTATCTCAAACAACCATCTCCTCATACAAAACTTTTAAGAAAATTCCCTAGAAAGACTCAAGGCGTCACATCGGTTCCTTTTAAAATCCAATTTCATTAGACATAACTTCCTTTTGCTATCGCTAGACTCCTTGATTACTGTAGAATATACTTTGATATAAGTTGTTAGTAACCAGAACCTCCATCAAGATCAGATTACTGAAATGATTAAAAAGAATAAAAAAATATAAATAAAATAAAGCAGACAAAACCACACACGGAAATTTATGTGGTTCGCCCCAAATAGACTATGTTTACTGAGTTGCTGCAAATCTTCATTATAGGGAGCAAAATAACTAAAAGTGTTTACAATCACTCAAATCTTCATAATCCAAACCCTAATTACACTTGAGGGAATAACAATTCTCTAACTCTAAAGTGAACCTCACTCTTTTACTCAAGAGTTTCACCACTTTTTCTTTTCAAGTTTAGGATGAAAGAAAAATATGAGAAGAGAGGCCTTTATATATGCACCTCTACCTCTAGACACCACTTATTAATTACCAAATCAATTGAATTTCCTTTTAATCACACGGCAAATCTTTATTTTAATTGCATGCATGATTTTCATTATTTTCCTCAAATCATGCTTCCTTGATTCTTGTTCTGCTTTCCTCATTTTTATAACTATACCTCAAAGCCAAAGCCAAGATTTCGATTATTAGTTCTTTTTTAACCATTTTTTTCTCATAGTAGTATGTGAACAAAGGAGAAAAAAACAAGAAAACCAGACCACCTATGCTAAGAGGCACAACTTCCCTCAAGCATGGCAGCAGCCTGCCATTCACCAGCTGCAAAAAGCTAATTAATTATTTAGGCAAAGTGTAGATAGAATATGTAGAAAAAAAAAATTAAAAGAGTTATTGTGAATAATTAATCATAGTCCTGTTGTAATATGCCCACAAAAGATAACAGCTATGGAACAAAGGCTTATGGTTTTGTTGCATCAATAAACAATTAGTTAATGGTTACCAATTTGAATTCTTTGTTAGTTGTCTTGTTTACTTTGAAATATTTAATTTTACCTACACAGAGACATTTTTATGATGAATAATTAATTGCTATTTTCAGATAGAGACATTATGTGTGAACATTTGAGCAAAAGAATTAAAAAAACAAACTATAGCAATGGAAATATTGATGGATAAACTATTATATATCTTGTCGTGCTACAATAAAAAGAGATTAATTTAAAACTTATTAAGTGATAGTCTTTTTTTTTAAGAAACTCTTCATCGAACTTTCCACTTTAGATTTTTTTTTGGAAAATTCTGATTTGAATTTTTGGGAAAATTAATAATAAATGTAAAATCTAATGATTACTGAGGAATTATCTGTAAAATATTTTTACAAAATTATTTACATACTAGCGATATACAGGAGTCCAGCCTCTAATTCCTTCCTACAAAATATGTCATTTGATAAGCAGGTTACGATCGCCTATTATTATTTACATATTCAGTGAGGATTTATTATGTTAACAATTAGACCTTTATTTGGCACTAAGTCATATTATGTTTAGTAACTAAATTCAATTGTAATAATATGTAAAATTATGAGCCTAATATATAAATCTATATTTATATCTTTACATAAGTGAAGAATTATAATTTAATAATTGTGAATTCTCGATTAGAGATGAAAATATCTAAGAAGGTTGAAGAGGACTTTGATGAAGATAAAGGATCTTCGTGAAACAGAGTTGTTTGAGGGTTTACGTGTTCGTTAAATTCATGGCTCGATGGTAAAATATTTAACAATTAGTTTGCATTTGATTAGAAATAGAGATACAATCTAACTTAATTCTTTATTTGAAGGGAAATGGATGTTCATTATCTCTTAAAAAATTAAATCTTAATAAACTTAATGATAAATCTATTAAAACTTTGATTTTCTTAAACAAAGATGGTCTATAAATGTATTAAGAAAATAAATCTTATTTTCCTAATACAACTAAGAACATAAGAAATAAATTATATTTTACTTTACTCATATTTGCTAAATTGTGGTGAAACTCGGAGAGTCCGGACAAGATTTCTCAAGAGTAAGAATTTCAACATTAACCCTGTGCAACAAAATTCGTAACTCTTTCATGCTAACATCTCCTATTTCTTAGCATATATGGAGCAAGAGCAATATTACATACTCTGTTGGCAGCCTTGATACCTCAATAGGTCCCTAATTATAAGAATAAGCTTATTATGACAGCATAATCTTAGATCTAATAAAATCTTCAAAATATTAAAATAAAACGATAATCACTCTAGATCTGTATGAAGACATTATCATAGACAATAAATCAAAGGAATAAATCATCATTGTATTAATAGGAGTCAAGTTAACTAAAATATTTTTTTTCAACATAAGATATAGCTCCTTGATTATCATCATCTTCTTCATTTTATTCTCGACAATTGACTCTGAAAGACCTATTTTAATGATGTTATCTACTTTAATTAATTAATACAAATTTGATTATTGTAACATGTGAGTAACTATTGCAACAGTAAACAGAAGAAGAGAGAGTAAAAAATCGCCAAGGGATTTTTTACATGCTTTAAGTACAAATGTACTCTACATACATGAGGCCACCACCTACAATGAATACTTCACTAATTCAGATTGTACAGTTACAATAATAGGACTTATTTATAATATAAATACTCCATCTTTACAAATGACGCCATTCTTGAACTTAATCAACTAGTGAATGTCCAGCGAGATTCTCTCGACTTTTAAGTCTGCACTGTTGAACTCTCTTCAACGCTCAAATTCCTTCAGACGGCAGACCGATCTTCTCCCAAAGATCTTTGAATTCTTCTCCCGAAGAATTGCGCTAATCGTTCGAAGGCTCACCCTCTTCTCCCGAAGAGTGAATTATGTGAAAGGGCACTTGCTTAAAGCTTGAATATTGATTTGACGTTCAAAAGCCACATACAATCTTATTGCTTTAAGTCTTTTTATACAACATCAATATTGTCTCCATTCATCACATCAAAGTGTCTAGATACATTGTATTTGACTTCCATAATCTTCAGAGATCCTTCCCGTATCAAAGAGATCTTTCCTTATCTTCATTGTATTAATCTAAAATCCACACGATATCTTTTTGAATATCTCCAATCATTATCTTGGAAATATCTTTCCATACTTATCAAATATGCACATAATCAATAAAAGCTATTACATACATTATCAATAAAATTGACAGTTATAAGATTTCAATTGGTAAGTCAATGACTTTCCAAAACTTGCAATTCTAAAATATGCAATAAACTTAGGGTTTTCAACAATGCCAATTTTAAACTTAAAAATCTCCCCCTTTGGCATTGTTTGGTCCAAACCCAATAACTTCCCCTAATACATCAAATCTGCAGAAACTGTTAATTAGTCAAAATTTGTTGGAACAACTATGTGATTGTTGCAATAGTAACAAAACTCCCACTGCAGATGAGATAGAGATATTAAGAAGACCAAAAAAAAATGCACTGAATGTAAACCATAGTTCAAATCTCATGAAAATATTGACAAATAAATATTCAGTGGGAGCAATTAAAAGCAAATAAATATTTCAATACATCCCCAATAAGTCATAAATAATAATAAATTATTTAGTCATCAACATTAGAGTCATCATCATCTCTAGTAGCTAGTTCTTCTGCTTTAATGTCATCACCAAATTGTTCATTCTCATCATCATCATCATCAACAATTGTTGCAACATCAGCAGCAAAAGTTTCAGTAGTATCTACTTCCCCTTTTTGACCAAACTATGGTGAAGAAGGATCATCCTTAGTTGAATCCTTATCATCATCACTTGAATCCTTGGAAACAACTAGATGGGAGGCATAGAGAGACGCCAGTAGTGAGGTTATCCTCTTTTCTTTGGCTTGATAGAACAATTTCTGCTGACTGGCCTCCTTAAGTTCCTCCAGCTCATTTAGTTTTCACCATGATTAAGATCTGAAAGATAAAAGGGAAGGGAAACAAAGTACACTATTGATCGAAGAAGAAATAAAGAAAAATAGAAGAGAATAGAGGTTTTAGTTTTCATATATCACAACAACACCCAAAGTTTCAATTTATTGAACCCTACTCCGATTCATGTGTAGCTGCTCAACAGACTCCTTAGTTTGACAAATTGTCTAAAACAAAACTTCTACTTGCATTCAATATCAATATCAACCATTAAATTAGGAAAATTTTCAAAAATCAAATATGTGGGCAGATTCTGTTGCAGTAGATAATTTCAAATTACTTCCATATTTATCCAAATCTCATGTGATGCATTTTCATGTACATACAAATTCCTAATTTATGCCTATAAAATCAAAAAATATCAAAATTCATGAATTTTGACATAATAAAATATGTCATATATTTTAAAGAATCAAATCTTTAGGTCTCAAGGTCCAAGAATCTCTTCAAACATTTTTGCAAAAGAAAATTTTGAATACATTCTAAATTCAATTTCTCAAATATTTTGAGGGAGAGAATTCATGCAATTTTTTTTAAATGCTTTTTTCTCTTACATTTTGAAATGAATTTAGCTAGTCAGTAGCTTTCACTCTATTCCAAGGGTAGCTCTTTTCACATGAAAAATTATTTTCTTTAAATCATAAGATATAAGATAGATTTTTATATGACTAGCTCCATACCATTGGATAGATAACTTTTTTCTGTCAAATGCCTCCAAATAAGCATAATATCAAGGAACTTTTGATAGAATGTTTGTCAAAATTTTAGAAAGCAATTATGTTCTAATAGGATTCAACAGACCAAGACTCAAAAATTGACCATTTAAAACATATGTTGAACAAATGCAGTTCCTATCATGTTATGCAAAATATGTTCTAACAACTATAGAATTGTTGCAACATGTATAGATGATGATAAAAGTAATATGGTTGCATCAAATTCCCTTTTCTTTTGAATGTTCATGCAATTAGACCACACATATTCCTATAGATTTTCTCAAAAAATCAAAACAAAGTGCATGTAGAGATTTGGTAAATATGTCAACAAGTTGTTTCTCTATTGCAACATAGTATGTCACCATAATTTTCTTTTCAACTAAATTCCTAATAAAATGAAGACAAATATATATATGCTTGATTCTTAAGTGCTGAACAGGGTTTTTAGAAATATCAATGACACTTGAATTATTACAAAAAATATGATTAGGAAAATGTGGACCCTCCAAACCTTTTGGTTGCTCAACAAATTTTTCTTCCTCATTTTTAGGTTCAATTAAAGAGGTGAAACACACATACCTTACCATATATTTATAACTTACCTTTGGCTTGTCCCTTGTTTGCATACCTTCAGTGAGCAAACCAATGGTTTGATTAGTAGGATGGTTCTTCTGAACTGTTTAAGTACTATCATTGCTTTTTATCCCCAGTCCAATTTCATTTGTCGCAACATTATTCTCGATTGTTGCAACATCAATGGTGACTTGAATGTCACTCTGTTCAGTTTCTTTTTCTTCACTAAATTTGAGAATTTTCTCGATGCTGGGCTTATCCTCATCACTATCAGTTTCTAAATCTGAATTCTGCACATTATTTTCACTTGTACTAATAGATGAAGTCAAACATGTTGCATTATACAGAACCGTTGGAACATATCTTTGACTTGTTGTAATATGTTTACGATGGTTATTGATCATCTTAGAGTCGAGCGCCACATGATTGCTCAAATGTTTCTCTTCATCATTTTCCTGACTTCCCTCAGATTCTTCGTCACTCCAGGTAGTAGTCAAAGACTTGCCCATCCTTTTGAGAGTATTAGCGCACTCTGCTTGGACATGCCCAAACCCTTTACATTCACGACACTGAATTCTTCTACTTTTCCAGTTATCAGAAGGATTAGAAATAATTTTACCTTTTTGTGAATTAGAAGGCTTACCAGACTTTATCTTGTTTGGCTTTTTTTTGTCTTTTTGAGAAGTTTCCCAAAGTTCTTTGTCAATAAGACCACAGATTCTGATATGTCATCATCATCTTTTAGTTCTGATGTTGATTTTGAAACTTCAACTTGAAAAGCAATATTTTTACCTTTGTCTCTTCTGTTATAATGGTCCATTCGCAAAAATGGTCCATCCTTGCAAAGATGGTCCATTCCTGCAATTAAACTGATCAGTTCCCAAAATTTCACTATATATATCTAGTGACCAGCTCTTGATGCCAATTAAAAGACCTGTTTTAGTATTGTTACCCACTTTAATTAATTAATCTAGATTTGATTGTTGTAATAATGTGAGTAACTATTGCAACAGTAAACAAAAATACAGAAAGTAAAAAATCAACACAAGGGATTTTTTATGTGTTTCAAGTACAAATGTACTCTACATACATGAGACCACCAGCTGCAATGAACACTTCACTAATTCAGATTATACAGTTACAATAATAGAACTTATTCATAATATAAAGACTCTATCTTTACAAAGACGTCGTTCTTAAACTTAATCAACTAGTGAATGTCCAGCGAGATCCCCTCGACTTTTAAGTCTGCACTGTTGAACTCTCTTCAATATTCAAACCCCTTCAGACGACAGATCGACCTTCTCCCAAAGATCTTCAAATTCTTCTCCCAAAAAATTGCGGCAATCTCTTGAAAGGCTCACCCTCTTCTTCCGAAGAGTGAATTATGCGAAATGGCACTTACTTAAAGCTAAAATATTTATTTGTCGTTCAAAATCCACATACAATCTTCTTGCTTCAAGTCTTTTTATACAACATCAATATTATCTCCATTCATCATATCAAAGTGCCTAGATATGCTGTATTTGAACTTCTATGATCTTCAAAGATCCTTTCCATATTAACAAAATATTTTCTTATCTTCATTGTATCAATCTAAATCCCTCACGATATCTTTTTGAATACATCCAATCAATATCTTGGAAATATCTTTCCATGCTTATCAAATCTGCACATAATCAATAAAAGCTGTCAGATATATTATCAATAAAATCGACAGTTATAAGATTGCAATTGATAAGTTAATGACTTTTCAAAACTTGCAATTCTAAAATATGCAATAAACTTGGGGTTTCCAACAATGCCAATTTTAGACTTAACAAACTCTATAAAAGAATAAATGTTAATTTCCAAACCTAGTAAAAACAACAAAGTTGAGGCCCAAACACAATTAATATTAATAGTTTATAGACAATAAATTATCACAAAAATCTTTCTTATGAATCGAATTTTTTTTGAAAAGTCTTAACTTAATTCTTTATCAAAGGAAAATAGATGTGGGTTATCTCTCAAAAGAAATTATGTTTCATGAACTTAGTGATAAATCTATTAAAATTTTAGTTCTTCTTTCCTATCATGTATCATTGGTGTGACCTACATGCTTGGGACCCTCATCACACTCGCACCTGCAACACCTGAAGCAAAACCATAGTCGGAGCCCCAATACACTGTTGACTGACACCATCGACAATACCACCGCTATGTTTATGATTATTTACCACAATGTGAAGTCGGCTATTGAAG
This sequence comes from Paulownia fortunei, assembly GCA_019321725.1. NCBI lineage: Eukaryota > Viridiplantae > Streptophyta > Magnoliopsida > Lamiales > Paulowniaceae > Paulownia > Paulownia fortunei. The sequence continues at coordinate 6,633,277 of CM033114.1, read as the reverse complement.
TTGCTTTACTCTTTGCAAGAAGTAGCCCACCATTAGATAAGCCATCAATGGAAGATGCACTAAAGCTGTTATGAGGGCATTATTCAACAAAAAATTATCTATAAATATATTAGGAGAATAAATTTTATTTTTCAATATAATTAAGAATATAAAGAATAAAATACATTATGTGCTCATTCATGCTAACCTTTATTATTTAAAATATAGAAAAGAATCATTTTTTTTTCAAATGGAACCACATTAATAAAGCAAAAATAAGAATTAATTTCAAATAAAATAATAATTGCACGAGGTCCACACGAACATATATCAGGTACAACTTTGAAAAAATAAATCATAATTGTATTAAAAGTTTTAATTAATAAAAGTATTTTTTTTTTCAGAATGAGATGTTTCTTTTTTCATTTTTCATTTTATTGTATTTTTTATCTTGAAGAACTCCTTGATTAGCCCACCTACTATGCACCGAAAAGAGCTCTGCATAATATTAATAATCAAATAGCCAATAACAGATTGATACAGTCGAGTGGACCATCCTCCCATGACCCCTAGAGATACACCGTCTGTCTTCTCCTGTGATCACCCAAGAAGTATCCCATCTGCGGCATCAATCATAACAAAGGCACAGTCAATTGGACCATCCTCTCGTGATCACCAAAGGTCCACCTTTGTCTTCCTTTGTAATCCATCGAGAAGTATCCCACTTGTGGTACCTAAAATATCATATAAGCACACCTTGCATGCCTTATTTATCAATTTCTTTCTCATGTAAGTAAGCCATCAAAGCCTTGTCCACCAATTCCCTGAACTCTATTGCTGAGGACATTCTCATATCTTTTCTAATTTCGAGATTAAGGCCTCTTAAGAAATGATCCATCTTTTCATTATTGTCTCTGGTGATGTATGGCACGTAAAAACCATTTAATTCCTTATATTCTGAATAATTGAGCTCCCGATAATCAACATTCATTAAAAGAATAAATGCCCAATTTTCAAGCCCTGCAAAGACAACATAATTGAGGCCAAAACACAACAAATCTTAATAACCTATGGACAATAAATTATCATAAAATATTTATTGTGAATCAGAAACTCATCGAAATAATTAAACTTTATTATTCTGTGAAGAGGTAGATGTACATTATCTCTAAAAAAAATTAATCTTAATGAATTTAGTGATAAATCCATTATATTTTTGTTCTATGCTTCAACTAAAAAGGTCTATAAATACATTAAGAGAAAAAAGTTTATATTCCTTAATATAATTAGGACCATATGGAATAAAATACATTTCATGCTTATTTATGCTAACCTTGTGAAATAGAATCCATAGCTCAATCATGCTAATCTCTCATATTTATTTAATTGACCCTTGTAACAGAATTATTTATTTAATTTCCAAATCCTGCAAAACTGAGGTCAAAACATAATGAATCTTAGTAATTTATAGCTAATAAATTAGCATAAAATCCTTTTTTAAAAATCGAAAACTCATTGACAATGGAGATACTCTAAATATTCCATTAGTTATATATCAACTTTCCAAACTTTCCAATAAAAATACTTGTATGCATCAAAAACCCCAAGTTCAGCGATTAGAGAAGAAAATGTTTAAGAAGGTTGAGTTAAAGAGGATTCCAACGAACATAACGAATCTTGAGAGTTTACGTGTTCGTTATATTCATGGATCGAAGGCAAAAAACTTGACAATTGGTTTGTTTTCAAAATAGAAGATTTAATCTAACTTACTTTATCTGAAAGGAGGTGGATGTATATTAAATCTTAATAAACTGAGTGATAAATCCATTAAAATTTTGGTTCTACTATAAAAAAATGGTCTATAAATGCATTAAGAGAATAAATCTTATTTTTCTTAACACTAAGAAAATAAGAAATAAAATACATTTTACTTTATGCATATTCACTGACTTGTAGTGAAACTTGGAATATATGTTTCTGTTAAGATTTCTCAAGAATAAAAATTTCAGCATCTAAACCTGTGCGACAAAACTTATAACTAATTCATGCTAACATCTCCTATTTATTAGCATATAAGGAGTAGTATAACACATACCTTTATCATTGGCAACCTTGACACCTCATTCAACGTAGATTAATCTGTTACTATTTGTAAGGAAAAGACTATTATGACAGCTTGGTCTTAGATCTAATAACAACCAAAAAATATTAAAATAGAACGATAATCACTCTATGTGTGCACGAAAATATTATCACATATAACAAATCAAATGGATTAATTACATACATGCCCATAAACCCATCTCATGAATTTATTAAAGCATGTAAATTTACCATCCATTTAAAAAATCTCACTCTATGCTACTCCCATTTCAAAAAGTAAAGTACATACAAAGTAATAACATGAGACTCACATGCCCCATTTTAAAATCCAAAAATATAAAAATCCAATCACATTGGTTAAATGAAAATAAATTTAACTAAAATATTTTTTAACATAAAATAGCTCCTTGATTTAATGATTTACCAACTTCTTTTTCATCTTTTTCTCGACAATCAACCTTGTAAAAGAATAAATGTCAATTTTCAAACCCTACAAAACCAACAAATTTGAGGCTAAAACACAATTAACAGTAATAGTTTATAGCCAATAAATTAGCATAAAAACATTTCTTATGAATCAAAAACTTATCGAAGAGTCTAACTTAATTCTTTATCAAAAGGAAGGTGGATGCGGGTTACCTTTCAAAAGAAATTATATTTCATGAACTTAGTGATATAAATCCATTAAAGTTTAGTTCTTCTTTTATATCATGCATCATTGGTGAATATGCTTGTATCCCCGACTATTTTGGGACTTTCGTCGTCCTTCCACCAGCAACCCCAAAACCTATTAGACTCACACTACCATCCTTAACTACACCATTGCCATGTTTATTGCTATTTACCACAAGGTGAATTCGGCTATTGAAGTTGCTTTACTCTGCACAAGAAATAGCCCATCAGATAGACCATTAATGCAAGATGCACCAAAGTTATTATCAGGGATTATTCAACAAAAAGTGATCTATAAATACATTAGGAGCATAAATCTTATTTTTCAATATAATTATGAACATAAAAAATAAAATATATTTCCTACTCATTCATGCTAACATTATACTAGAATCCATAGCGTACTAATACTAACCTCGAGCAAAAATAAAAATTCTTTCTTTCAAATAGAACAATAATTGCACTAGGTTCACATATATAAAGCAAATATAATAATCAATTTCAAATAGAATAATAATTGTACAAGGTTCGCACAAACAAATATATCAAGTATGTTATAATTTGTTGCCCAATTTTTACTTAAAATCCTAGGTGTTGTGAAAAGTGTTGTAATATGCAGATATAACACGCAACAGAAATTAAAAGTTGAACAACATGATTTTTACGTGCTTCAAGTACTACGTACTCTACTGCATGAGGCCACGCCCAGAGATAGAAATAATCCACTAATTAGTAACAATTTACAGAATACATCTTATGGAATTAAAATAATTTAAAAACTCTCTCTTTAAATGAAGACCATGCTATGTATTCTACTAATTAGTTGTTCATGTAAGCTCCCATCGACTTAAATCAGCAATGTTGGATTCTCTCCAACTCTGAACTCCTTCAGATGGTTGATCCGGCTTTCTCCCAAAAACCTTCACCTTTTTCTCTCGAAGAATGTATATGAGTAATCAGCACTGCTGAACTCCCTCCAACTCTGAACTCCTTCAGATGGCTGATGCGATCATCTCCCGAAGACCTTCACCTTCTTGTCCCAAAGAATGTATGTGAGTGGAAAATGTCTCACCTTTGAATCACTTTTGTGGCACTATTCAGTTAATCTACTTAGGTTTTTATGTTGAGACTTGGTATATATGCAGTCGTGTATTTCCATGAAAATTCCCATTGAAATCAGATCTTGATTGTTGTATATCTGAAAGGTATTAATTTCTTAATTTATTATTTTATCCATAAGATTCTCCAAATCTTTTCTTATCTCATCAAAACAAATCAAGAATATATTTAGTTTCAACACATTTATCACACAAGTGACTTTATTAAATACATTTATAAAATTGGGTGTGATTCCATTTCTTTCATTTCTTCGATGTTGTCACTGAGTATTTCAACATCTTCTCCATGTTTTATTCTAGAATCAGCAAGTGTTCCCGTATCTTGATTTTCTTTAGCATCGGATTGAGGTGCAGGTCACGGGAGTAATGGTGGTGAGTCTGGTCTTGGAGGAAGACTTGCAGAGGTGTAGGACATGGGTATTTCTCTATTCTTCTTTCTCATCGAATTTGCTTCACCATATGAGCTAATGTTTTACTTGTTGTTCTCGCTATTGTTTTGTGTTCGTGAAATATTTTACAAACCGCAAGTGTACGGTGTCAAGTTTTAATACAACGGTAAGTTGAGTATCATATCCACAAGGATTGTAACCAAAATTTGCAGCAAGTATTGTAGTTCAAATATTTTATCTAGAAAATTAAGTGATGATTGGTAAACAAAGTAGAATAAGATAAAAATTATAAAGATAGAACTAGAGTTCTTAGAAGTAATACAACAAACACTTTATGAATAAGAAATTCTAGAGGAATGACTCACCTAATTATCACATATGTTCTTCCCTTCAAAACATACTAATTCAAGTCAACAATACATGTAAGTCAAGAATTCATAAGCTCATCAATTATCTCTCTCAAGTTTCGAATTGATTATGAGTTCTAATATAAATTTCAATATCTCTATAAAAACTCAAGAATAAAACTCTACAAAGGTTCAATGAATTCTTCTTCAAAACTTCAAAGGTTTCATAAGCTTCTCAACTCTATGATTCCTAGGTTATGTTATCTTTATGATCATGTACAATATTCCCTCTCTCGAGTATCGAATCTCATACATCAAACACTCTCAATTAATGGCTAAATAATCCAGATGCAATACTAAACAAGATACACAAACAAGATGAATAACTTAAACTAGTAATATTTGGAATTCAAAACATAGGATCAAATAAGGTTACATCATCCTCTAGAAAGAAATGTTAGTTCATCATGTATGAATATGACATCAAGAAATACATAAGAAAGAGCATGGAAATTGTTTACCAATTTGAGAAATGGAAGAAATGGTTGAAGCTCTTCTTGTCTCCAAGAATGGCTCACTTTTCTCTCCAAGAATAGCTCTCTGCCCAGCAGCAAGCTCTTACTGTCCAACAGCCTTCTTCTGTCCAAGAATAACTCCTCACATCTAGAATTCCTTTGGAGGCTCTTTGGAGTCCTTAAAATTAGATGGGAGAAGCCCTAAAGAGGGCTAAAAACCCATTTTGCCCCTTTTAACCGTGTGGCAATGTGTAGGCGCTGATTGGACAGCCTGGCACAGCTAGACACTATCTTCAGCATCTTTAGCTTCTTTAAACCCATTTTGGACCACTTTCTAACTCGAACAGGTTTTTTGTGTCTTCATAAGAATTATATATCTATGTCTTGGCTTTCCACATACACTTGAATGAACTAATTATAACATTTGTGGAGATAGTTATGCCTCAAACACCAGGATATATTATAGTAGAAAATTACAGCCCAGTGCTGACTCTTGAACTCGATTTTTCTTATTAAGATCGATAGAATTTGATTTTATGGTAAACATATAAGTTATAGATATATATCTTATATTTCTATTGGTTTAAGAATAAATTCAAAATCATATTTGAGCAAAGAGTTATGATTGAAATACGAAAATTGTCATCAGTTGCACCACAATTCAGATTCTTCAATATTTCAACCAAGTTTTTGGTTTCTTTCCATTTTCTTCTCCTTTTGACATTACCTATAAAATTTCAAACTAAATGCACAAAAAGTAGCAAAAGCACTTGAAAATAAACTAAATGATAATCAAAAAGCATATGAATTGTTGGTATAAAACTAACTTATCATTTTGCAATACACACTTATGACAAAAATGAATAGTAGCAGAGCAATTTGAAAATATGGCAGAAAGAGAAAGTGAGTTAGGGTATAAATGAGTAAAAGAGAGAGGATGTTGTAGCATTTATAACTCATGAGATCAAAATCCCTAATTTTCACCCAAATGTTGTGATAAATATCAAAAAGATATTAATTCCATGGATAAATATAAAAAAGATCTATTTTTTCATTCAGTTTTCATACCACAAATATCACTCTTCCAGAATAAAGGAGTTTGTTAGGAGATTGATCATTATCCAAGATTTTATCCCAAAATAAAATCAAATCAAATCATCTATCAATCACTACTTCAATTCAAATATGGAATGCTCATAAAAGTATGCCTAAATATAATGCGTTTATTTTAAATCAAAGATTATAAAATCATACAGAATATGTAGAATGAGAAGTGTGACCAACAGATGTTCTTGCTCAATGTTATAATATCTCAGACCACACTAGTTAGTAGACTCCATGAATTGTGAATCTTAATCCTAGATTTTCATAATATATTTGTGAAACAAAAGCATAATGGATTTAGCCAGTCAATAGCTTTAACTTTATTTCAAGGGGTAGCTTTTTTTCACATGATTTTTCTCTTTCTCATATTCAAGAAAATACAATTTTATGCCACATATGACTAGCTCCACTCCCAAGGATAAGTAGCTTTTTTATGTCAAATGCCTCTAATCATGTTAAGAATAATTAAAGCACATTTTTTGGGAAATTTTCATGATTCCAGTGCACATCTGCTTTTCAATGAAAATCAAAGATGGTTCATTGAATTTTAAACAGTCTGTGCTAATAATGTAGATGATCCTAAATGCAGAATGACTAAGAGACAAATAAAAATGCATGAAGTCCTATATTTTTTTATTATTTTCACTGATGCATGCAAATATTGTATCTAGGTGTTGCAACATTTCTATTGAACACATCATGCATGAGGTGTTGCAACACTACAAATGATACTTTTTGTAACAATAGACTCCAAGAGACTGTTTCAATGCATCAAATCATTGAGAGTTAAGGGCTTTGGTGAAAATGTCAGCTAATTGATTATTAGTTGTAACATAATCAATGGTCACAAACTTTCTCTCAACTAAATCTCTTATAAAATGGTGTCAAATATCTATGTGTTTTGTTCTGGAATGTTGGACAGAATTTTTAAAGATATTTATAGTACTAGAATTATCACAATATACAATCAAACTGTTTTCCTTTATCCCGTAATCTTCTAATATTTGTTCCATCCATAATAATTGAGAACAACAACTACCAAGTGCTATATATTCAGATTATACAGTAGACAATAAACACAATTATGTTTTTTGCTATACCATAAAATTAAATTGTTACCAAGATAAAACAACCTCCAATTATGTTTTTTTGTCTTCAACATCACCTGCCCAATCTGCATCACTATAACCAACCAAGTTAGCATTTGTGTCATTAGAATACCAAATTCCTAAGTTAGCAGTCCACTTACATATCTAATGATTCTTTTAATAGTTTTTGAGATTTCTTAAGATTTGATTGATATCTAGCACACACACAAACACTAAAACTTATGTCTGTCTTATTGGAAGTTAAGTACAAGAGACTTCCAATCATGCTCTTATAGAGGCTAGGATAAACATTCATTCCATTATCATCCTTGGACAATTTCTGATTTGTTCCCATTAGAGTTTTCATGTGTTTTGTATTTTCCAACCTAAATCTCTTTACTAGTTTTTTTAGCATATTTACTTTGAGAAATGAAAATTCCATTCTCAAGTTGTTTTACTTGGAGACCTAGAAAGTAGTAAAGTTCCCCTACCATGCTCATTTCAAATTCTTTAGACATCAAATGAACAAATTCATTTAATTTTTGTTGAGAGGTAGAACCAAATACTATGTCATCAACATAGATTTGTGCAATGGTGATACCATTCTTAAATCTATTAATGAACAGTGCAATGGAGCTTGTTTTAAACCATATAAAGCCTTTTTTAATTTGTAAACATGGTTGGGGTAATGAAGATCTTCAAATCCTTTGGGGTGGTCAACAAAAACTTCTTCACTAAGAAAACCATTTAGGAATGCACTTTTAACATCCATTTGTTGAAGTTTGAAACCAATATGACATGCAATGGCCCAAAAGAAGTCTAATAGAGTCAAGTCTAGCAATAGGGACGAAGGTTTCATCAAAATCTACCCCCACCTAAGTGTACCCTTGAGCCACTAGTCCACCGTTATTTCTAGTTATGTTATCAAATTCATCAGTTTTATTTTTGAAAATCCATTTGATTCAAATAACATTAACACCTTTTGGCTTAGGAACTAATGTCCAAACATCATTTCTAGAAAATTGTTCAAGTTCTATTTGCATGGCATGGATCCAAAACTTATCTACTAAAGCCTCTTTCACATTTTTTGATTCAAAAAGAGAAGTGTAACAGACAAATCTTACCATATCTTTATAGTTTACCTTCTTCTTATCTCGCGTTCTCATACTTTCTGACATACCTCTAATGACCTGATCAGGTGGATGATTTTTTTGAATTATGCTTGATAGCTCCTTTCTAACTTTTTCAAAAATATCAAAACTTTTAGTTTCTTCCTTAGATTATGAGGATGTTGCAGTATCCGGAGAAATATCTGCAGATGTTGTAATATCTGGTATTCCAACATCAGTTTTGACTTTTTCTCTCTGATCAGTTTCTGTTTCTTCACAAAGACTGATGATTTGCTCTTTATGTGAATTTCCTGCAAAGTCACGAAAATTATCAATTACCACATAGAAAGATTTAATAACAGTACATGTTCTCATGTTACACACTCTATATGATCGACTATTTGTTGAATTACCAATAAAGATTCATTCATCACTTTTGGAATCAAACTTTCCTAAGTGTTCTCGATCATTGAGTGTGTAACATGAACTACCAAATATATGAAAGTGACTGAGATTGAGTTTCTTACCTTTCCATATTTCATATGAAGTCACTTTAGTACCTAATCTCAAGTGTACACAGTTAGTGGTGTAACATGTCGTTTTCAATGCTTTGGCCACAATCTCCAAGTAAGTTTCTTTGAATTTAATATTACACCTGCCATTTCCTGAAATGTTTTATTTTTCCTTCTGCAACACCATTTTGTTGTGGTGTTTTAGGAGCAGAAAACTCATAAAAGATTCTATATTTATCACAATAATTAGAGAAAACAGAATTCTCAAACTCCTTTCCATGATCACTCCTTATTCTTGGAATTTTACATGCTTTCTCATTTCTAAGTCTAACACAAAGCCTTTTAAAAATCATGAAAGTATCAGATTTTTCCTTGATAAAATCAATTCCATGTAAATCTTTAAAAATCATCAACACAAACAAAAGCATACTTTTTACCACCAATACTTTCTACCTGCATTGGTCCCATAAGATCCATGTGCAAGAGTTCCAGGCAGCATGTTGTGGTAGTGTGTTGCAACACTTTATGTGATTTCTTTCTTTGTTTCCCAAACTAACATGGCCTACAAACACTCGAGTTTTTCTTTCTAAGCTTTGGCATACCTAGGACAGCTCCTGCATTAACAAGCCTATGTAAACTTCAAAAATTCAGATGTCGTAGTTTTTGGTGCCAGAGTTCAGTTTCCTCAGTCCGGGTATTGTAACAATTCAACTTATGTTGTAACTTGTAGCAATTGTCAGATGATCTTCTACTTGTCAATATACATATGTTAGAATCATCAAACATTTGACATGAATCTTTGTTATATCTGACAAGTAAATTATGATCACACAATTGACTAATACTAATCAAATTAGCCTTTAATCTTTCAACATGTAACACATCTCTCAGTGTTGGAAGTCGATCAACATTCAGTGTCCCATTTCCAATGATTCGTGCTCTAACTCCATCCCCGAATGTAACCTAACCTCTTTCTTGGTTTTGATAATCCCTTAAGTTTTGTTTGTCACTTGTCATATGCCTAGAGCATCCACTGTTAAAATACTAAGATTCAATAATGTTAGCTTTTAATGAAGTATGAGCCACATGACATGAAAGATCAATTTTCTTGATCCAAATTCTATGTTTAGAATCATTTTTTAATTCAATCTTGATCTTGGGAGTGTTCTTTGCAGGATGTTGCAACACTCCAGAAAATATTGAATCAGTTCTCATACCACTGAGCAAAGCCTTTTTATATTTGAAATAGTTAGGTCTAATATGCCCAAGTATTTGACCAAAATGACAAGTAGGGATAAGCCTTTTGGATTTAGGTATCTATTTATTTGACCAAACCTTTTTGGCAAATTCAATTAAGGATTCAAACTTACTAATTTCCTTCACAAAATCTATTTTAGAACTTTTACCTGAGTTCTGCAATTCTATACCATTTGAGGATGAATCTCCACTTGAATATCCTAAACCTACACGGTTTTAATATACTGTCTAATGGAAAGAATTCCATCTAATTGAAATGTTCCAAAATTCAAGTTCCTTACAGACTTCATTGTATTTTCAAGTTCTTTCTTGACTCTATCAAGTTCATGTTTTATGTCAGAGGCCAAAAGTTCAAACTTGATCACATCACCTTTGAGTGCCTCCTTTTTCTTTGTCAAGATAGCAACTTGTTTCACAAGTCCTTCATTAGTTTTGCACACTTTAAGCCAATTCTCAAACATCTCTTAGTACTTGCATTGAATGTTCTCGAAACTAGGTCCTTCATCATCACTATTTTCATCAGTATCATAATTTAGACAGACTTCTGAAGGAGAAACAATTTATTCATACATGTGAGATGTTGCAACATTTCTGACAATATCCTTTGCAACACTCAATGTTTCTGTCTGTTTTTTCTTTTTCAGGGTGATGAAGTTACGTGCAACGTGATTGCTAACATGTTCTTCTCATTCCTCTTGGCTGTATTCAGAACCTTCATCACTCCACGTGGTTGTAATACCCACTACTCAACAACTATAAATAAATTATAATTTGACATGATAGAACCTGTGTGCATGCATAAATTTTTTTTTTGTGTTACACTTTAAGAAAGGATAAATCATTTTTTACACGCACAATCCTATTTAAAATACTTGGTCACATATGTCCTGTATATAGCAGGATCAATATTTATATAAAAACATAACACCCAAAATGATGACAATATTTAGATACTTTTTTTTACAATAAAGTTTTAAAAGTGAAATATAGTATTAGTCTCAAATATAATACAACAAACTCAAAATATAACAAGCCAACAAAATAGCCCAACAGGTCATCATCCATGTACACACTCCCTCAGATACCTACAGGAGCTCCAACAGCCGCTCAGCCAGCAAAAGATGCTTCAAGCATCGTCGTGCTCACCTACAATGCATAAACTATATGAGCTAACGCTCAACAAGTAAATGTTATACATGTCAAAGAATAATTCATAATATCAAGTCATGCATCTCAAAATGCTATGCCCAAAATGCAATTCCATGCATCAAAATATTTCTCTCAAAATTATTTCTTTTTTGGGCCCCTGACCAATGCTACTATCTCATGCACCGAAAAAGAGCTCTGCACACCGCCATAATCCCATGGTCAATAATGATATAAGCATGCAAATCCATACATACTCACACACATGAAAATCCATGCATACAACCATGCATGCTTCGGTACACCAGTAATGGTCAGCAAAATATTTTCCTTACTCAGAATCATGGCATGCAATGCAAGATTTATTGTTGACTTTCTCCCCAAAAGAGGTAAATACATGCCCTTCTATTATAGATTATTTGATCTGTATCTTTCAGAAGTTAAAATCTTCACCGTTAATCTTCTCAACTTTGTGTAGGGAAATTATGGAAATTCTCAATAAATCAGATTAGTGAGAATGCGAAATAATAATGAGAATAACACACAAATTTGATAACGGAGTTTGGCCAATTATGCCTATATTTCGGACCTGCTGCAGATCGTTTTACTAAAGGGATAAAATATACAAAGTGTTTATAATAATTATAACTCACAACCCACACAAGAATTTTTCTTCATAAAATTCTTTCACAAGCTTTTTCTCTTAAGCTTTTCTCTCAAACTCTCTCTAATTTTGGGATGCTTTACAAATGAGAGTTAACGAGGTTTATATAGGATTCAAAAACATGGGTTGGTGGAATTTAGGCAAGAAATTAGGTTATGCATCTTAATTAACAATTGTCTAAGTTAGGCATCTTTCATTTTTTACCAAAAATGGTTGGCTATTTTTGTGACAATCTCCCACTTGAAGATTGATTTCAATCTGTCTTCACACCTCAATCTATGCAGTAGATCTTTTCGGTCTTGTTACTCTTGCAAGCCAATTGAAGTTGAACACAACTTTAGTTTGTCAATAGCCACCGTCTTTATCAATATATCTGCTCGATTCTTACTTCCTTGAATCTTCTCTAGTATTAGCACCTCATCTTCCAATAAAGATCTAATAAAATGATAACGAAGTCCAATATGCTTGGTTCTGGAATGAAATGTTGAATTCTTCGCCAAGTGTATCACACTCTGACTATCACTGTTCTGAACATTTTTCTCCTGTTTGAATCCCAACTCAGTTAACAAACTTTGAAACCATATCATCTCTTTACTGGCTTCAGTTACTACTACATACTCAGCCTCTATAGTGGATAGAGTAACAATTTTTTATAACTGCGACATCCAACTAACAGCTATAATTCTAACAGTGAATATATAACTGGTGGTGTTTCTTCGGTGATCGACTTCATCTCCAAAATCTGCGTCTACGCAGCCTTGTACATTAATTCTCCTTTTACAAAGTACAAACATTTCTCTATGATGCCTCGTAGATACCTCAAAATCCACTTGACTGCTTCCCAATGAGTTTTTCCTGAATTTGACATAAACCTGCTAATAACTCCCACTACATGGCCAATGTCTGGTCTCGTACAGGCCATTGCATACATCAAACTTTCAATGGCTGAGGCATAAGGAACCTTAGCCATGAATTCTCTCTTCTCCTCCATCTGAGGGGACTAATCCTTGGATATGCGAAAATGACTAGCCAAGGGTGTACTGACTGACTTGGCATCGCCCATGTTGAATCTCTGCAAAACACAATTGATGTACTCTACCTGAGATAACTGCAAAAACCATCTCTGCCTATCTCTTATGATTTTCATTTCAAGAATCTTCTTTGCTGGACCGAAGTCCTTCAAGTCAAACTCCTTTGACAATTGTTGTTTCAACCTTCTAATATCATTCATATTTGAACATGCTACTAACATATCATCGACATAAAGTAGTAAAATGATATAATTGGACCTATATCTCTTGAAGTAGCAACAGTGGTCGGCATTGCACTTCTGGAAACCTTTCTTGTGCATGAAGCCATCAAACGTTCTGTACCATTATCTTGGGGCTTGTTTCAGACCATACAAACTTTTCTTAAGTCTGCACACCATGTACTTCTTCCCTCTTTCCGAGAAACCTTCTGGCTAGTGCATGTATATCTCATCATCTAAGTCTCCATGAAGGAATGTAGTCTTCACATCCAATTATTCAAGATGAAGATCTTCAATGGAAACAATACTCAACTCTGATCTAATATTATTGAGCTTCACAAGGGGAGAAAAAATATCGGTGTAGTCAACTCCTTTCTTTTGTTGGAATCCTTTTGATAATTAGTCAAGCTTTGTATCTCTTGGAACTATTATGCTCTTTTTTCACCCGATACACCCATTTGTTGTGAAGTGTCTTCTTCTCCACGGGTAGTTCAACTAGCTCCCATGTGTAGTTGAAAATCAGAGATTTCATCTCTTTTTTCATAGCAAGCTCATACTTGTTGGCATCTTCAGTCTGACAAGCTTCATCATAGCATTCAAGCTCCCCTCCATCAGTCAACAACAGATAGTTCATGTATCTTCTGTTATGCACATGAGGTCGAGAAGACCTTCTCAATACATGAAATGGAGTAGGAGACTACGGTGTGTTGGACTACTGTGTACTACTCTGTCCAACGATTTTCTCTAGTTGAGGACTTGCTATATTCGGCTCCATCACGGGACTATCTGGGATATCATCAACATTTACATCTGCAAATACTGGCTCACTCTACACTAAGTCGTAGGAGTCTGTTTTATGCATGTCTTTGTACATCACCCTTTCATTGAAATCACATCTCTTCTATGGATCACCTTCTTGTTTCTATCATCCCAAATGCAGTAGCCAAACTCATCCTCGCCATAGCCGATGAAGATGCATTTCTTGGATTTGGGATCAAGCTTATTCCTGCCTTGATCGCTAGTATGCATATATGCTACACAACCAAAAACTTTCAGATGTGATAGTTTTACCTCTTTTCCATTCCATACCTCATTTGGTATTTTATGCTCCAATGGAGCCGATAGGCCTCAATTGATCAAGTAAACTGTTGTGTTGACTATTTCTGCCCAGAACTGCTTCGGTAGACCTGACTGTATATAAATACTTCTGGCTGTTTATGTCAATGTTCATACGCTCAGCTATACCATTATGTTGAGTAGTACTCGGCACGGTTCTCTCTATTCTAATCCCGTACTTATAGCAGAACTTCTTGAATTTGGTGTCTTCATATTCACTACCATTGTCAATTTTGAGCCTTTTAATCTTGAGACCTGTCTCATTTTCAATCATAACTTTCCATCTCCTAAAAGCCTCAAACACTTCAGACTTATGCTTTAAAAAGTAAACACATACCTTCTGAGAGTGATCATTAATGAAAGTCATGAAATAGTATTTCCTACCAATGGATGAGACGGTTGTTGGTCCCCAAACATCAGAGTAAATGAGCTCTAATATTTCCTTCTTTGGGGTTCTGCCACTTGTTTGAAAGTTGATTCTCTTCTGCTTTCCAAGTAGGCAATCTTCACACATATCTATCTCAACTAACTATAGACTTGGAAGTTTCCCCTTCGAGTGCATAATCTTCATCCCATTTTCACTCATGTGACCCAACCTCTTGTGCCACAGATTTGGAGTTTCATTGTTTGTTGCAACTACAATCGAACAACCCGCCACTACTGTCATGTAAAGAGTGCCACTCTTCTTGCCTCAAGCAACCGTCATTGTGCCCTTTAAAATCTTCTAATCATTACCATGGAAGATCGTATTGTAGCCTTCACTGGCCAACTGCCCTACTGATATTAAGTTCTTTCTCAGGTCAAGAATATGTCTAACATCATTCAGCTCCCAAACAGACTCGTTCAACTTAATCTTCACTACACCTTTGTCAACAATAGCACATGATTGATCATCACCAAGATTTACCTTTCTAAGTTTTTGGGGACATACCTCTCGAAGAATACTTTCTGCGAAGTAGCATGAATGATTCTCTAAAGTCTAACACCCAAAACTCTTTCTTGCTCTCTAAAGAGCATATCAACGCATCATCTCCTCCTGAGGTGGAAGTAACATTTACCTCTACCTTTGCCTCATGGTTCTTTGGTGCATTCTTGCATTAATTTTTGTAGTGCCCGGTCTTCCCGCAGTTTCAACACTCAATAATTTTTGATCTATGAGAATTATTGGGATTCCTAGATTTGGACCTCCTGTCCTTTGATCTACCTCGATAGTTCGATCTGCCACATCTATTCCCACTGGTTAAATTTCTTCCTCTTGACTCTGTATGCAAAATTGAAGAGGTTAATGATTCACCCGACTCTCTCTGTCGGATCTCTTCACTGAGAATCAGATCACGAACATCATCAAATTTCAACTTATAGCTACTCACAATCGTGATAGTAGCATTCCAACTTTCTGATAGAAAAGACCAAAGTATCAATGCTCGTACTTATTCATCGAATTCAATTTCAATTGAACTCAATTAGGTTGTGACTGTATTAAGTTCATTGAGATGTTGAGCTACCGATACACCTTTCGTCATCCGCAAATTGAACAAACGTCTCATCAAGTGAACTTTGTTTGAGGCTGATGGCTTCTCATACATACTGGAGAGAGCCACCATAAGACCCGCCGTGGTATTTTTCTTTACTATGTTGAAAGCAATATTACGGGATAACGTCAATCGGATAACTCTGAGGGCTTGTCTATCGAGAAGATTCCAATCTTCTTCCTTCATAGTCTCTGGCTTCTCTCCTAAGAGAGGTTGATACAAACTTCTTTGATATAGACAATCCTCTATCTGTATTTTTCAAAACCCAAAATCTGTGTCATCGAATTTCTCGAGTTTCACCTTTCCTTCATTTGTAGCCTTCGCTCCCACTCGAATCTGACTTCCTCCAGATCATTTTTTTTACTTTTTCTAGAGCTCTGATACCAATTGTTGAGAAATTATGAAAATTCTCAAAAAATCAGATAAGTGAGAATGCGAAATAACAACGAGAATAACACACACAAATTTGATAACGAAGTTCGGCCAATTGTACCTACATCTCCGGACCTGCTGCAGATCGTTTTACTAGAGGGAGAAAATATATAAAATATATACAATATTTACAACTCATAACCCACACAAGAATTTTTCTTCACAAAATTCTTTCACAAGCTTTTTCTCTTAAGCTTTTCTCTCAAACTCTCTCTAATTCTCTAATTTTGGAATATTTTACAAATGAGAGCTAAGGAGGTTTATATAGGCTTCAAAAATATGGGTTGGTAGAATTTAGGCAAGAAATTAGGTTATACATCTTAATTGATAATTGTCTAAGTTAGACACCCTTTATTTTTTACAAAAAATGGTTGGCCATTTTCTTGACACTTTGATGCTCTTTTCTTCGTTTGCTGCTATCATTTCTATTCAAATCTAATTCCTCAAGATTTATGCAGAAAATGTAAGAATAAAAATTTCCACCCAGAGCTTTAAATTGCCAAGAAAGCTCCCATGAAAGATTGGTAAGGTCACTAGCCCTAGCTCAAATATTGAAGGGGTCACAATTGTACCATTCAAAATTCAGTCTTCTTATACAAAACTTCTTTTGGCTACTACCAGGCTCCTTAAATACCAAAAATCTACTCTAATACTAGTTGTTAGGAACCAACAAGAACCTCCATAAAGATTAGACTATTGAAGCTATAAAAAATTCAAAAATAATAACAAATTTAAGTACAAAACGACATAGATTAAGCTTTATTATGAACAAAAGGCTGATAGACGTTTGGATGCACGAAAAAAGATAGGTTTATAACAATAAGTGTGTGGGTGATGTCCTATAAATGAATCTTGTGGGGGTAAGTTTGAACTTATTTATAAATGACTACGAATTTCTACAGTAACTTGAATTAATCATTTTATAAAATAAGGACGAATATGAAATAGTTATTAATCAAATTCGGTGAACCGAAATCTCATTTGAGAGCCTTCACTCTATGAGTTTGAGACGCAACAGTGCGTGTATTGAGTTAAAATTGAAACGTACATTCTTAATGAGTTTTATTAAAATTTGCATGGAATATAATAAAGAAAATGTCATTTCTCACTAATGATACTTCACATTTTCATTCTCATTATCTCCTCCAATTTGCTACGGAAATTTTTTATGGATTAATAAGCAATTAAATCCAACCATGTACCTGTTGACATTAAAATATTTTCATATTTAACCTACATAAAAGTTTAATTTGGGTTATCAAAATTGGATCCCAAGTAATAATATTTAGGGTTTGTGAATAATGGGTGTGATAAAAATGGTGTGCTCATCTTAGTGAGTTGGCTACATAGAATGTTAGGAAATTATGTCCACTAGGAGAGTTTCATAATAGAGCCCTAAAGGAACTTTACCTTAAGTGAATTCTAGCTTGTGCCAATATAAAAGGGTACAACACAAATTAAGCAAGAGAAGTCCTTTAAGCAAGAGAAATTTTAAATGATATAAAAAAATATTTTATAGAAATTTTATTACATTATTCAAAATAATTTCGCATACTGAAATAATATAATATGTATGATTTTATCTTATTTGGCATGATTAATAAAAACATGTTAAAAAACTCTCAGATAACCATTAATACATTTCATCATATTATTGAACTTCATTATGCTAATATGTATTACTTTTATTTTAAATATAATTAAGTATAATAATACCTAAAATTGAAGAATATTTATATTTCTTTAGATATTTTGACATTACATATGAGTTGTTGCTATATATATATATATATACTACACTTGTATTAAATAACTAATACTTTAAATAATTATGAGAAATGATAAATAGAGTAAAAAATATTGTAATATATAAGGATATGTTGGTCATTTCTAATTTAACAAATAATAAAAATTAAAGTAGGATGTTATTTGTCTCTTTTATAAAAAATAAAAATAAAACACAATGGGTAATAATATAATTTTATTTTATGAAGGGTTAATTATCCTGTTATCATTTGGGGGGGGAGAGTCAAGTTGCCTAACAAACATATGTGCTTCCTCCCAATAAAATCAAAAATCTCAAATAATCATCTATCACATGATCTTGTTCTTCAAAATTCCTTCCATTGGAAATATGCTTCCAAGTTTTTGTATTTACAAACTTAAAAAGAAATAAGATTTTTATACTTGTAATTTAATTAAATAAAATTTATTTTGAAAATTTACTGTTGAAATCAAAATTGTGTACCTACAAATTAAGTAAATAAAATTTATTTTGACAATTTATTCCTTAATTTGAGTACAACTGTCATACTCAAAATTTGTGGTCAAACCCCTAAGAAGCTTGTAATATTAAGTTCATCTTCCTTCCTCTTTTCTCAGGAAATCTCTTCAGAGAGAAACCGCAATGAACAAGTTTACCATGTGGATACATTAGATGTCGGGCATTTGTGTGGTTATTGACAACCATACTTGTGATCATAATAACAAAATTCTCTTAATTCAAATAAAACACGATATTTTTATAAGTTATTGAAATTCCGTGTATATCTTTTATAAATAATAACATTATAAAATATTTCAATTTTTTCTTTTAATAAAATGATTTATTCCAAAATTTTATTTCTATTTTAATAAGATCATACAATACTAATTTATTTATTTTTTCAATACAAATATATAATTTTACTAGATTATATAATTTTTGTTGACAATTTTCACACATAAATATATTATTGATAAAATAATTAAGTATTTTGTATCGAATTAATCATAAATTTTACAAATGAAGGTTTTGAAAATGAGATTTTGCCGATGTTTTCCAAATTAACCCAAATTACTTATTTTAATAACTAGCAAAGTATTTTAAAATCCAAAATTTATTGCTATGCTTGTGATGAGCCCATAATGTTGGAAAGCGTGATACAACATCAATCTTGGAGATTGGTCACTTATCTAATCAACCGCACTAGTTGTAGATTGAAATTTCAAAAAGATAAATAGTACTCCATCCTTTCAAATTTATCACTTTTATTAATTTTTATTTTTTTTAGACAATTCAAAATTAGTCTTTATTCTCTCAAAATAAAAATTTTGTTCTCAAAAATGCAATATTTTACTTAAAAATTAAAAATAATGATGTGATACTTTTAAATTTAATAATGTAAAACTACACAAAACTTATATTTTTTCAACTCTTATATAAAAATTCAAATTTAAGATAGATCTATAAATATGAGACTAAAGGAGTATGATTTATTGGTTTATAGCAATTGATATGAATTTATAATGCATCACTGAATTATGGAATTCATATAAAATTTTGAATTCAATTGTTCAATTTTCCTTTTTCTTTTTTCAAGAATACAATTGGATTTGATTATAGAAATCAGCAAATTTGAGCGGACCAAGTTCCCCGCGCGTTAATGCCGTGCCAAGAAACTATCTCGGGGAAGAGGAAAAAGAATTAGCGGCTGCGATTAAAACATTCAACTGGTGAAAGGCGTCGGTCATAATTCAAAGGATACATAGACTAAGAGTCCGAGTTAGGGTTGAAAAAACATCATAGTTAGGTTGAAAAAAAAATCTAAGTATTCGATACTTAATTCGATATTAATTATTAAAAATTTATTTAAACTTGATTCGTCAAAATATAATAAATCAAACTTGAATATTTTTTTTCATTTAATAAAATTGAAATTCGATTCGTCTTTGACTCGAATAGTAAAAAAAAGATAAATTATATATAACAATCAAACCAAACTTAAACACAGTTTTTGAAACTCAATAAAGATCCAAACAAATTTATATAGTAATGTATTCAACTCGACTCAACTCGTTTATACCATTAATCATCGTCACACCCTACTGAAGTCGAACTTCAAAACTTTAATATTTCTATTCCGAATCTCAAATAAAAATTCAACGAGACGAACATAATACTTATTCTAATGGTTTTTTTGCAGTCAAAAGGATAATCTAGCGTAGAATAGAAAGTTTTTGAAGAAAATAACTACTCATTCATTCCAAGGGCACGAAGAAAGTCAAAAACCCTCAGATTTTCTAAGTTTACGGCTGAACTCGTGACGAGTTAACCCAAACCCTTTTAAGAATCAACCGTTGGCTATTGGCACTCATTATAAAACCATAGGCAGATGGTTTAAGAACACGAATAATTCTCATTAAAGTTAGAAATCACCAAGTCTGTTCCATATTTTAAAGTTCTAGAGAAAGAACAAGTTCTTAGGCATATTGCTTTGTCCCTCTTTAGTCTTTGTTCTTTCTTTTCTGGTTTCTGTTTTCTTTTCTTGAAAAGTCATCATATATGCACAACTATATATATACTTAAAGGGGTTTTCTATTGTCCCCCCACACCCAATTTTCAAGCATTCTTCTTTCTTCATTTCTATCTTTTATACCAATTAACTCTTCTATTATACATAGAAACAATGGCTCTTTCAAGAACTATGTCGGAATCCGATGCTTCCATTCACTCCACTTTCGCCTCTCACTACGTTCGATCTTCCCTTCCGAGGTTAAATTAACCTGTCCTAACATATTCTTTTGGTCTTTTCTACGACAAAAACATTGATTCTTTTGTACATGCATGTTAAGATCAATTCATTGTGTGAAAGAGATAGACACAGAAATAAGGGTTCGTTGCTCTAGTGGCATGCGCGTATACGTGCACGTATATACATATACACAAGCATGTTCTTTTTGGGATATATATATGTGTGTGTGTGTGTGTGTGTGTGTGTATTTTAGATGGTTGCATGGTTGATGCAGATTGGAGATGCCATCGAAGTCGATACCAAAGGAGGCAGCGTATCAAATCATTAGCGACGAGCTGATGCTGGACGGGAATCCACGTCTGAACCTGGCTTCATTCGTGACAACATGGATGGAGCCCGAGTGCGATAAGCTTATGATGGCAGCCATTAACAAGAATTACGTCGACATGGATGAGTACCCTGTTACTACCGAGCTTCAGGCAATTCATCTCTTTCTTCTTAATTTCTTTCCTAGTCACTTAAAACAAATATGAAGCCATAAAACCCTCACTTCGAATGTCTTCTGTACAATTTATGTTTCATCTCGTTTTCGTTTTCTACGATTCACAATAAACTTATATTTCAAAAAAAATTTATACACTTAATATATATTTATTATATAAAATATATAATAAAATATCAAATTAGAATAAAAAATCCAGACAGATAAAACCACACACTATTTGTAAAATGGAAGCAAAATACACCATTCCAAGGGGAGGCAGCAAGATTCTATTGTAGAAACACAGGGGGTATTTTGTCTATTTATTTTGTTTAAGGGGGTTAAATTTATTGTTCATATTTACAGGAGGTAAAATGTAATTATCCCATAAATTATAAATATGCATGAAGACATATTTTCTGATTGCTACTTTATTTATTATTTATTTAGTTGGATCTATGCAAATATATAAATTATTATCGTTGTTTCGATCCCCAAATAATATATTTTTTTAATAGAGACCATGAGTAGACCATGAGTAGAACATTTTCAAGTAGGAAGTATTGATATTAGTCTTGGTCAACATGTATTTGCATGACTTTATCTAGTAAGCGTGGCCAAAATTGTCAAGAAATCAACTTTTCATTGACCATGTCATGTGAAGTGTATATGTCAACGAACATCTCTCCATATTGGAATTAAGTAGAACACAGCTCATGTCTGTATTATCAAGACTAATCTTAACCATAAATATTTCCTTTTTTGTACATTTCAAGACAAAAATATCTTCCAAGAATTCCAATTTAATTAAATTCATCAAACTTTGCTCGTGCAGAATCGATGTGTTAACATGATAGCACGCCTGTTTAACGCTCCGTTAAGAGAGCTGGAGGCTGCAGTTGGAGTGGGAACCGTTGGATCGTCTGAGGCCATAATGTTAGCAGGTCTTGCCCTCAAGAGAAGATGGCAACAGAAGCGGCGTATGGAGAAAAAACCATACAATAAGCCCAACATAGTCACAGGAGCCAATGTTCAGGTACATCCTACTACTTAGCCTAGTTGTTTTTATTGTCTATGCAAATGGGAAAATTCAATATCGTACTAAAATTAATGATCTCAAGTTCCTGTTTATTTCCTGTGGTAAACTCTACAAACTGCAGGAGAAAATCAGACAATGACTATTAGTAGTCACAGTTCACCAGTGAATTATGCCAAGACTATATTAAATCCAAAGGAGTTCACTTTTCAACTTAAGTATAGTAGTCAGTCCAGTTCCATGTATTCTAAATTTTTCCATAATTTTATAGGTATGCTGGAAGAAATTTGCAAATTACTTTGAGGTTGAACTCAAGGAAGTGAAACTCAGGGAAGGCTACTATGTGATGGACCCCGTGAAAGCTGTAGAGCTTGTGGATGAAAACACCATATGTGTTGCTGCAATCTTAGGTTCAACTCTCAATGGAGAATTCGAAGATATCAAGCTCTTGAACGATCTTTTGCTGGAAAAGAATAACGAGACAGGGTACTTTTCCTAGTACAATTACTATCAGAACTTGTTACCTTAACAATAGCTAATCAACCAACAACAAAGTCTACATGAACGGGAGAAAAAAAGTTTATCAACTTATAATTAAGATGAAGCCTGTACGTTTAGCTGGATTTGAATCTAAGATCTCATAGTCTAGATAACGACCTTGTCGTTTGAAACGTGTGCTACAATTATTTAACATTCCAAGTTTATTGGTGGCAGATGGGATACCCCAATTCATGTAGATGCAGCAAGTGGTGGATTCATAGCTCCCTTCATTTACCCGGAGATGGAGTGGGATTTCAGGCTTCCACTTGTGAAGAGCATCAATGTGAGTGGCCACAAATATGGACTTGTTTATGCTGGAATTGGCTGGGTTATTTGGAGGGCTAAAGAGGATTTGCCAGAGGAACTTATTTTCCATATTAATTACCTTGGAGCTGATCAACCTACCTTCACCCTCAATTTCTCAAAAGGTCAAAAAAAAAAATCATTATTACATCTTATCTTGATCCCATTTAACATTTATGTAAACGTAAAAACTGGTGTGTCCATCTGCAGGTTCAAGTCAAGTGATAGCTCAGTATTACCAGCTTATACGCTTGGGTTTTGAGGTGAGACAACTATATCTAATGATATGTGTTACATGTCTCGTTTGGCCTAATACAGATCATAACTTGTAGGGCTACAAAAATGTGATGGAAAACTGTCGCGAAAATGCTATGGTGCTCAAAGAAGGATTGGAGAAAACAGGACGCTTCAACATAGTATCAAAGGACAATGGAGTACCATTGGTGGCGTTTTCTCTTAAGGATAACAGCCTTCACAATGAGTTTGAGGTATCAGAAATGCTGCGTAGGTTTGGCTGGATCGTGCCGGCCTGCACTATGCCTAAAGATGCAGAGCATGTGACGGTGCTTCGTGTAGTTATAAGAGAAGACTTCTCACGTACCCTAGCCGAGCGCCTTGTGATCGACATCACAAAGGTGGTCCGTGAGTTGGACATGCTTCCTGCTAAATCGAGCTTGGTGGAAGACGAAGATAAGTTGGAAAATGGATTTGTTCATAAGAAAACAGAACTTGAGAGGCAGAGGGAGATTACTGATTACTGGATGAAGCTTGTTAGGAATGGGAAAACAGCATTGTGCTAAAGCTAAACTTCTCTAACATGATCCATAGCTAAACTTCTCTAACCATTTCTGACCTCCCTCCAAATAATTATTATTTGGGAATATCTTTTTTCATTGCTTAGTCTTTCCTGTGGGATGGTTATGAATTTATAAGCGTAAATAATATCTTCATTGGTATGAGATATTTTGTACGAAGTCCAAAAATAAAATCACGAGGACATATACCTAAAATACACAATATCATATTAATGTGGAAATAGGCCCGTGTGCTTCCATTCCCAATATTTGTATCATTGTTCTAACTATTTGATATTGGAAGATCAATGGAAACTTCTTTTGGAGAGCAATCTTGCTTCTATATTGCTATTTAGTTTGTGTTAGTGGGAAAGGATGGAGAAAATGGATTGCTTGAAAGGCCAAGTTTATGGTAGTTTGATGTTCATTTTTTCATTGACAAGATTTGAATCAGTTTTCCCATGCTAACTGTTGTTCTGTATATTCAATCTGTAAACGTTTGGCGAAAAAACATTAAAACAAAAAAATAAAAAAAATGAAAGCAACAATTAGTAGTGGTTGACTGATTTCTCAGAGTGAATGATTTGGATTTGAGTAGAGAACTTAGAAAAATAATTACAAATAACTCCATATAAAATGAATTAGAAATCCATCACGATAGCTCAAAAAAAATTCAATAATTTGAAATTCATTATATCATTAAATTATCTCAATAAATATAAATTTATTATTATAAATTTGAAATTCTTAATACCAAATCTATCAAGTCAAACGGATGCACAAGTTAGTTGTTGCGGTGAAAAATGTCATGATAATTCTTAAAGGTGAACGCAAACCTCCCCTAACCTGCCATGTCTTTGAAAATGTCAAAAAGGTTCATCTCAATGTTCAAACATCCTTGCCAGTGACCGAAAGCACAAATATAGTTAGGGAAAATCGACAATCCCACGGCTAAAACCCTCTTACGATCAAAATCGTCAGCAGCATTATTAGAAATCTAAAATAGAGAGCAAAGGAAATTTAGGGGAGTGCAATGAATTGTGAACTTATGAAAAACATTGAAAGAAATAGAGGTATTGCATGGCCATACACTGGAATTTAGGGGAGTTGGAATTACATGATACAAAGATTAATCTTTGGTAATTATAATGATAATATTATATTCAGTGGTGAACAATACATTGAATGTGTGGATATATGATTAACAAATATCTTATTTTTCATAAAATGAAATACTTGTCAGTGTCCAAACATTGAATGTACAATAACAAATGTAGCTTGTAATTATAGTCATCGACCACTTTTCGTTTATCTCTTTCCTTCTTTAATCATTTATATATATATATATATATATATATGAAAGGTGGTAGAGACAAGAGAACTTAGATGCTACTCCCACCATGCCCTTAACTATTTTCTTTCTCTGCTTCCCACAATAGACATAATTTGCTAATTTCATGCTGAATTCTAGAAATTAAGCTTAGAATCTTCATGGATAAAAATCATAGTAATTGATGTGATGTCAATGGCTTGTTTTGTGTGGCGGTATACTCTTGATGAAAAGCTGTTCTTTGAGCACTTTTGGGAAGAAAAGACATTTTTCTCTGTTTTTTACATCAATGTGCAAGCCTCATTTGGGAAGGTTTTATTTCTATATTATTGAAAAATAAATTAAACTATTTGAAATTTGGCTCGATATGATGAATACATAAAAAAATTGAGGTTCGTTTTGGGTAACTATGTAATTAAGAATATCAAATTAGTTGGCTCAATTTATGCCCAATTTGCATAATATTAGTCTAAGAATAAGTTATTTAACAATTAAATTGAATTCAAGTATAATTTCTAAATATATTTAAAAAAGAAAAAACTTGACTGAATAACGTTAGAAATGGTAATAAGACGGATTTTAAGAGTACAAATGGGTCCTGGTCAGATTCTGGGTTTTCATTTCACACCTAACCCAGATCCGACCCGCTTAATTTTTTAAATTTTAAGAAAATTATTATATATATAATATGATTTTTTTTAGAAAATAGATTTTTTAGAAAATCTTAAAAGTATTATTTTTTAAAAAAAATATTTTTATTATTTTTTTAAATTATAAAGCTGACCTAAAGAGTCTAACGATTCTGCCCATCGAATTTGGATTTAGGGCAATTTTGAATCTGGGTCTTTAAAAATCTTAACGAATCAAATTTTAAATCCAAACAAACCCGACCTATTGTCATGCCTAAATAATGTATTGTTCATGATCTTGCTTCATTATCACCCTTGAGTAGGAACTTTGAATGGGAAGTTTTCCATGTTGTTCTCTAAATTTTAATTAATAGGTATGTTATTCTCAAAATAGAGATGAAAAGAAAAATAAATATATTGAAAGCAATTCGAATTCTCTGTTATAATTGATATTATACCTTTTATTATAATATTATTAAAATATGTTAAATGTATATTTATAAGATTATTTAATATACTTTAAAAATATTAATAATTTTATAATAAAAGATAAAATATCATAATAAAGATTATGATATCATTTGAAAGGGACTATTGAAATTGTTTCCACTAATAGTGGGGTTGATTGCTAGTTGAATGTCTCCACTACTTTCTGCACTCTCTTTAAATTTTGATTAAATGTGAGGTAGATATTTGGTAGTCCATATCCGCTTGATAGAAATCTAATTTTAGAAACGTGTTTGGACGGAAAATTCAAGTCCATAATCATTAATTAATAATATTTTTAAAATTCTTGTGCTAATTATATAATTGGTTCACATTTTACTCTAGTAATGTATAGTCCTTGCATAAGTGGTTCACACTTCATATTTTAAAACTGATAGTAAATGACGAGATTTGTTAAATTATATTTATTATTTGATTGAGAACAAATATTTATTATTTATTTAGTTATTTCTCACTCTTGTTTTGGCAAAATAACTTGTATGTGCAAATATTCCTAACATACCTTATTATCTAGAGATAAATATTTTAAGCATTTTTCCCTGTGTTTTTTTTCCATCAGCCAGTACCACCCAAATTTCTAAGTTGGCTTATATTGGACCAACTCATGTAAAACGGAGGTTTATAAAAGTTTCCTGTGCACGAATCCCATTTAATTTTTTTGGATAAATAAGATGCAATGCATCCAATTCATTTAATCTAACATATTTTTTTTAAATAGATTTGGTAGATGTTACTAAGTTGGGTGGTGTGTAACGGGTCTTATCATATATTTATGCTTACATTGGACCAACCCATATAAGATGGAAGGTGTGTAGAAGCTTCGTGGAGTCTGTACTTATCCCATTTAAATTTTTTGGATAAATCATATACAATGCATCCGATTTTTTCAACGTCTTTCCCCATATTTTGAAATATGTCATTTACATATTACATTGAGTTGGGTGGTGTGTATCGAATCTCACTGTATATTTACACTTACATTTGACCAACTAATGTAAAGTGGGAGGTATATAGGAGTTTCGTGGAGTATGTGTGCTTATCTTGTTTAAATTTTATGGATTAATCAGTTGCAGCATCCAATTCATTCATTGTCTTTTCTCATGTTTTAAAATAAGTCTTGTAGATGCTACACTAAATTAGGTAGTGTGTATTGAATTTCACCATATATTTACATTTACATTGGACAAATCCATGTAAAATGAGAGGTATATAGGAGCTTCATGGAGTTTGTGCGCTCATCCCGTTTAAATATATTTGATAAATTAGACTCAATATTTCTCATTCGTTCAATGTCTTTCCCCATATTTTGAAATAGGTTTGGTAAATGTTACACTGGGTTGGGTGGTGTCTATTAGATCTCACTATAAATTTATACAAACTCGCAATATATATATATATATATATATATTTATAAATTATATGATAAAATACATACTTATTCGACGAGTATAACGTTACTTGTTTCTTACATGTTTTTGTTTCTTACATGTTTAAAATAATTAGGACAACATATATATTTAGAAAAGCAAAAAGCTATCTAAGGAAAAAGATCAACATGGTCTGTTACACATTTTACTTATGCATATAACCGTTGACTAAAACACCACTCAAATACTCAAGAATCATTCATATTTAATAAAAATAAATGTCTTTTTAAAGTGTTCACAACGTGGCCGGTGCTGATTTTTATTTATTTTTTAAGTTCATTGATCATTTATTGAATTATTTAGATATAATCAGTCTCCACGTAATAAATAATATCAAATTTGACAAATTTTAAGTATCTATAAGTTATTTTTCATTTATTCTAGGCAAATAAAAACACAATTTTGTCTATAATATATAAAATAGTGTGTGGTAAATTATGAATACCTTGGTGTCCCTCTCATACTTGTCCCAAAATTATAGATGTAATAGTGCTATTAGCCAGCCAATTTAATTATTTTTCTTAGTACAATAATATATCATTTAATCAGTACCCATTTAATCCGAATGAATAATATCAAAATATTACAAATATAGATATTTGAAATTTTAGTAATATTAAAATTAGAAAAAATAATCAATATGATAAGTTGATTCAAAAATTAAGTAATTCGACTTTATATTGTAATAAAAAATTTAGGACAAAAGAAATATAAATTTTGTGATAGAACTAATTTCTTCTCTCATTGCAATATTTTTTCTTATTGGAGCTGTCCCTCTCCACCTGGTCGGTAAGAGGAAACAGGAAAAACATTAATCTCAGAGGCCCCGCCCACTTTTTTGACAAAAATATCAAATTGACCCCAAACTTCCAAACAAAAAATATTACTGTAAAAAAATTTAAAAATTGACCTTCACTTGTGAATCTCAACGTGAAAATGGGCAGTAGCATGAGAGCCAACTCTGACCACGTAGTCTTCTTTTTCTACTTCCACACGTTTGGAAATGGGTCAAAAACAAATTATTTAATAGAAGAGGGGTCGAACCATATTATTTTTTATGATATTCACACACCATAATCGTCAAATCCAACTTCAAGAATCCAAGTATTTCCCATGGAAAAAGTTTGGCAAATGCGTAATTGCTTTTTGGAAGATAACGAGACTCCAAATTAGAAAAAATCCTTACATTGACCGTAATTGAAAAGATATTAAACGTGTGCAAGTAAAATTGATGATCATAAGAATTTTTAAATTTTAAAAACAGAATCACGTATAAAATTTGCATATTGAAATACTTGTTTTCATTGTTCGTCATTTCGAGATAATGTTTCATATCTCAAGTCATGATGTGTGTCATGGTTGACTAAAAAAAACACACATCCTATCATATTTCATTATTATATTTTAATTATATTTTAGTATTGAGCGTAGTTTTATAAAAAATATATTCCAAATCAGATTTAAACCAAGAATAATCCGAACTCCCTACCAAAAATCCACAAAGTAACCTAACGAGAACGTGTCAAAATTTGAAAAGGAAAAAGAATTAGGCAACTTGTATATTTTTAAATAGTTAGTATTTCAAGTACCAAAGAGAACAGACCCCGCTCACATCACAATTCAGGACGTAGGAAAAAGATCAAGAAAGTCATTTTGGCTTTAACAGTAACAAGGAAGTAGACCATATAGTTAAGCATAAAATTCACGTTGTAGTTCTAGTTGCTAATTCAGTGGAGGCATGAATGGTGGAGTGGGAAAGGGAGAAGAAAAAGAGAAGCTAATATGTGTATATAAATGAACCACTTTCAGTACAGAATTAAAGCTCAATAAAATCTACAAGAAAACAAGTTGGGATTCTTGAAAGCTAAAACTTGAGGAGAGAATCCCTTGTATTATCTACTTACCCATATTCTAGCTAATAAGCATCCATTCTTGCAGATACATACATATATATACATATTCTGCAAAGCCCTTAAGTCCACACAAATCTTTCTCTCACTAGTGTGAGAGAAACTTAAAAAGGTGAAGTCTTGGTCAGGTTCTGAATAGGGGGTTTCTCTGAAATGGCCTGTTGGGTATTATCTGAATGTGGTTTGAGGCCCCTCCCAAGAATCTATCCCAAACCAAGGACTGGCCAAGCTTTCTTAAATTCAAACCCCTCAAAGTTGCGAGTTTCAAGAACAGATTTGCCTAGTGGTTCTTCATTCTGTTTGCCAAGTGGGGTTAATAAAGAGAGAAACTGGGCTTTGAAGGTGAGTGCACCACTGAGAGTTCATGACGTGGAAGAAGAAAATAAGGCAGGGGAGAGTGTAGCAAATGGTGGTGAAGAATTTGACCCTGGGGCACCACCTCCATTTAAGCTGTCTGATATTAGGGCAGCCATTCCAAAGCATTGTTGGGTGAAGGACCCATGGAGGTCTATGAGCTATGTGGTGAGAGATGTGGCTGTGGTTTTTGGGTTGGCTGCTGTGGCAGCCTATTTCAACAACTGGGTTGTTTGGCCTTTGTATTGGTTTGCTCAGGGGACTATGTTTTGGGCTCTCTTTGTTCTTGGCCATGACTGGTAAATTTTTTCTTTTCTTTTCAATCGACATTTTTCTTGGTTTTTCATGCTTATTTTTTTGTTGATTCAAGTTAATTGTTGCAGTACATGTTGACGGTTTAGGTTTTGATAATTCTTGATTTCTGCAGTGGTCATGGAAGCTTTTCTAATAATCCCAAGTTAAATAGTGTTGTTGGTCATCTGCTGCACTCTTCTATTCTGGTCCCCTACCATGGATGGTATGTAATGTAATCCCTGTTTAATCTCAAGCATAATTTCTATATCTAGAAACCAACATGAACCTAACAAATTGTGTTATGGTGAATTATCCAGGAGAATTAGCCACAGGACTCACCATCAGAACCATGGGCATGTTGAGAATGATGAATCCTGGCACCCGGTATGTTATTTCTACTTTCTTGCTTCTGTGGACAATCTTGTTACATTGTTTGCTTTTCAAAAAGACAGAATTCTAGATTTATTTTCTCCTTACTTTTAATTCCAGTTATCTGAGAAGATTTACAAGAATTTGGATAATGTCACCAAGAAGTTGAGGTTCACATTGCCTTTTCCCATGCTGGCATATCCCATCTATCTGGTAAGCTGCTTTCTTCAATATGAAAAATTTATTGTGCAACTTTCCTGATAATAGGCTCTCCTGATTAATTTCTTGCTCCTTTCTGGTTTATTTCATGTCAGTGGAGTAGAAGTCCTGGGAAAACAGGCTCTCATTTCCATCCTGACAGTGATTTGTTTGTCCCAAATGAGAGGAAAGATGTAATTACCTCAACAGTTTGTTGGACAGCAATGGTTGCATTACTTGTAGGATTATCTTTTGTAATGGGTCCTGTCCAATTGCTCAAACTCTATGGCATACCTTACATGGTTAGTTAGCTACTTCTATCCCTTTTGATTGTATCACTACTTTCGTTGTTTTAAAAGTATACCTTCAGTTTCTTTACTTACTAACTTTGCCTATAATTTGTCTATTGTATACCTTATCTGGGTTTTGAAATTTTTGGTAAAATTGGCTGCAGGGTTTTGTAACGTGGCTTGATTTAGTTACCTACTTACATCACCATGGGCATGAGGAGAAGCTTCCTTGGTACCGTGGAAAGGTAAAATCAAATTGGAATGTTGTTACTAATACTATTCCAAGACATGGGAATTCCAGCAAGAAAGAAGTCATCTGGCAAAACAGAAATTATTAAGCACAAGAAATATTTAAATCAATGATGAAGTTTTCTTGTTTCACTTAGCTTCTAAGTCAGTATTAATATCTGAGAAGAATACTTGCTGACTTAATTAATTTGGTAAAACAGGAATGGAGTTATCTGAGAGGGGGGCTTACGACACTTGATCGTGATTATGGATGGATAAACAACATCCACCATGACATAGGGACCCATGTGATACATCACCTCTTCCCACAAATCCCACACTATCATTTGATAGAAGCTGTAAGTGTCGATTTTGGTCAAGAAATTAGCTTCTGAAATGGCTTTTACATAATTACAAATCATTTCATGACTATTGCTAATTTTCGTTATGCAGACTGAAGCAGCTAAGCCAGTACTAGGAAAATATTATAGGGAGCCTAAAAAATCAGGTCCTCTTCCATTTTACTTGTTGGGAGTCCTCCTAAGAAGCATGAGAAAGGATCATTACGTGAGTGACACTGGTGACATTGTGTATTATCAGACTGATACTGAATTGAATTGAACTCAGAAATCATAAGGGCTGTGACGGTATATCAGTATGTCTAAAAAGCTACTACCTACAAGGAAATCGATACTTAGTGAGGTGCGGTGGTTGTTGAGGACAGTCATTGTTGCTCTTAGAACCACAATTTGAACCAAGGATCATCGATTTCTAGCAACTAAATTGATTTTTTTTTCCCCTCCAATGATGGAGTGGCATATAGATATTACAGATTACAAACAATTGATGTGTATTTGTGGAAGGATGTAACGACATTATAGTTTATCTTGATAATGAGGGAAAGAAAGATCTTCTCAATAAGTTATGTTTTCAGTCTTCTCAATTAGATGACTGACCTATTTGCAGGACCATCACATGAAATTCTTGGATATGAATTGGGATCTAACACATCCAGCCATCTAAAACCATTGAATCAAAGGAGCGTTGGTGGTGAAAAACACTTACCTACTTTTGGACCGGCCCGACTATCACTATTTGACCCATAACAACCTGTCTGATTCTAGCCACATTTTGTGCTGGAACATGGAGGTTTGGACCCATTCAGACAACTTTGGACCACTGTTAAACCAAAAGGACAATGAATTATTGTCCTTGTGGTTTATGAGATACCTATGTTTGAGGCCTCCATATGATCAAATTCTGTCCATGCTTTTTGTTTTTTGCCATTAGGCCCTGTTTTCTCCTTATGAGCTTTTCTGCCCATGGACATACTTCAAGTCATGTAGTCTTCAATATTCAAACATAAATAGCATATGCCTGTTGAACAATATGAGAGAGAGAGAGAGAGAGAGAGAGAGAGAATTAAATCTCACTGCTTGGAAATGGAACTAGTATAATACTATCACTGCAGCCATAAAGTTAGTTAATTACTAGTTCTCAGTGAGCTTAATGTCTTTCATTTCTTGTAACCAACCCAAATACCAGTTGATACCGAAAACATTAAATAATTATAGGAAAAGTTGGTTTCTTCTTCCACTATTAAAAGAATGTTGTACAAGACAATGTTAATTTAGAGAAAGAAAGTTAATGTGACTTACGATGTTGTGCTCCTAAAGAGCAAAAATGAAGAGAAAATAATCTGATACATCAGAACTTCAGAACACTTGAACAGAACAGAATTGGTTTTAGCAATGTTACCACATCGCTCATGGTTTCAGAAGATTCATTCAGCATCATCACTCAATAATGCACAGCATTGACGGCATTCATGAAGGACAATATTCGCAATTTATCTTTTTGTATTCCATCTGGAGCACAAATGCCACTACTGACATCAATCCCAGTTGGCCTAAGGGTAGAGAGAGCTTCATATACATTCTCAGGCTTAATCCCTCCGGCTAATAGCCATCCCTGTTTGCTCCTAACAGGTGGCAGCTTAAACCTGGACCAATTAAATCCTTTACCACTGCAAGCATGCAAAGAAAAAGTTCATGGTCATGGCTGCATATAGCTTCCAATGAAACCTTTAAAAGACAAATAGATCAACTAGAAACAAGGAAAATTATGCAAACTAGACGATATCTTAAACTCGTTTTCATGGAAGTACAGTAAGAAAATTGCCAAGTGAGCTTATTTTTTCTCAAGTTGTTTACAACCTCGCTTATGCATCTGAGACAAAAGAGACACGGGATAATTTATAAATTAAAACTGCTTAAAACATTCAGATGTCGTAGTCTAAGAAATTTAATTTTTATGCTAGAAGTAGACCTCTTTTATATTCATACAGCACAAATAGAAAAGAGAAAAAATTAGAAGTATCCTAAAACAAGGTCACAACCTTATCTTTTGCAAACTCCTATTTGTTGACTTAGTCAAGTGATTTAGCCTGTGAAATAACTTCATTTGCTGACAAAATGACAAAACAAGGAAGGATCATAACGGAGAGGGAAGGTTAAAAAGCAACTAAAGTTAACATATTGGCAACGAAGATTTACTTCTGATATACATACATGAATAATGAAGAGAGAGAGAGAGAGAGAGAAGATGAGCATGCAATTGACACCCTCAATATGATTTGAAGTTTGAATATTTCCTATGCCTACGTCTATCTACATAATCTGAGTTTATGCTCATGTCTTAGCAAAAGAATCATACTCTTGCCCTAAATTTCCATAAAAAAGATTCAGCAAACCATGTAAGAAGCACACGGCTACATGTAGTCATTTCCCTGATATTCTTTTCTGGGATAATATTAAATTTATAGCGAGATCACAATTGAAAAGAAGAAGTACCATAAGGATTTGGGATAGTGAAGCCAATAACAATTTATAGGATTTTGTACCTGCCACCTTTAGCACTATCCACAAGAATCCAATCAACTTGAGAGCATTCTTCATCAGAAATAGAATTCAAAAGATCCCCATCCTCATTTGCATGAAGAACATATATTACTTGGTTTTCTTTCACTATGATTTGAAAAGAATCCCGAGAACCATTTCCGTGAAGCTGCATAGACACAAGATATAGGCTAAACAAAAGAGGGAAGAGTTGTGAATAAAGATAATGCTGGTAGAGAAGTACTAACCTGCACATATCCAAGTTCTGCTATATCAGAAGCTCTTAATATTGTTTCTGCATCATCATCCACAAATACCCCAACAGGCTCAGCTCCATGTTCCCGTGCCACTTTTGAAATCTCTTTGGCAACAGAAAGCGAAACAGACCTTTTTGAGTTGGGCCAAAGAATCATCCCTATAAAATTTGCACCGGCTTCTGCTGCCACAGCTGCATCTCTAGCTGATGTGATTCCACACATTTTAACTAAAGGTTTATTCTCTTCATGTTCCTCGTGAGCAGGAGAAACTTTTGTTGTCTGATTTGATACACATGTTATTTTCATCTTTGGAAAGGTTCGGCTGCTAGATAAATGCATTTCTTCCCACTGCAGACCTTTAATTAAAATGTTAAAATCAAGCAACTACCAATCTTCTACCAACAAAATGTCTGCAACTCCTAATAAAAGGTCCCCAATAGCTCCAGTAACTATCTATCTCTATATCTCTGGGTGGTGGTACAATCTAAAGATACTACCTAGGTTTACCCAGAGAAGATTTTTGTTGATGTGCAATCACACTGGTCAATTGCAGACAAAAGTCATAACGAAACATAGCTCCAAACGAAATTGAAAGTGCATATATTGTACTCAGTATCCTATAGTATTATGGAAGCTGTATAAATGAATATGGATACCCATTCTCTTTTGATTAACTCTAAAAGACACTAGGACTTTTTCTTAGCATTGCACAGCAAAGTCAAATACGGAAGTTCCTATTAAATAAAATGCAACCAAAGTCAAACTACATAAGGAGTTTAGCGATTAGCATCAATGGCATTTCATTGTTCATCAAATACTCAATTACAAGTCAAAAGACAGATGTTGGAGAGTATATGTGGAGGTATGCAAACATGCATTGAACTGTTTGCAATCCACACGTAACAATGAGGATAGCTATGTAGACAAGCTATCTGGACACTCAACTCAAACTTATTCCAATAGTTCATTTTTTTTTTTTTTTTCTAAATCATTCATCTTCTAGATCTGATCATGATAAAGAGCTTCAACTAATAGCAATTTGTATACTAAAACCATCCATTTTTTTCTACCCCATGAATGTGCATATTCTCTACTTCCAATATAAGTACAACTCCGAAAAATCCCTTGTCTTTTAACTTAATTATGCATTGTTGGAAAATATCAGCGCATCCCGAGAATATGTTAGAAGCTTCATGCTATGAAAGCCAGAAACTAGCATATTAGGACCTGCTACAAACACTTAAAAAGGGCTATTTGAGGTGCCTACTGGACAAATAGAATCTAGATTTCGTTTACACCTTATCATTTGTAGTCTGCCAGGAGCGACAAACAAAGGATACTTAACAAGATAATACCTCCTTATTGGATATATCACTTTTTGATCAACTTAACACGACATTATCACACAGAACACACGTTTTTGAAGCTAGTATATAAGCAAAATCAATGAAGCTTTTATCTTTAAAATAAAACTTCCCAGTGATTTTCCTTCTGCTTTCCCATCCATTTTCTTCCCACTTTCAATATAATCACTATCCTCTTTCATTCCATAATATTAGAGGGAATCAAAAAGGGTCATCAGATATGCCCCAAATACAACCATGTGAAAGATTACATGACAAAGATTAACCAAGGAAAAAACTTTTATTAATGTCAATAATTTGAGGGAATACCTGAACATTTATGCACAGCAAAGACTTTAGGCAGAAGCTGGACTCCCACATTCACACCTGACAAAAAGAATATCAAAATTCTAAAATACAGTCAAGAAAAATTTTCAGGACTACCTATATCACCATAAAAATTCATTCCCGCAAGGTATAGTAGAAATTATTTTCAGGGCATCAGTATAAAAGGCTTAAAAATCACTAGTTCTCTATTTGAGGAATTTTCACAAGCATCTGTGGTGCAGACTGCAGAAACTTATACACTGAGACGCTCATAAACGTGCATACATTGTGCATTGCTCAACCATACGAGCATATATTTGTTACTGTATGTGTACGGATCAGAGAGAGAGAGAGAGAGAGGCAGAGAGACCTGAGAGCATATTTACTGCAGCCAGAGAGAAAAAAGGAAGAGGAAACTGAAGCCACTGTTTGGTGTGTTGATGCATATTCTTGACCCTGCTGGTACACACCAAAGTGACAAATTCAGGACCTGCAATAATTCATTAATTCTTAAAATTTGTAATTTCATTATTATTTATGATATTTAAAAATAATAATAAAATCATTTATGTGTTACGATTGTTAATAAAAATTATATTATCTAATAAAATTTTATATATGTATGAAAAAAATAAAAAAAAAGTTAGTATAATATAATCTAGTAATAAATTCGTAAATAAATCGCTTTATTAATAAAAAATAAGGAGATTTTATAACATTATTATTTATGAAAAATATATACATAATTGTAATGTCTTATAAAAAAATCATATTTTATTTGAATTATTTTTACAAATTTAAAGAATTTTGTTACTATGCTACACACTAGAAATTCAAATCTATTATTTAGTATTATTCAATTAAGAATAATCAATAGACAAATTTATAATTTTAGGATGAAAAGAGTACATGAAGATATGTGCAATTTAATCTTCCTCATTTTGATATAAAATTTATCAAACTTCCACCATGGCTATTAATTGAAAGAATGTTCATTCATCTATAAGTGATGTACTAATTGTCGAATAAGGGAATTAACTACTCTTTTCATTCCAAAATTAAAGTCTAATTTAAGTAATTATCATGTTTTAGATGACCGTTAGAATAATATAAATTTTATGTACTTTTACATTACAATATTCACTTTAAAGTAGTTATTGAGAGTGAGTGTGCCATATTATTATTTTAACTGAAAAAGTAAATTTATGAAAAAAATATTTTAGAGAATTAAATTTTATTTGGAATATTTAATTATTTAATTAGATTAATACAAATTCGTATTTTAAACTAATTTTTTGATGGAGGTTAATTTCTTTATGTTGTTCTTGCGCGCTCTGAAATATATGGACTGATTTGGACATCAAAGTAGAGATGAATTACTAATAGAAAGCCCAAAAGGAGGCGCGAGTCTTTCAAGCTAAAGCCCAAATCATTTATGAGACTTGAATAACATCAAATTTTTCAAATTGGGTCGGGCCACTAAGCCCATTCAAGAAATACCGAAACACAGTGTCTCTATCATATGGCCCAAAGTTAGGTTAACATTTCTACTTGTTCGTTTTTAAGAAAAAAAATAAATAAATAATATTTTAATGGACTATGTTTTTGCGTGGTGGAGAGATGAGAATAAAGTTCTTTGGGGCGGCTATGCAATAAAAGCAACAATAATAATTTAAGAGATAGATTCTTTGGGGGTTCTAGAAATGGGACCCACACGTTTGAAATTTTTCAATAAATTTTTTTTTTTTCATGGGCTGTCAATTGAGGTGGACAATCATGTATTTCCTCCCTTCCATCCAACCCTACCCACTTTAGTCAAAAACACACAGCTATGTTATCTCAAGAAAAATCTGCAACTATTTTATTACAACATAAATAACCCAATCCAACTTGATGTCTTGACCTAATTTCAATTACATCAATCCAGTTGGACTTGCAAATTCATTGATTCTATGTCTTGAGCCTTGAAAATTTTCCTAATCTCTGTTTTCTTTATTGTTTTGTTGATATGTAAATATATAAGTGACTTATCAAAATTTGAAAACATACCACGAAAATGGTAGTGTAAATGGTCGATTGGATTCATTACTTTCTATAATAAAATTATAGATTTTGGTTATGAATCAATCACTTGTGGCCAAAGAGTTTTATTTTGACTAGTATCTTAATAAGGACGGACTCGTCATTTAGCTAGGAAAGAACTTATGCACCTAGAAAAAATAGAGGTGATAAAGGGATGATCATAAAATGGTTTAAAAAAGTAGATTTGTGTTGATCAATGATCAATGTTGCATGCTTTTATCAGGTTTCTTTCAATTCACAATACCTTTTTACTCCACAAAAACCCAAAGTGTCCATTACCTACATGAATTATTTAGTGTAAGATTTGCTGTTTGCATCCCTATTCTTGTATAAGATAGTGACCTCCACTAGCACAGAGCATGCAACATTTTGAACTCTTCAGGCTGGCATATTTTCACAAACCAAAAGCTATTCTTTTTCATGTTTTTTTAATAAACCAAGTTGGCCAAATCCCAAAAAATTCACAAGGGCAACCCATCATGGGAAATTCTTTAGGATTGACTTGTTCATCTGTTTCTTCCTCAAAAAATGTAAAAGTGAGAAACCCCACATTTTTTATTTTTTTAGGAAAAAAAAGGCACTGGAAATTGACCTAAATCAAAGGTGGAAATCAGTATGTGCATATGGCGCAGTTAACATATGACAAACCTGTCACCATCTCTTGTAAATTTGGTCTTTGGAAAGAATCTATGAAACTTCAGCCGTTGCAGAAAAATCAACACTAAATAAAAGTCACCATCTTATTGCTGTCCAAGATTTTATCTCAATAAAGAGCAATCAGAATGTCTGGAACACCAATTTTGTACAATTCAATGGCAGAATACAAATGGAAAAGAACAAATCAACAAGTTACATTGAGAAATGCAGAAATCTCTTGGTTTCCTTTTTTTATATCTTGGATATGAAAATTACATAAAACTACTCCCATAGGGGGAGAATACTTGTATGAAAAAAAAAAATCAAATAATTTCTTTCTTCAGCTTAATCTTTCTACTAACTTTTAAACAGATATGTGATTAGTCGTCGATCTTCCAAGAACTTGTCATGTTTTCCCTTCAATCTACTGTTTGATAATATAACATATCAATAAGAATCTGAAAGAATATCAATCTAGTTAAAGAACATCTTCAAGCAACTGTTGGTACGAAAGCTGCTTAAGCCACCATCTGCTCCTGCTCTATGTACATTTGATCAACCCAATGAGGCAACATATCATGAACACCTCCATGCTTCTGGTCGGTACCATATAGCCTAGCGCCCCCAGAAGGAACATCTTTCACCAGTGTATTAACCCAAGACACATCTGGCTCATACACATTTGATGGAGTCGTGGCAGCTGGTGCGGCGGCATTACCACCTCGGAAACCAAAAGAGGCAGACTTCCTAAATTTGTTCACCTCCTCACCATTGAAGCCCCAGTCTAACTTCCCATTGGGAGAGCTCCAATCTGAAAGTTTAGATGGCATCGGACTGGGGGAATTAGGAGAACCAGAAAGGCCGGGCCGATAACTGACTCCAGTTCGGTCAATAAAGCTCTGGCTGCGTTTTGTGAAGGCGGTTGACCTGGAATTCATGACAGCTGCAGCTACTGCTGCAGATGAGTCGAAGCCATATGCAGAGGGCTTCCTTGCTGGTGAGGATGAGATATTTGAAGGGTAGCTTGCTCGGAGCTGGTTCATGTTCTGGCGAATCTGAAGCCCAGTAGGAGATTGCAACTGGGAGCTTGTGGTGTTGTTAAGCTTGGGTGAGAGACCCTGCAAATGAGATAGTAATGAAGGATCGAGAGATCCAAAAAAATCATCAAGGTTAGTAGGTTTTAAATCCCCAATTCTGCTGTAGGGGGAAGACAGGTTAGCCATCTCCTCTACCAACTGCTGCCTTTGCTGTTGTTGGGTGCGGATTTTCTCCAATCCAAGCAATTCCATGTCCAATTCAACATCTCTTGCACTCAAAGTGGTCTTGAGCCGGCTGCCCGGAAGCTGCAGAGCAGGCGGCGTAAGGTTCACCTTGTTCTGCCACATGCTTCCACCCATGGGAGATGAACAAGTAACAGAG
Organism: Paulownia fortunei; assembly: GCA_019321725.1. Taxonomy (NCBI): domain Eukaryota; kingdom Viridiplantae; phylum Streptophyta; class Magnoliopsida; order Lamiales; family Paulowniaceae; genus Paulownia; species Paulownia fortunei. The sequence continues at coordinate 6,592,780 of CM033114.1, read as the reverse complement.
GGGGACATTGGTGGTGTTGAAGTATTAGGCATCATCAAAGAAGACGAACCAAGGGACAACGGGCTCAATGTTGTCATGTCCATTGAGTTAACCGCGACAGACTTCGGAGAGGGCATAGCAGAACCTGTAGAAGCATACAAAGGCCGCAACTCTTCAGGTTTGTGTGCAAAAAAGCACACTTTCCTTGAGCAACCAGTCTCGTCCTTGCAAAGCCGGGTCCTGTATTGGGCAGGATGTAGCCAGGATTCGAAAACACCATGAGCATATTCACAAGCATCACCCTTTGCACAGCTTCCCTTCTTGAACTCAGGGCACGGGACGCAAGTGTAGTGATACTTCCTTGGATCACGCCTCCTTGCATTCTCACCAGGGTGCACAAAAGGGCACTCTGTCCAGTCATGAGAATAAGCCCTTGAGCAAGGCTTCACCTTGAAGTTATACATCCTGAACTCATCAGTCCCATATATTCCATTGTTTATATCTGGCAAAGATACATCAATGGGATACTCTTTCTTCTCGCTCCCTTCTTTTGCCGCCTGGAGCGTTTTGCTTCCTTCTTCGTCCTCCTGATCGCCGGCCTCGATGCTGATTCCATTCAACAGCATCTCCAATGTTTTCCTCTTCGAATTGCTCGAAGACTTGACACAAGGAGCAACCAGGTCGCCAGGTTTCTTCCCATCAGCATCAACAGCATTGATATCACCCGAGGCATCAATCAAGAGCTTGACGACCTCAACAGATGACCATGAGCCACCGGCTGCGGCGCAGTGAAGAGCCGTAGCCCCATCTGAGCCGCATGCTCTATTGACATCAACCTTGCCAGTTCCAACGATATACTTCAAAACCTCTGTGCTTCCGTACAAAGAAGCAATCATGATAGGGGTCCTCTCTTCAAAACCCATCTTCTTTGAACCAAAGCTTCTGCCATACCAAAAGCTCGCCTCATTAACATCAGAGCCCCTCTCCTCTACTTCATAAATAAAACCAGCCAAATCGTCTGTGGCTGCCAATTCAAGCAACTTTGAGCAATTTTTAAGGAAAAACCCTCTTTTATCCCCCTGAAATTCAGCCTCCATCTCCAAATCAAAGCGGCAAAGATTATCTTTCGAACTGCACATCAAACCCTGAAGGAGAGCCAAAGAACACAGAAATTTAGGACTTTCAGATGAATGGAAAACACCAAATCTCAACACATTTATGTAAACAACGATTAACTATTCAAAAAAATACTATTTATTCCACCTATTGTAAAGTTGTCTTAACCAGGCTCCCATTGAAAAATAACAATTTTTTTCTCAAGAATCAATGACTCATTCCACCATATATCCAGGGTGTCAACAGAAATACTTTTTCAACAAAGTCTTGGAACATTACAAACAACAAACCTAAATACGAGACTTAGTCTATAACCAAAAAAAGAGGAAAAAAAAACACCTTACATACCATAGCCCACATCATAAAAATTCAATCTTTGACACAAGCAACAATCAAACACCAATTCAAAATATGTCACTCCCTCAAACACCACCAAGAACGTAATAAAAATAAATAAAAATCGAGTCTTCAGTCTAAGAAAAGCATACCTTGTGTTAAAAGGATAAGTCCCCTCAGAAAATTTTGAACTAGTAAAGACTTTGAATTGAAAGAATTATTGAGTTGTGGTTTAAGTTGTGAATGGTGGAGTCTTTGGAGGTGTGTACATACATATATATATATTGTTCAAAATTTACAGAAGGGGTCTGAGGAAGGGAGTAGGAAAGTGTGACTTTTCTTCTTGCTTCTTTCATTTTTATTTTTTCTTTTTCCTTTAGGATTTCAAACCTTTTCCAAATTGGTCAAAAGTCAATCTTCAAAAGAAGGGGTCCAACCTCTCACTCTCACACCACTTCTGTGTCTTACTGGTTTCCATTTGTAAAAATGCAAATGCAAATTCAAGTGAAATCTAAATGCAAATTGAAACTCAAATTCAAATGCAAGATGAAGGGTCCAGCGGGTCCCACTTGAGTGCTGAGTCGAACGGCCATAACCCGTCCGTCGCGTGTGGGGTTCACCCGGTCGGAAACCTAAAAAAAAAAAAAAAGGGTTTTGCTGCCCGCTGCGCGTGACGTCACGCTCTATTCTTTTTATCTCTTTTAAATAATTCTTATTCTTATTATATCTTTTTGTTCCCTCCGTCCAAAAAATAAAAAAAAATCATTTTAATACGATATGTAGTTTTACACGGGAGTTTAAAATATAAGAATTTAATGTACTTTTAAAATAGCATTTGATAGTTAGTGATAATTTATTGAGAAATAATATTAAATATTTTTAAAAAAATAAAATTTTATTTTGATACGTTTTGAAAAGAAACGAAGTTATTAATTTAGGATAGAAAAAATACATTTTAGAGAGAAAAAGTTCATATATATTGAAATTAATTAATTAATTAATAATTATATTTATTGATTGGTAAATGGATGATTAAAAACATATGCGTATCCTCAGCTATTTAAAGCCTGATAATCATTAAATTTTAGAACTTCGTTTTTTTGTTATTTGAGTTATATCTAGAAATGGTTGTTGCTTGAGGAATAGTTTTACGAAAATACAGATTTGTCAAAACTTGATTTTTAAGGATTTGATTTGGCTCAGAATTCGGATCGATTGGTTGGACTTGTTAAATTTATTTTATAATTTTATATATAACTAAATTTTATAAAAAATATATTTTTTAAAAACTTTATCACATATATATATATATAACAAATTAAACAATAAATATAAAATTAAACGGAGCAAGTTTGAGGTAGGACGAGTTTAAAAATAAAAATTAAAATTCATCCTAAACTTATTTATAATTTAAAAAATACAATCTAAATAGAACGGTCCGATATTAAATTCGTCCAATTGTCATTTCTAATTATATCTCGTTGTCACATTAACTTAGAAGTAGTAATATGTAGATTTTATTGTAGATTTATTAGGTTGATAAATTATTGAGACAGAATTGGCTTGTGAAATATATTAGATAATTTTTCTTTATATTTATTTTTGTTGGACTTTTGAGTTAGATTAAATGGCCTTTTGAAGCTACATTGAATGTTAATCTTTTATTTTGATACGATCTTTGAATTATTTCCTAGTATGCATGAAGTCGCTGTTATGCATACTTTTCTAATGAATTATTGAAGTAGTGTCACTTCCTAGCATGACATATATTCTAAGATTGGTGGAATATTAATTTTATATTTTTTGCATTTGATTTATAAACTTTAAAAGGGTAAAAATTAGCATCTACCAACATGTCACATGCCTAAATAAACAGTAGTTAAGAAATTTATTTTTTTCACTATTTACGTTATTGATTCGAAATCATTGTTATTTCATCATCGCTTTAAATAAGAGAGTGACTTTGAAAAAAAAATCATTTTAGGAAACAAATTTTTATTTTGAGATGTTCGAAAAAAAATTAAAAATATAAAATTTGGTACTTATGGAGGATAATTTTGAATAATAAAAATTTGAAGATTTTCAATTAATTTGGTACATATCAGAGCTAATATTTCCTTTAGGATAGGTTAGATATTGGCTACATTAATATATAAGGACTTGTAGTCATATTTATTATATTTGGATAATTATTGTAAAATTGGATTATTTTTTCAGCAGTTGTGGACATCTCAATGCATCATTTTCAAAAGAGCAAGAACATATTTTAGACAAGAATCTTATGATTAATTTAATTGAGTATAAAAGACAACTTCACTAGACACACTCAACGCATAAAGACTCAAAAAATAAAAAGCACCCAAAAAAAAAAAAATAGAACATGAAATTTGAATTCTAAATTGTATGTCTAATTCAAAGACTAAAACATTCAACTTCTGGTATACTACTGAATATTGTATTTTACAATATAATACTTAAGTTGGGTAAAACTTATTTCAAAAATTAGTTCACGAGACAAGGTATTTATGCATTGTAAAAGCTCAACAATTTAATGATACAGGACAAATTTAACTTTTAATAATATTAAAAATAGGTAAGTGATGAAATGAATTCTTCTCATAAGATAGAGTCAATCAAGTTAAAGCGTTTGGCCAAACTTAATTTAATATCTTATGAACTATTGCATTTAATTTTTGGAGCTTATAAATGGTTGGGTTTTATAATGAAAGTAAATTTATTGTAGTATTTGGATAAAATAAAATTATTATTATTATAGTGTATGAATAGAATAAAGTCATAAAACTTATAAGATGTTATTAATATTATTTTTTATGATTTATAGATAAATAAAATTTTCTAGATCATAAAAATTAAATCGAGGTCTTGTTACTTTTATATAAACCCTATAAGCCCTAATTTGTTATGTTTTGGCAAGAACTCCTTTTTTTATGTTTTAATACATTTCATAAATTTTTAAATATTTTATAATATATTTTAAGAAGTTTATAATTTCAATAAACATTCTCAAATGTTGTCGATCATCCCTTAAAGGGATTGTTAAATTTTATCTGCTATTTAAAATTTCAGAAAAAAAGTATTAAAAATCATGAATTATTATATGTAAAAAAATACAAAATAAAATTGAATTCCTCAAACTTGATTTTAGTATAACTATAAAAATCAAATATGAACCTAGATCCACCTTGAAATAATTGTAATCAATAAAAACAAAAAAGAGAAATCACATTAAATTGAATTCACATCAACTGCGAATAAAAAAAAATTATATCAAAATAGAAGATATCTACATACAAAATTAAGAAACATGAAAAACGATCAATTATATTATTTATTAAATTCAAATTCAAATACTAATTTAAATATAATCAATTAAAGAATTTCAAAGTATAAGTCAAAGAGGGAAAAAAACTATCAAAATAAAAGTAACCACGTATAAAAATAAAGCTTGAATTCATTTTTTTTTTAATTATAAAATTATAAGATTCTAATGTCACTATTATAGATAAGATCTTCTTGAACAAAATGAAATTATCTGGTAATAAAAAAGTGGAGGGTCGAATCGAAGTAGAGGACCAATAAAAGAGCGGTTGAAAATTCCAAGCAATGTGACGCTGCACGCGTTGTTGTGGGGAACAGCCCACCCAATAATTCGTCACACGTGTACGCGCAGTCCACTTTTTTTGATCATATCCAAATTCTCCCCACGTTTTTTATTAATGCTTTATTAAATAATTTATTTATTTAAAAAAATAATTAATAATGATAATAATTAATTGATAGTAATTATTAACAAATAATTATTATATAAAAATAGACAAATATTCTTACTTTTAAAACGATTCAAATTCATAACTTTAAAATTTTAAAATCTCAACTTTGAGATTTTGATTATTTTAATGTTTGTCTTGCTTGACTTATTTCCACTAATTACATTATCGAGTCAATATATCATAATAAATCTATTATGATAAATAGTCAAATAATAAAGCACTATCAAAATAGTGAGAAACAAAAATGGAGTAAGATAAATACTCTCATACTTAATTTAATGGTAATCGAACTCAAATTTTTATATTTAAAAAGTTTAAAAGCTTTAATTTTATCATTTAAACAAGACATCAACATGACATAAATAGCTAAACTCGTTGCTTAAAAACCTCAAAAACGAAGAATTAATTGTAGGCACAAATTCATTTTGCCCCATATACTAAAAAGTTAGTGCAAATTACTCTGATGTACAAACAAAACTTTCATTTAGTCCCATGATGCTAATGTTCCGGTAAAAGATCAAATATAATAATCAAAATTAACCCAATTTTTATTCAACATTTTGTTAAATAAATTCTCTAAATTAATAGCAAATAAATATTTTAAACTAAATTGTACAAACCTCAAGTATTTGATACATTTTGTGCTTGCCTTTTATGCGTGTCGCACCGAGTATAGTTTTAATTCATAAAATTGTTAAGGGTACTTTCATCTCTTCTCTTTATTAAATAACTAAAACGGTGAATAACATTTTGCTTCATTGAATTATGCCTCATATAATATTTTACCCCCTCAATTCTAAAAATAGATATTTTGCCCCGCTTTGAACTATCCCTCTTAAAATTTTACACACCCAACTCTTGAAATAGATATTTAATCTCCTTCTATCCACTAGCTAACAAATGATAATTGTTATGGTTCGGGATAAGTTAGTTTTATATCAATTATTTAATATTATTTTACTTAATAATTTATTTATATTCAAGCATTTTATGTTAATTTTATGTATTTTGTGTTAATTGTGTAAATCTCATAGAAAGGAGAAGAAAAATTAAAAAAAAAAACACAAAACAAAAATTCGTAAAAAAATTGAAAATTATGCCAGGACTCAAGAAATTGGAGCCATGGCTCTGAAGTTGAGCATAATCTAGTTTATTTAGTGCTATAGTGCCAAATTTTCAAGTATCGACGTCGAAAATAATTAAATTTACAAAAGATAGCAGACCATTTTGAGCCGATGTGCCAGTTCAAGAAGAGGAGCCTGGATTGTTTGGCGTCGTGGCTCCAAAAAGGCGAGCCACGCAGAAAAGAGGACAGACAGTTTGGGGTCGTGGCCCCAATTCGCGAAAAATTTAAAACGCAATTTCTAAGTCAGATTTTGAGATTTTTTTTTTAGAATTATAAAAAGAATCTTCCAAAATAAATTTGAGGACTTCTTTTTGGCCGAAAAACAAGAGAAAAAGAGAGCAGGGGCTTCAAGATTCAATTTTTTGGTTTTTTCTTTAAAATTCAGAGTTCTTCTTTCTTTTTCCTTTTTTCTTACCTTTTATCTTGAATTTAGATTTGTCTATAAATTTGATAAATACGATTAGGGATTAAGTTTCTTATCTACGATTTTAATGTAACCTAATTAGGATGATTTGACTTTCTTTTTCAATTCAATTGAATGTTTATTTGATTTAGTTGACTTTTTTATATATTTCTTAATGTTGTTAATTATTTGATCACTAATTGAATAATTTGATAATTATATTGACAAAAAAAGTGATATATATATCTAGTTTTTCTATGTGTAGAAAAACATAAATTGCAAGTAAGATAAAAATATACTTGTATGATTTTTGTAGTATTGATTGAAATCCATAAAATCTAATAATTTATTAATTGATTAATTCACATAAAAATTTATTGGGTTAACAATTGATAAAATTTTCATTAGAGTTTAAGAAATTCTATTGAATAATTGAGGGATTCTCAACTATCAACTAAGAAAATAAATTAAGATTGATATGATTGATTATTCAAATCGAACTAATTACAGAAAAATCACAATCCTATGTCTTTAAATTATTGAAGTTCTTCCTTCTTGATTTTGCATATTAGATTAGGGATAGTTTGCATTAATCGCGTACCCACTTTCGTATGTTCAAATAAAATTAGAATTAATTAAATTTTAATATTTAATAATTCACAGTTCTAGTGGGAACGATATCCTACTTATCCACTTTATTACTTATCTACGGTAACGTGCACTTACTTTCACAAAATTCTCAACAGTTTGTTTAGAATTAATTCGATTCCAATTATAGTGTTACGTAAAAAATATTAAGAAAGATTTATTGTATAAAAATATATGAGAATTTTGATGTATATTTGGTTTTAGTTTTGGGGAGATAGAATTTCATGTCACATTATTATTTTATATTATAATATATTGATTTTAGATTAATATAATGATTGAATAATGTAAATATATATCATTGATAGGATAATTTAAATATGCATAAAATATATATAAATATATCTGTATATATATTTATGTATAATAATGAATGGAATTTTTTAATAATAAATTGAGATGAATGAAAAATGTGTTTTGGAGGATTAAGTGTTTGAATGTTTGGTTTCATTTTCATACTCATGCTTCATGACTGAAAGACAAAGCATAAAACGAATGTGATATTTTGCCCTCTTCTGTAAAGTGGGATGAACTGCAACTTGTTATGTTCAATTCAACGGGGTGAAGTGAATTTTGGGGGGAAAGAGGAAAATGTGTGTAGGGTTTCCCTTATATACTATTGTGTATGTATTATTTTTTACTTTCTTATTTTTCTTATTCTATGTCACAAACTCACTAGATTAAGGATACATAATATTATTTTCACGGGCAATATTGATATTTAGCTTTTTATATACAATTGTAATGAATTTTATGTCAATTCAATGTATTGCAATGAATTAGTTTTATAATCAATCATTTAAATGCTTAGTTCGATTTTTTTTTTTAAATTCAATTTCTTCAATCCAAAGGCAATGTACGTGCAAACACGTAGCCACCACGAGAGGGCCTCCATTCTCCTCAATCAAATTGCACTAGTCATTTTGGTATTTAGGTCTTTAATGAGGGCACAAGAGGGATTTTCTAATTTTCAAAGTTTAAATTTGGAATTTGGAATGTGGGCTTTGTTAAAATTGGGTTATTTGAAAGGGCAAAAGGAAATTGTTGTTGAAAGATTAGATCTGAGACTATGCCACTATGGTTTGAAAGGGGGCTATGATTGTAAAGGTGTTTTGATAGGCAGGCTGGCCCAATTTGAAACCACATATCATTGAGCAATGTCATGAAATATGGGCTAAATGGAGCTTGGCCTTTTACATGAGCCATGCAGCCCATTATTGCCAACCTAACTCCAAGACAAAAGCCCTAGCTACACCCAATTTAATCCGCATTCGATTTGACTGCACCCAATCCAATTCTAAGATTAGTCGATTTATATTTTTCATATGATTGATTCACATTTCAAGAAAAAAGTAATAAAATATATGTTTACTACACTTATTACATGTGATTGGTTGAACAACCAAGACTTAAGCTAGAATTCAGTGCATCGATTGACAGCTTAGCGCCCTCTTCCTTCGGTTCCCAAAGAAGGGTAATGAAGCCAACTTGGGCGGTGCAACCGAGGAGTCGAAAACTAGATCGTGATCTCGTGATGCTTTTAGGGTTTTCTAGTTTCCAATATGCTATGTGACACTTTGAGAAATTGCTATATGATCAAATTGTTAGTTTTCTAGATATTATCCTTTGAGATTCATATTAAATCCAATCCAATAAAATACTTAATTGCGGGGTTTTTGTAATTTAGGTGGTTTTCGCAGACGTTCAATATGTATTGATAAAAATAGTGTGTGGATTAATTTTTCTGGTCTATTACGTTTCTAATTATATAATCCTTAAATTCAACTTAGATGTCTCACAATATTGCAAAAACTAGCCCTATATTGTTTTTTTTTTTTTTTCCTGAGCAACAGATGCAAATGCCTTTGGGACAAAACAGGCCCAAGTAGGCGTGGGCCTAAATTTTGCCCAAGTAGACCAATGGGCTCAACTAAATTATATAGTTGGGCTGAAAACAAAATTTGTATCCAGTTAATACGAGAAGAGTGAGACGAAAAGCAAAGCATCATATTTTTCATACAAGTAGGGTTAATTTTAAGGTTCCTTATTTCATATAAGAATTAAAAAAAACACAACAATAATCCAAAGGCAAAAAATTATCAGACTGCCAGGTTGTTTGTATTTTTAAATCGATACATAAGGATTAATTTTAAAGATTAAATCCCATTAAGGGAAATTAAAGGGGAGTTTAATTAGAAGAATTGGTTGATTTTTTTTTTTTTTTTGGGAAGATAAAAAAATAATTATATCATTACGTTAAGATATCAATTAATAACTAATTCAATACGTAAATTAATAATCAATAAATTATAATAAATAATGAGATAATAAGCTCACATAGTAAGAGTTGATTTGTTTTTCACTTACCAATGTTCTACATATTGTATACTTTCCTGCTTCTCTTTGGTAATTGGCACTATATTGAAGAGAGGGACCTCTGACTTTATTTAGTGATAGAAAGTTACTTCACTTGCACGCATTTCTCGTATTGACCACCAATTTTATTTGATAAAGACATTAAAAGCTCCAATTCATTTAGAAAATGTGGTTTGAGGAATTATATTCGAAGCAATTGACCATACATTGATACCAGACTCTTCAAAAAATATTTGACAACTTCAATTGTATCACTTGCACACATTTCTCGTGTTAGCCACAAGTTTTATTTGACAGAGACATAGAATGCTCTAGTTCATTTAAAAAATGTGGTTCTAGGAACGATATTTGGGCATAAATTGATACCGACTCCTCAAAATTTGATGACTTCAACTTTATTAATAATCACTTACGAATATTTTTGTGGTTTACACATGTTATCTCAGATTTAAACTAACCCATTAACACAAATAGTTCATGGCAAAAATTATTACTAACACTTGATGCCCACAAAAGTAACTTAAGGACAATTTTGTAAAAAATACCTATAAAAGTGAGTTTTTCTTATGCAATGGCAAGAGTAGAAGAGCACAAATTTTTATTGAAAAATCTCAACAATAAAGCAAGAATAAGATAGAGTGGGATGTCCCTTTTAGTGGATAGTTATTTGACAATTTGCCCTATGAAAGGTAAAGAGTACAATAACTAGCTTGCCCTCACCCACAACTATAAATATGGCTTCTTTTTTTCATTTTGGCTAGTAATTGGGGGCATGTTCTAGCTTTTGAATATTCTTGCACTCATTTTAACCTTTTAAAATTTTGTGAAATTGTTGAATGGACCACCCGCCTCTAGGTGATTACGTAAAAAAAAAATAAATTGAGTGTGTAGCATTTAATTCATTATAAAAAAGTCATAAATTTTCTTAAACCACTTAATTGTTAAAGTAGTACTTGACTCCTCTATTTGTGTTATATCAAAGGTTACTAGGGAGAAATTTGGACATTGCAGTGGATCGTTCTGTTGGGTTGGCAGACTTATTTGGATTTGCCATAAAACATCTTAGGACCATTTCTACAGAAAAGTAAAAGTTTGTCCCAACTCTACTTTAATTTTTTTTTTAAAAATTGAAATAAAAAATTATCAAAATATCACAAAAGAGCCTAAATAACATACTCACATATAAAATGAATTAAATACAAAGAAAAGGATTAAAATAACAAATGAAACTAAAAAATAACTAAAACACCCCTAAGAAGCTAAAAAATATCACCATTTACATAAAAACTTATTTTAAGAACATAAAACCATTTACTATTCTTGATTCCAATGTTATCATCTTCCCATGAAGATAAAAATATGAAGATGACAAGAAGCACGATGGAAAAAGAGATGGTGGTGGGGTTTATGAGAAAAGAAGAATCGTCAGTCCAAATCTGAGTCTAGATACATATTCATTTCATCAACCCTAATTCGAATTTGGGACTTGTGGTTTGTATGTGGTTTTGGATGTACTAATTTAATTGAGGGGTAAAGTTGTCCTTTAATGTTTAAAATGTTTAGACTATCTTCATCATTTTTTCTTTTGCAATATAGCACATGGGTTTTACTTTATATATTAGATAATCTCTTGAGGGATTGTATAATTGGACATATAATGAAGTTTGTATATATTGAACCAACCTTGTAAGAAATTTGTGTAATTTTAGTGAAGGGCCATGGCCCCCAAAATTGGATATTATTTTAAAGATCATACATTCTACTTGTGGTTCAAGGTGGATTGAAGGTTGGCCCTCTAATCCAAAAAAGTTCAAACACAAATATTCTCCTCATACCCCAAATTCCATACTTCTTTAATGTTGCGTGTATTAGATGGATGGTTTCAAATTCGAATTGATCTTAAAATAATCTTAGCTAATTTTGTTTGGGCGGATTTAAAATGAATTGGGGTGGATTTTAGAACCTAGTTTTGCTTCGGATATATTTTTTAATTTATCATATAAGTATTTATATAATATTTTTTTTAAAAATTTATATTTTTTTGAAAAAATTTATTTTTATTATTTTTAGAAAATATAATTTTTAAGATTTTTAAAATTATAAATGAATCTAGCAGGTCTAACGACTTTTACTTATTGGATCAAAGTTTAGAGTGAGTTCGATTCTTACAAATATTGGCAGGATACGTGTTGGATTTTGACGGACTCATTTCATTGTAATCTTTTTTCGAGATCCTAAAAAATGTGTTACAATATTTTTTTTAGAGAGTTTTTTAATTATTGGCGCAAAATAATCTCTTATATAAACAAACGTCATCTATGCCCTCACTCCTTGCATTATTTATTATATGTGTTTAATTGAAAGTCACGACAAGTGCATTCTTCATTATTTTATTTTGTGTTGAATTAATAGTTACAACAAGTGCATGCATTATTTATTATTTTGTTTTTAATTGCTTGTTCTTGAGATTGATTGTTTACTACGTAGTTGGCCTGGTTTAAAACTTTGGAAACAATGTGCTTCTTTATAAATATTTAAAAATGTAGAAATTTGTGCACCCACGTAGCAAAAGTAAATCTTGTTGAGCGCCCAGTTTTATTTCCTATAAAAGTTTCAAACACAAGGAAAGATGAACGTGCATATATATATATATATATATATATATAAACTATGAAGTAATGACCATAAAGGGTTGTTTTATTAAAGTTTAAGTTTGAAGTTAATATATTTAAACTTTAAAATACATTTGCAAATAATTAATAATATAAAGCAACTAATTTAATTTAAACTAACAATAAATGATATATCTAAATTTTATTCATAATCTCTAATACAAAATAATAATTTGTTACTCAATATATTTATTTTATTCTTAATATCATAAACAATCATTAAATAAAAAATATTTGAAGGAAAAGTTTCAAAAACCTTTAGAAAAAAGTGTATCTTTATCTAAAACCGACACAAGTGAATAGATCGAGAATGTCTATAAATACATTACGATTTTTTCTAACTCAAAAATAATTCCATAATTTTGTGAGAAAGAGTGCCTTCTCATGAAAGGGATCCAAATAATCCTAAACATCTATCCAATAAAAAAGTCAAAAAAATTGTTCACCTACTATATATTCTCATTTTTTAAATTTAAAATTTTCTTTTCACACTATTTTTTTATTTTTCAAATGATAGTTTCATTCACACGAGTCTTATGACCATATATAATAGCAAATTATAAGCAGGCCGCCATGAGTTTAATAAACTAAACCAGTATAGAATAAGCTACATCTGCTTTCTTAATGAAAGTGGATTAATATAGGCCAAGGCACTAGAACATGGTGAATTAGGTTATAAATAAACTTGAAAGAACTATAACACTACTAGTTTCATGCAATTTATAGAGGGGCCTATATATACCTGCTACAGTAGGTATCCCTACCCTAATTTGGACCAACTCAATCTAATATTAATTATTCAACTTTATCTTTGATAAAGTGGTACTGCTTTCTATATTTCTATAAAAATTTAAAATTTCGACCCTAATATATATGAATGGAGGTGTATTCCTGAGTATTTTTTTTTTTTTAAAATCAATTATTCAACTTAGATTTTTTTTTTACCCCTTCACAACCTCAAATCTAAACCATTACAACAATTGTTTATATAGGATAAAATTTAACTTTTTTAAAGGCTCCAGTTAAAATTCTCACACATATCCAACTTATAATTATGGCTGTGGCCAAGCCTACAATATAGTGAGTGGAGAGAATAAGCCCACATGAAAGTAGACCTATTCCAAAGTAGAGGAAATATTTTAATTGTTTTAGCTTTTTCACTAATAAATTGAAGTGTACTTCAGAAAGACTTTACACTATATTTCGATCTTGAATTTTTTGGTCAGCAAATTTAATATTTTTTTTTTTACTATTTCAAATGCAATTTTGTACTTTTCTTTTCAATGTTTTTCCTTTTTCCTTTTCATCACAAAAATATAATATTCAACCTTGGAAACTTTGATTTTCAGCGAGAAATCTCTATAGTTGGTACAAAATTAAGATATTTTATTTAAGAATCCTATGTTTTTTTTTTCCAAGGAAAATATTGTTTAAATTGAAGGTTAATTTGATTGCTGGCAATCTTCTCCATATTAGAAATTTGAGCTATATAAAACGTAAAAACTAATAATTTAATGTCCATCAGCATAGTACAATAATGTACATAATTAATTTTGATGAGGAGCTTTTATTATTATGTTTTTATAAGTAACTATAAGTTTATATATATGTTATTATCGAATCTAACGTGAGTCTTTGAGGCAATAATTTTCCTTATAATTGAAATAAGGAGATGTAGTTGGGCTCCAATTATTTTAAACATTACAATAAATAATTAGATATATATATATATATATATATATATATATATATATATAATTCGCGTCTAACAAATACGTAATGATTGAGATTGACTTGAAAGCAACAAATAACTAATGTGGCAATATTTTATTTTATTTTGGCTTGGACAAATAATGTAATAGATTAGTAATTGAAACATTTTATATTTTAATTAATGAAAGGAAACTCAATATTTCAAGAAGAATGAAAAGTAGAAGGTGCTTTTGAATTACTTTGGCACATTAAATATGCAAGAAAATCTTACCAATAAGTTAAAAACACAAAAGTTATGAAAACCCTAACGTTGATCTTAATCAGACATAATTTCGACGTGTAATTAAATTAAATAAAAACATGAAAAACATGGGAAAAATGAAAAACCTAAATCTGGTGTACGAAAGAATTAGGCTTAAAATTAATTTTATCGATATTTGACCTTTCGACGACAAGCTAATTAAGCATGCGTAATATTTCTCAGATAACAAAAGTATTAAACCAATTTAATTTGAAGTTCTATCATAATTGCCATGTTACTTGGTTTAATTAGTTTTTCAACAGCCAAAAACACTTAAAATGAACTCGTATTTGGCTTCTACAGACTTAAAAATGTTGAAGTTCAAGTTTTCTTTCTCGTGTGCGTCTAATGAGGAAACATTATATTAAATAACACATTTTTCATGAAAATTTTGACCATTCCAATTAATATATATATATATATATATATATATATATATATATGTGTGTGTGTGTGTGTCTTACATGACAGGCATGAATGTCTTTCTATTTTCTATTTTATACAATTTATAAATAGATTTGGGTCGATCTTGAATTTATTATTTTTAAACCTGACCTAGATCCAAATTGACTTATTTTTATAATTTTTAAATTTGTTATATATACAATTTATGTGATGTTATTTGCTAAATAAATATATATATTTTTTAAAAAATTAATAATATTATTTTTAAAAATATATATATATATTTTAATATTTTTAAATTATAAAATTGGATTAATAAATTTACAGGGTCCTGGCCAAATCCACATCTAAGACATATTTAAATTTGAATTTTTAATAATATTAATAAAGCGAATTTTGAATTTTTAATAAATCCACAACAAACATATCCACAGCCAACCCAATAACAAGTGGGCACTTTATATCTTAACATCTCATCAATGTTACAAAATAAATTAATTATAATAGTATGATGTACATCTGTAATATAGAATCATCTATTAGAACTTAATCTAATTCTATCATGTAATCATCTTCCTTAACACGTGTTTCTTTTCTTCATTCAAAGTTCAAAAATCAACAACATATCTTTTTTTTTTTTAATATACTTCCAAGGTAGATTTAATTATCCATAAATATCATTTGTGATTTGATATTACTTTTTTTTAGCAGGATTCCTACTGAACTTAAGTTGTTGAGTGGAATCCTGCCTTCGTCATAAAATCGTTAGGGGTGTTGGAGATTGACCCGATAAATACCCTTCGACGTTTAAGTCAGTTTCAGAGCAAATAGATGCAAACCAAAAATGTTGAAAGTATATAAGTGCATAATTAATCGCATACCTATCAATAATAAAAATTAAGGGTATTTATATTATTGATGTGAGGGTTTTCATGGGAATGAACATTATGACTTAATAAGTTTAACCTGAGCATTTTAACCCAATTTGTCTTATTATATTGTGGAGTCCATGAACTCGATCAATTGAGTCATGTATTTGTTTCGCCTCATAATATAGATGGACCTCTTAAATTTAACCTCTTAGGCAGGCCTATCTTGGGCTCATGACCCATTATAAGCCCCCACTCTCGATCGAGCGTCGCGTTGGGAGGGTTGGTTGAGAGTAGAGAGTGTTGGAGTGTGTCACCTGTTGAGATGAATGACTTTGGGCAAATCACCTCTTGAGATGAGTAAATTGGGGCATGTCACCTCTTGAGGTAAGTAGTTTCAGGTTGCATACATTGTCTGTCAAGTTGGGTTTTGTGTTGAGTATGTAGGCTCTTTGTTGTGCTTATACGTAGCCTATTTTAAGAGATTGCACATGTTTTCAATGTGTGGATAATAGAAATACTTGAATTTTTGTCGGTCTTTCTTGCTCTTGCTTTGTTGTCTCTTCTTCTTGATATTGTGTCGAATTCATCAGTACAATCTCATGACGGAGTTCAAAATTAAGAGAATTTTGGCTCTAGTGATGTCGTAGAGATTGGGGGTGACAACACTAGGATGCTGCCGCCGAAGTAATGTTCGCATACCATTGTATCGAGCAGTGTTTGTGCAAAGGCAGTGTTGCCCAGGTCAATCGGTGGTGGCACATGTACCGACAAGGCAAGTGTTACGTGCAGGTCAGGCGTCTTACATGTGTGTTGGTCAAGAGAATAGGTCGAGCACGATGCGTGCGTAGGTCTAGCCTGGTGCACATGCGCTAGTCATGTGAGCTTGTTGAGCACAAGTCGGGCATAGTATAAGCGTATTGTAATTGCCAATTATCATCTCTACATCTATTTTGGTTTGATCGTTTCATCTAGTCAAGTAGTTGGTTGGAGTGGTTATGTTGAGTCCAATTACTTAATGGGATTTTTGCTCAGGTTCATAGAGACCATTTATTCTTTACCCCATGGTCCCATAAGTTCAGGGAGTCTGGTCCTTCACACGCTCTTGGCAAAAAAGGGGCGTCGCCTACTCTAGGCGAGATGAGTGGTGTTGATAGAGGTGGCACTATAGGAGCAAATGTGGTGGTGTGTCTTCTTCCCCATTCGAGGGGCGATGAATGTAGATCCTCATGAGGTCACTCATTTCGAGTTTGTCATTTTATATGGAGGTTGCAACACTTAGTCTTTCCTTGTCGCGAGCTCTTCTTGGAGGCGAGAGAACTTTTCTTAGGGTCACAATGACGCACGAGCTTCTCATAGGGGCGATGGCGTTAGGACTCTTCTTGGGGACGCGATGGCGGGAGAGCACCTCTTAGGGGCGCATTAGCGTGTGAGCTCCATGTGAGGGCATGATGATATGGACGACGTCTTCTTCTTTTTATTTTTTTTCTTCTTCTTTTCCTTTTTTTTCTCGAATAAGCCATGTAAGTTGATATCGCTGGGCTCGACTTGGTGTTTTTTTTTTCAGGTCGAGCGTGTCGAGCTCTTTGGGCTCAACCTGGATTTGACTTGGAGTGGTCCTCCTTCGTGTGCGAGCAAGGTTGCTCATTTTCGCCAAGTCGTAGTGCACGTAGTCGCAGCGCTTCGCAGTCCACGTGGTCATAGCTTATTCGGGGGCTTAGCTCGGGTGATTTTTTCATCTTTTTCATATGCTTAGTCCATTTACTTAGATTTTTTTGGTCCATTTATGCAATGGTTATTTGCTTTATACCGCCATTGATGGAAGAAGTCGGCATGACTTTTCATATTTGTGAGCCGGTAGGGGTCTTCGAGGTTGGAGGTCCAGCGAACCTCTCAAGTGTGAGAGCCAGTAGGGCTGTTGTGGAGGTTGGTATGACCTCTCAAGTATATGAGTTAGTAGAGTTGTTGTGGAGGTCAGTATGACCTTTCAAGTGTGGGAGTCGGTAGGGTTTTTCGAAGGTGGAGGTCGATAGAAACTCTCAAATGTGGGAATCGGTAGGGCTCCTTGAAGGTGGAAGTCGGTAGGACTCCCCGAAAGTGGAGGTCGATAGAACCTCTAAGATGTGGGAGCCAGTGGGGCACCTCGAAGGTGAAGGTCGATAGGACCTCTTAAGTGTAAGAGTCGGTAGGGCTCCTCGAAGGTGGAGGTCGGTAGGACCTCTTAGCTGTGGGAGTCGGTGGGGATCCTCAAAGGTAGAGGTCAATAGGACCTCTCAAGTGTGGGAGTCGGTAGGACTCCTCAAATGTGGAGGTCGATGAAACCTCTCAAATGTGGGAATCAGTAGGGCTCAAATAGTGCATCGTCTCAAGAGGATACCTCTTGATTACCTGGGACTAAGCGTATGATAGCCTCAGTGGGCATCTAGATATCACAAAACGCATTTTGTATTTGACCTCAGGAGAAGCTAAGTTGCAGGACTTGGGGGTTGCAGCGTTGCTAGAATTTGGTTAAGTATAAGCATGATGTATATAAGCGGAGGTTGTAAGACATAAAAAAAAATATTTTATTTACGTAGAAACAAGTTTGCAGATAAAGTAAATTTAAATTTAAGCAGTTTCTTAACGAGCTAAGAAACATAAATATTAGCTCGGTTGGGCGTAAAATAAAAGATAAACTAATTTATAGCTCTCATGGGCATAACTTGGTGAAAATAAACTAAGTGTTTCTACACTTGCACCACTAGTAGACTTCGCCTCTGGGGCTTCAGATAATAATTCCTATCACTCCTACCATTGGAAAGTTGTCGTCTTCGCACCCCTTCTTGTCTCCACCGGGATACTCCCAAGATAAGTTGTATGGTCTTGGGACATCAGAGTTGGGATGACGATGGTTGTCTTGAACTTTATCAATGCACTCCATCAGATGACCATTCTGAATGAGTCTCTCAACCTCATTCCTCAAATGGTAGTACTCTTCTGTAATGTGCCCGTAGTCTCGGTGGAAGCGACAGTACTTATTACATCTCATCCGTTTGGGATTATCTCTCATTGGTTGAGGTGGTTGAACTAACCTTGTTGCTCAACAACCACCAATATATTTAACAATCTAGCATTGATGGGAGTGAAATGAGTGTAGCCTGATGGTGGTCCATGTCTTCTCTCTTCATTCCTCTTTGCCTCAACTCTTTTCCCTTTATTGTGTTTTCTTTTTCCATGAGCACTTATACCAGTAGTCTTCTCCAACCGGATATATTTTTCTGCTTAGGCTATGAGCTCTTCCAGTGTAATCGAAGGTCTCCCGGCAATTGATTTCTTGAACCTTCCATGACAAAGGTTTTGTTGCATAATGCTAGTAAGCAGCTAGTGGTTTACATGGGGAACCTCATGCACTGCTTCCACAAAGCATTGTACGAACTCGAGGAGGGGCTTCTCATCTTTTTGGGTGATTATGAACAAGTAGGCTGCCGACTTCAAGTACTTATGGTTAATGGAGAACTGAAGCAAAAATCTTTGTGTAAGTTGTTCAAGATTGACGATGCTCCCCCGGGTAGTTGATTGAACCAAGCTAATGCCTGCTTAGACAAAGTAGTCCGAAAAATCTTGCAGTGCACTGCGTCACTCAGGTCATACAAGCCTGCTTTGGCGTAAAACTTGTCGAGGTGCTCTTGTGGATCACTAGTTCCATAAAATTCGATCAGGTTAGCTATCTTGAATCTGGCCGATAGGGACTCGACCAAGATAGTAGGGGAGAATGGGCTTCGCTTGGGGGTGCTATCGCCAATGGGGGCAATTCTCCTTTTGGTAGCAGGAACCTGCTGGGCGAATAGGTGCCATAGTATGTGCTGCTTTGGTCTCCCCTCATCGCTTTGTACGGTTTCTAGGTAGGGATGCATGACTGCTTATGTCCTCACGAGTATCGGCCTATTTATGCCTCGTTGCTTCTCATCTTTGCCCAGTTCTCTCAAGAGTTGGAGCCCGTTGACTTCCACAGACTGACCGAGGGAGCTCTTCTTTACTTTGGTTAATAGCGCTATGCCCTACCACCTCACGCCTTTGCTCAGTTCTCTCAAGAGCCGGAACGGGTTCTCGATCTCTACAAGATAGCTGATGGGGCTCATTTCTATGTTGATCAGCAACAAACTATGCAACTGTTTCGACTGTTGCTTCTTCAATCATGATCTTCAATGTTTCCTGGGTCATGTGTATTACCGACTATCCCTGACCAGGAGGAGGCAGTTCTCTTAAGTTAGTTGGAGGTGGACGATGGCCACCTCCCACACAACGAGCATCTCCAATAGGGGGTTGCCTCCATTGCCACAAACGCCCCTGATAGGGGAGTTGCCTTGGGTGTTGGCTGCTCTCATGGCCCTGAATTTTGATCGCATTCTCAATGATCAGGCAGTGAATTTTCCACAGACGGTGCCATAATGATGTGATATTATTTCTTTTAGTAGTACTCTTGCTGAACTCTAGTTGTTGAGTGGGTCACTGCCTGCGTCACAAAAGTCGTTAGAGGTGCCGAGGTTTGATCCGGTGAAAACCCTCCGACGCTGAAGTCAGTTCCAGAGAAAATAAATGCAAGCCAAAAATTTTGATAAATGAATAATTAATCGCGTATCTTTCAATAATAAAAATTTGAGGTATTTATAGTGTTAATACGAGGGTATTCGTGGGAACTCGATCTATTAGATTATATTTTTGTTCCAGCCCATATTGCAGATGGAACTATTAAATTTAGTGTTTTGGGCTTATTTTGGTTTCATGACCGTCAATTTGCTTGGAAGTCTACTCATGTATACATTATTAATCATGTGCTGTGAAATTAGTTGAATGAGTCCAGATCGAAGGAATACATCGTTTTCCATCTTTTAAAAAAAGACGCAACTTGTCAAATAATTATATTGCAGTAAATATAAAATTAATCGAAAACCCTATTAAACATAGATTGAATTATATATAATATAAAAAAATTCATTAGAAGAAAACATTTTTTTGGCAGAATATGTTAGTATATTTATCATGTCATTTCGTTGTGGACCAGAAGGCCCCGAGCAGATAAATTTGATCACGGCGCCGTAATGGGCTCAAATCAATTTCATTTCCTCTGTCTTAATTAGCAAGTTGTATTTATAAAAGTGGCCAAAATTTTACTCAAGATTGTAACACAAAAATTAAAATACTTGAAACAATTGTAAAATATAAATTTTGGATCTTTTATTTCTTTCATCTCATATTTTACTTCTTAAATACACATAAAGTATAATTCACATAAAATATATATTAAAAAAATATTTTATACACTTGACATATATTTATAATTTAAAATGTAAGATAAAATTTAGAACAAAAAATTCGAATTGTGAAATATCAGCTCTAATCCAAACTGTGAAACGTCAGCTCTAAACTCATCACTTTTTTTATCACTTCTTTTAATATTGGTAAGATATGCAATCAAAGTAGGGAGGGAGGATTGGGTTTAGGGTTGATTTGTGAAAAGTCGAGAATCGTCCCATAAAATTTATAAAGGATTCGAATTCAAATTCGTCCTAAATGACGGTCCAAGTTAGACATAATTTTAAAATATAAAAATTATATATATATATATATATTTAAATAATATCACTAATTTTTTAAAAATAAATTCAAATATTTAATAAAATAAAAAATTAAATACGATGGATTCGAAATAGGGCGAGTTTGAAAATAAAAAATTAAAACCCGTCCAAACCTATTTACAAGTTTTAAAACCCACCCTAGTGAGGCGGTCCATTGATTAAATTTAAATAATTAATATTTACCCTAATAAATATTTATCTTGCCAAATCAACGGAAAGTGATAAAAAGGTTAAGGGTTGGACCTGAAACATAGCATTTTTTTTAATTAAGATTCTTTTTTCCTGGATTTTATTTACTCTTATGGTGTACACAAATGAGGAATAGGATCATATAAAATAAAATTCAAATTTTACTGCAAAAGCAAGATACTGCCAGACTTTTGCCCAGAGCATTCCTTCGGCTATCTATCTATCTATCTATCTATATATATATATATATATATATATATATATATATATATATATATATATATACAGAGAGAGAGAGAGAGAGCTATGAATGCATGACGCATACACGTACGTATTTTGAACATATGTACGTCGGTCCTGTCGGCATTAAGCGTTTGCCATTACAAGATAGTGTGCACAAAATGGAGATTTATATATATAATGATAATCACAAGGCCCTTCTAATTCACTCTTCTTGGCCACACTTATATCCCACACATATTTCACGTTCTATTCTCATCACGTCAACTTCAACGGGCAACACCACTCCCCACCCCCACCCCCACCCCTCATTTGCCACATACCCTTGTACCTCTTTAATTAACTCCCCACTGCTCAAACAAAAAAAAAAAAAAAAAAAGAAAAAAGAAAAGAAAACAGAACAGCCTCACCTTCCACCCTCTCCAGTTCTACCTAGTACTGTAAAGACTTCATTTGTTTCATTATATTGATAGTATAAGGTGGATACTTTGTCCTAAAAAGAATTTAAGTCTTCTGATTACAAGCAAATGGACTGCCCAAGAGATTGGCCGGAACCAATAGTCCGGGTCCAATCCTTGTCAGACGGTGGTAATGGCACGATTCCCGAAAGATATGTCAAGCCGCCAGAGGCCAGACCCTCGCTTGGGTCCACCCCCAGTGACGCTAACATACCTCTAATCGACCTCGGAGGCATAAACGACGATAGCCTCCGAGAGGCAACGTTGAGACACGTGTCTGAGGCGTGTCGTGAATGGGGTTTCTTTCAGGTGGTGAACCATGGGGTCAGCCCCGAGCTGATGGACCGGGCAAGGGAGGTTTGGCGGGAATTCTTCCACCAGCCCATGGAGGTTAAGCAAGCCTATGCCAACTCGCCTAAGACCTACGAAGGCTACGGAAGCCGGCTTGGGGTGGAGAAGGGCGCCATTCTTGACTGGAGTGATTATTACTATCTTCACTATCTACCTTGCAACTTGAGGGATTTTAGCAAGTGGCCTGCACTTCCCAATGCCCTCAGGTACGTGTACTTGTTGCTACTTGGACCATTGTTCCTTAAGCCACACGAGGAACATATTGCTTTGTATAGGTCATAGAATTTTTTTATGGTCGGGTTGATTTTAGATAGGTGAAATTCCCCTGTACTATAGAAAATTAAGGGTGAGATTGATTTATTTTTTTTAAATAATTTAAAAAATATATATATATATATTTTTAAAATTTAAAGAAATTAATAAAAATTAATAATTTTACATATGAAATTTATATTATTCTTTTAATATTATAGAGTTGAGGAAAGAAAGTCCTTGAGAGCCCCAGCTCCACCCTTGTTCCATTTTTATTTTTTTTTTCTTTATAGTTTCAAATCTTCTATTCTACCTTGTGTTTTCTTATGGAAATGACTTTATTATTGTGTTGTCTTGTTGTTGTGCCTTTTACGACCAATTTATGTGCCGACTCTGCCGGCTAATTATAATGTTACAGCGTTCAGATTCTTATGATTGAAGAGTGAAAGAAGCAAACATCATCACATGTTTCGAATCTTGTGGGCGTCTAGTACTAAATGAAACATACAATAACTGCACATTATTTTGAAATTTCAGTTATGATTGATAAATATTGTATGGGTTGAACTGTAGGGAAGTGGTTGCTGAATATTCTACCCAAATAGTGAGGCTAGGTGGCGTTTTACTAAAAATCTTGTCCATAAATCTCGGATTAAGAGAAGATTATCTGCAAAATGCGTTTGGCGGGGACGATGTCGGGGCTTGCTTACGGGTCAATTTCTACCCGAAATGTCCGCAGCCGGACCTGACCTTAGGTCTCTCCTCGCATTCGGATCCTGGTGGCATGACCTTTCTTCTGCCGGATCAACATGTCCCGGGGCTCCAAGTCCGTCGAGACAACGGTTGGATCACGGTGAAACCAGCCCCATATGCATTCATTGTGAATATTGGTGATCAAATTCAGGTGCTTACTCTTGACTCTTGTGTTCTTTTTATTAATTATTTATCTATATTGCATATTTGTCCTTTGATGAGTCATAATTTGGAAGAAAAAAAATGTTTGTGTGCACATGTCGATGGACTTATAAAAAATTTATAATATACTGTTTATGTGATTATAAGTATTAGGATGTAGACTTTTACTATAAATTAGTAATCAAGAATCAAATTATATTTATTTAATTAGTGATTTGCAATCATGTATTGTACAATCACTTACCGATCTTACCGACTAAATTGATGATGCTTCAAGAAAAATATCAATAGTTACTCAATAATGATGGCTTGTCACATTAAAAGGAAAAAAAAAAAAGATATCATGACAATATACACATTCCATTAGCAAAAAATTTGAAAATGAGATTGAATTTTTTATTAAAAATAATAAACAAAAAAATATTTTTTATTTTTAGATGGTCAAAATTTTAATATAAATTTTATAAAAAATTTAAAATTTTATAGAATTGAGGGAAGATGGTTGGCCCTGCCAATTTCATTTGACTCCATCACTGCCCATTATAATAGTCCCCTTATGCAAAATTGAATTATTTTTTGAGATACTAATGTTCTATTCCTAGCACAACAATTTGCCTTTTAAAGTTACTTCAATTAAAGTTAATAATGTGATTGTTGTTAGTTTTCAAAAACTCAATTTGAAGGAAAAACTATATAAATATGTAAAAATTCACCTCTTCAAATCTTACCTACAAATTTATACTAATTCGAACCATAACTTTCTATTTTGAAGATATTTGATGGTAATATCAATCGTAAAATATGATTATCTTATTTTCAGGCGTGACAAGCCATCAATATTTTAAAATAACTATTAATATTTTTTTTCTTGCAGCACCGTTAAAAGTTTTATACCTACATGCACATGAAATGAAATGTGGTCCAAAAGTGGTCGTTTTTGTGCCTGTGTCTCATGAATTCTGATTCAAAAATTTTATTAGAATTCATGCAACACAGGCACATAGACTAGCTAGTTGATCCACCTTTCAATTCAGATAGGACGAAAATCAATGCAGCAAAATAAACGTGCGCATATTGGCCATAATTTCAGCTTACTTGCATTTTGCAATCCATGATATCAATAGTGAGAATTATATTATATGTCACTAACTACATTCAATTTTTTTTCACTCTTTCTAAGATATTTTTCCAATTAATTTCATTGGAAATTTTTTGAGGATATTTCTTTGGGTTTATAAATTTTTTAAAATATCTTAATATAAGATATTTGAAAATTTATAAAATATTTTAAAGTATTTTGTGAATATTTTAGGACATGAGCATGTAAGGATGTAGGATTTTGTAAATTTTTTATAAAATAAAAAAATAAAAAATAATATCATAACTTATTTTATAGATCGTAACAAACACCTTTGGTTTCAGTATATAAATGATCAAATTGTTAGTACTAACATATTATAAGTTTATAATTTTATTTTATTTAAATATTTCAAAATTTTATTTTTAAAATTAGAAGTAACATCTTATAAGATGTTTCAAATAAATTTGGCCAACTCTCCAAATTATAAAAAGAAAAATTGAAGAAGAATTGAATGATTAACTGATAATATATATATAGTATTTCTCTTAAAAATTAACAATTTTGTGGTGTGTCTCAAGAACTAGGTAGCACTAATAATGTTAAATATCACTGTCCATTCATCTCTCTATATATATATATATATTCAAGTTCTTACAAATGGGGATTCTAAAGTGTTTCATTCCATTGAAATACTTCTGTAGAAACATTTATTGTTTACTAAATAAAGTTAGTTTATGCCATTAACTATTTGGTAACAATTAAATTAAATTGATTGACATATAAAGTTAAGGGAATTAATTAATACAACTATATCAAACAATAGTATGGCCATAATTATTTTGGTATGAAAAAAATTTTCTTTTGCAAATTTTATTATATTCTCTATTTGTTGCACTTATTTTCACCACATAAATATTTTATGAATAAAATTTTATACATATCGACAATTGATAAAATACAATAGAGAATATAATAAAATTTAGAATTAAAAATCATATCCGATAAAAATTAAAACGTCATAAACTCATATTATATTAAGATGATATTATTCTCACCGCAAAATTAGGAACATTCAATTATGTAGGCCCTAATATAAATACCATTGAAAATGTATCTAATTACTTATATTAAAGTCTTCAATTGGCCCTATAGATTGTTGGTTAGAAAGTCATTTCTAAAATCAGTACATCTTCTCTGGCCAATTCTTTATCAAATTGCCCTTATAATTGTTGGAAAAAGATAAAAATGACAACAACAGGCATATTTAAGTTTTCTAGTCTATTTTTTCCCTTTTATTTTTGTCCATGGAGGTGACATGAAAATTTATGATTGTCTTATAATGAAAGGGAAAAAAAATTAGATCGATTTAAGTTCATAATAAGTTTGATCATATTCAAACTGATCATACAATAAATGAAATTATACTTATTATGTAATTTGTAATTAGTTCACACTTTATGGAGAGTAGTCAATTACAAAATAAATAATTATACTTGTTATGTGATTGGTTGAATTCGTTCAAATCGAACTAAAATTTTTTAAACTATAATTAAAAAAGTACTATATATATATATATATGATTAAATCTCATGTCAAGAGGCAATAAGCTGGTTTTGGATGGACAATAAAAGATTGGAATTGAAAGGCAAGAAAAATAAAATAGAAAAGACTATTTTGAATTTGGAAATGCAAATGATTGGAAAGTTTGAGAAGGTAAACACAAAATGTTTTATTTTATATTTTATATAATATATATACTATGTGTATAAAATATTTTTTTAAATATATACTTAACATTAGTTATATATACACGATGGTGAATGTATTTACAGAAAATATAAGTTAAAATATAAAATTTGAATAAGAAATTCTATATCAAAAAATACATAGAGGAGATCTATTTTTTACTTTTGAAGTTTCGAGTTTCATAGAGAATATTATTTATAGAGAGGGAATTTGCTTTTTATTATATGTCATTATCCATACACTTAGACCAAAAACATGACACCTAAATTCTACTAAATTCTTTTATATGCATAAAAATCGAAGCTAATACAACGGTTAATCTTTGCCAAAATTTATTTCACACACACACACACATATATATATATATATATATATATATATGCAAGATCATGTATGAATAAGTTCCTTTTCAAGCTAATAATTGTTTTTATTTTATGATAAGTTATCACACAATTAAAATATATTCAAAGGAACTTTCTAATAAGCTTTTTTTTTTTGTGGAAAAAGTCTGCAAAGAAATTAAACAAACTTGCATTTTATAGCTATGTTTTTCTTATGCAATTAATGCTCTTATTTGTTCTCTTTTACTAAAACTCAATCAGATGCTGAGTAATGCGATTTACAAAAGTGTTGAGCACAGAGTGATTGTCAATTCAGCCCAAGAGCGCATTTCATTGGCCTACTTCTACAATCCCAAGAGCAATTTGCTCATACAACCAGCCAAGGAACTGGTGACACCGGACAGACCCGCACTGTACCCAGCCATGACTTTTGATGAATATAGACTTTACATTAGGACCAAGGGCCCTAAGGGAAAATCTCAATTAGGAGAGTCCTTAAAGTCTCCAAGATAAAAATTAGATCGAATTATACTTTTTTTTTTTATGTAAATTAATTGATTATTGATAGTTGTCATTTTAATTGTACATCTTGCACCGATAGGAGGATTTAACAAGAGACACACATTAAAGAAATGAAAAATAAGTTAGAAATTTGATGGTCTCTATTTGTTTGCAAGTTCCTGAGTTCGTTCGAACAAAATTGCGTCTTTTTAAAAAATAATATTATTTTCAATAAAATAATAAATTTGATGGTTTATGATTGTTTACAAGCTCGTGTAGATGAAATTACTTCGTATCTCTTGTCAATTTAATTAAGGAAAGTATACAAAAAATAATAATTACCTAAAAAAAGTTGTTGTTGTGATTATTATTATTATTATTATTTTTATTTTTATTTTTATTTTTATTGTTGTTCTTGTTTATTTTATGATTCATTACTTTCATGCTGATGTAGTGCATATGTTGGGGACCAGGGGAAGCTGAACTTTAAACATCATGGCATGGCCCATTAGATCATAGGCCAAAATAAAGTAGTGTAATGTTGCTTTTGCCCTTAGCTAGATAGCACTCAATGAAATGTTACATGTGCAATAAATCTCTTTATTCATCATTAAATAAATAAATTGTGTACTATGCACAAATATGACTAAGAAAAGCAAAAGAAATACACTATATTTCTACGCAAAAAAAAAAGTTTAAATATTTACTTTTTTTTTTAACTGATAAACGAATAAAAAAATCCTTG
Organism: Paulownia fortunei; assembly: GCA_019321725.1. NCBI lineage: Eukaryota > Viridiplantae > Streptophyta > Magnoliopsida > Lamiales > Paulowniaceae > Paulownia > Paulownia fortunei. The sequence goes on along the minus strand of CM033114.1, from coordinate 6,564,611 downwards.
GAATTTTGTGCAAGATATTAAATAATAATTAGTTGAAGAAATTAATGATCCTTCTTTTTTATTTTGACTAGATTAGAGTGGCTGAATCTTGCACAAAAATATTGGACTTAAGAAGACAATGAACTTTATTTTGTGGAATAAAGTTAATTTTGTCAAATTTTCAATTATTTGTTGATAATCCAATCACAAAAGCCATTAATCGAGCCCCTTGTTTTGCAATTTCGTGTTCAACTTTTTCTGTTGTGGTGTCAAATTTTTTTTTTAAAACCAATAATATTACTTAATTATAAACAAGTCCCTAAAAAAAGATCGAACAACTAAGAGTCGACAACAATTGATAACGACTTATTTTATAGGATAGTTTTGTAATTTTTTATGTTATTAATTATGTTAAAAGTCAATATTCATCATCAACAATTTTTTTTAATATTAGTGATAATTGGAGGATAATATTAAAAAAAAATACTTATGAAACACATGTCTGTTACTGTGGCATTTTAAATTATTAAAGTACCTCAAAGTCATAAATCATAATGCAGCTGCCAACTTGAGAAGAAAAGCTCTTCTATTTGTCGTTTTGTGTACTATTTATAGATGTTGAAAGATTATTATAATATTACTTTTTTTTTGCCCTTTTTATATTAATTCATATTTACAAACAAAAATCCTCCTGAATTATTATTAGTTGGAATCCATTAAAAGCAAACAGTGGTCCCAAATAAATAAGAATTTTTTGTGGGGGTATTGTTGTCAAATGGTGTTTGGGCATGCAGCTTTTGTTTTTCAATTTTTATAATTCATGGTGTTCTTTTTTTTTTTCCTTTGGTTATTAGTTTTTGTAATTTACTTATTTAATTGATAAAATGAAAATGCATTAGATTTTATATGTTTTCATGGTGGAAAACACACAAAAATGTGAAAATATGTCATGATTCTGATGTTACCAAAATGTATAAAGTGCATTTGATTATTCTATTTTAGTGTAGATTGATAATTTGTATTTTTTTTTAAGTCTCGGTTGCCAAGTTAGGTTGAAATGAAAAATTATTATTTAATGTATTGATGAATCGTTTTACTATCTTTATGTCATATTAACTATGTAATTTTAGAAACAAAAACCATTACTTAATTTATTAATAGATTATAGTTATTTTTAAATTAATGTAATATCATATCAACTATTACTGATGTAATTCTAGTGACAAACGAGAGTGATAGCTTTAAAACACTAACCACAAGTTTTGAAAATTAACATTCTCAATTTCTATCTCTTAACTCAGCAAGTATAATTTCAATTAAAAACGAGATAAAAAACACAATTTCGGAAGTTCAAATAATAGATGAAGCAACATAATTAAAAATAGAAAAAAATAAAATCAAACAAGTTCCTAAGAAATTCAAAGAAAATATCCTTGCACCCAACAAATTTTAATAAAATTTATATTCAAATCTGAGATTATGAGCCTAACCTATAATTTAAATATTTTTCTCCACCAAGAAAAATTATTTAGTAAGAAAAATGCTTCCAAATGACTGAAAAACCATTGGATATTGCCATTTTTTTTTTTTCCCATGATAGTAATGGAGATAACTTCTGAATGGCTCACCAATAAGAAAAGACAGCTTCCCAGTGAGCATCAAGCATACTGTTGAGTGTCATAAATCAACTTCAAAAAAATTAAAAAAAATTAAAAAAATAAAAATAATCACCTGCTTGTGGGGACCATTTCTACCTGTTTGTGTTCTAGTAATTTAATATTCCACCAATTTTGATGTTGCTACCTGACTTGCAAAGCCTTAGTGGCAAGTGGTTAACTTTTTGTCGGCACCATAACTAGGAAAATCAAATTACAAAGGAATCAGTGTGGGCGATATTGTAACAATCTTTTTTTGGTTGGTTGAGGAATGTTATAGGACCAATGATATTTTATAATATTTTTATTAAAATTATGGAAATCATTTCAATTCTATCACGTGTTTTTTTATTTTAATAATGATATATGAACTACTCGAGTCATGTCAGAATTAATGCGAATAACTTATTCCCATCGTATTACGTTGCTGTCATATAATATAATACATATAAAAATTTATCGTGCAATCAAAATCACAATGGTTATAAATATCTTTCTTGTTTGTTTTTTATTATATTTAATTACGTGAACAAAAACGACTTTTTTTGTCGGGATTTGTAATACTAAACCAAATTTAGAAGCCATGTATATATATATATATAAATATAAATTCAATTTTTATTAATAATAATGCTCAAAATACAAGAATAAAGAAATAATTAGAAACAAAGATCAGACTAAAAATTACTCTCCACCTACATCCTAGCATGTCTAGCTACATGATTGAGTTTTCTAAAAATGTTTGGATTCATTTCTAAAATTATTTTTGCATTTTCAATCCATAACTAATTTGTTTTTACTCATTCAAAACATATATTTTTAATTTTTTTTTAAACACGACAAAGCATTTTCAACTCCATTTTCATGCCTACACCTAATTTTTCAAAAGCTCACATCCCATTTTCAGGAAAAAAGTTTCAACTTAGGTTAAAAAATCTCTATTTTACATATAAAAAAAATTAATATAGACCAAACAAGTTTTTTAAAGTAAATTTCAAATCATCATTGCAACTTAATTAGTCAGAAACTCATTAATCCAACTATATTTTTACTTTCATCCACTTATCATAAACTTCCCACTGGCCAAGCAAAAACATTAATCATCACATATTGATTGGAGGAGAACAATTTAGGTGTGATAACATTTATTTCCCTTTCTCAACTTTCAAAAGTCCAAAAGTTATCCCCAATCTAATCCTAAATATAAAAATAATGATCCTTTTGCCTAAAGAAGGGCAATTATTAGTAGTATGAAATGGATTAAGAATGGTGATTTAGGACAAACAATCACCAAACCAAATTGGTGATTGAAGCACAAAAATTTGAAAAAAGTGGAGGAAATAAATGAAAAAGGGCAAATTGGGAATAAATGGAGGGGGGCCCAATGTCTAGTATTTGGGGGCACAAGTAGAGGTCAGCCTGCTTTAAATAGAAAGTCGCGGGAGCACGTGGTCCACGAGCCCACGTTTTTTAAATGGTTGGATTTGGCATGTGGCTATGGTGGACCGGTGGTGTGGATTGGCTGAGAGGCGCTGTCTAGCATTGATTGGTGAGATTCCCTATCATCAATTTTCTTTTTTTCTTTTTTTTTTTTTTTTCTTTTTTCTTTTTTTTTTTTTATGGGAAGGCTGGGGTGGGGTGGGGGTGTGGTCTTTAGAGTAGTATTTTGATATCGGATTCATGATCAATCATGATCAATCTGCTTGCTGTTGTTTGTCGAATCAATTAATTACACCAGTTCAACCGTTTCAGATTTATTTAATAAAAAATAATTATATTTTTTATTATATTATATAAAATAATAATATAATAAATTAATTATTATATAATATATTTTAAAAATAATAAAAAATAAATAATCAACTAAAAATTTATTTAACAAAATACAAAATTCAATAACCATATATGTATAATAAAATATAAAATTTAATTTTAAAAAATAAAAATAAAAAAATTAAAAATTAATTTGACCGTTTTGACTAATTGAATCGAAACTTCGATTATTTAAAATTAATTAGGCTAGACCTGCAGCGAATATCAATTAAACTAAACAATTGAATCCAATTTTAAAAAAATTACTTTGGAGAAGGTTTCTTGATTTGTTTTCAAAAAATTATGGAAGGTAAAAAACAAATGGAAAGCTAAGGCCAACAAAGAATTACTTTGTCAATTTTTTTGAATGAAACAATCCATTAAATCATAATATTATGTTATTATTTGGTTCTTCGTGATTAATGATTAATGTCAACGTTGAAACATGACAAAAATAACCTTTTGAGTTGCTTCATATTGACAACGAGAAACTAAATATCAATGTTGCCCCGAGGAAAATTCTGTCATAATTCTAGTGAGTTAGTGAAATAGAAAAAAGAAAAATAAGAAAATAAATTAGTGCATACATAATAAGTATATAAGAAAAAACTCTACATATAACTTTTTCTTTTTTCTCCAAAAATTTACTTAACTACTGTAATTTTTACCATCCAATCTTCTTATCATATTGCCATCTTAATTGCCAATACTTTAGGAATTTTCTTGTTTGAAGTTAATCTCAAGCAACTTCGAAGCCATGCCCATTTGTTACTTGAAGACTGAACGTATAATTTGAATTTGATAGTATAATCTGAATTTGATAATATAGAATTATGGATGATAATTGGGGCGGTTTGTCAAATCCTGATATCCATCCCATCAAGGTCTTTAAGGACTTGTACTCGAACCCGCCTCGAATTCATCGGCTCTAAGTTAGACCTAGTAGTTTCTGAATAGTTCGGAACAAGACTAATTTTGAAAATAAAAAACTATTATCCATTTCAAATCATTTATAAATTTAGTAATTTGCTCCTAGTAGGGTGTGTTTGGATTTGAATACTCCATATTACCATCCCTATATAGAATTAAGATGAAATAAATAAATTGAGATGAAATTATAACACAAAAGAGATTATAAATGGAATAATGTTTGCAGCTTTACCTTCTTTTGATTGATTTGAAGGCAATTTACCCCACTTTATATAGGAGATAGAAGGGTTAAGATATTCACATGCTTTAAGCTACTCCAATGGCCACGCAGAAAGGTCAATATGTGGAAAACAAAGAACACTTCAATAATTCTCCTTTATTGGATTAACACGTTGTGTGATGGTGGGGCCAAAATGTTTATTTTAAGATTGTGGGGGAGACAAGTATCTATTTTCAAATTTGAGGGGGCAAGATGTTATTCAATTTCGCCTTATTTATTGTTGACTAATTGTAATGAGTATATAAATATCAAAGTGGAGATAAATGATGATTAGACAAACATCAAGATATTTTCTAACTCAAAATTTCATATTTTAGGGTTTTCCAATGTCAGCCTCACTACCAAGTGAGCCATTTTGATAGCTGAGTTTTGTCATTACTAGTAATTGATATGTAAATTTTCACAAAATTCTGAATCGGTATCTAATTGTGACCATTAATTGGAGATATATAAGATGATTTTGTACGATTCCTCAAATGGAAATGTATATAGCAGAAAAAAAACAAAGAAAATGAATGAAAAATATCTCCAGACACCCCCCCCCCCACCCCAACACACACCACCTCCTTGGAGGCAGACCTATCACCCTTCTTCGTCCACACAAATCCAACTCAATGCCTCTACTTCCTGCCTCACAAATCCACCTAGCTTCCCCTTCCTTCTACAAATCTTGTATGAGCAATATATGCTATATATTATTTGCTAGCCTTCATCATTATGTACATCCATTGTTTATTTCTAGGAGTTCTAATTTAACTTGCATGAATAAATTTAATAGATCAATACTTTCATATCACGGAGACGTGAAAAAATATATATAACGAATTAACCCTTATCTCCCTTAAAAGAGTATGTTATCCTGAGTTGCTGTTATATGGATGGATCTTATTTAGGTTGTCGCGAATTTTATAAAAAAGATATATAGTATTTCTTATGGTGCATATCCTTCCACTTGTGGAACCCTCTCTCCATCACTTGCACCTTCCATCAAGTGTCTACGCCCACCCTTGCTCCCCACATATTCATCCTCGTATTACGTGTTGAACTTTGGATCTAGAATTTTAATGAGAAAACGAGAAAAAGAAAATAGAATTAAATTCCGTTGTCTTTTTGTTAGACAAAAAGTATCAATCTTAAATAGTTATTGATTGCAATTGAGTATAAAGAAAAAAAACAAATTAAATAGACATATAAATCCATAAATACTTTCAAGAATTTTATCATACAAATATTTTCTTTGTTTTTTTCCTTCAAAATCAAATAACAAATATTTTCTTTGTTTTTTTCCCTTCAAAATCAAATAAAATAAAATTTTAGTTTCAAAATTAAAACTTCAAATTCAACTTTAAACATGATATAAGGTACAGAAAAGGCCACGATTTAACAAGCATCAAGTGCCCCATGTTTTCTGTAAGCTAATAATTCCAACTAGAAGGGGTAAAGTGGTTTTGGACTCATGAGTCCAACCCAATCCAATCCCAACTCAATTAGTTTGTGTTGGGTTGGATCCTAAAATTTGGTAGATTTGTTTAAATGGGTTGGACTTGGTCCAAAATGGGTCAAGTACTAAATTCAATACTTTGTAAAAAGTAATACAGTAGTTTTCTTATATTTCACAAAATCCTAATATCTCCACATCTATCTAATCACATATGATAAGCGAAATGGCAAAAACGTCCTTAAAAATAGAAATACACATGAAAAATTATCAAAATATGGTTACATGACAACAATGAATACGAAAATGCAAAATAATTAAAAACACCCACCACCACTGAAAAAAACACAAAAAAAGAATTTAGAAAATTACCAAAATATATCTAAAGAGCCATAAAAGACAAAGATATGTAAAATGACTATGACCACCCCTAAAAGGTCAAAAATAACAGATGAACATGTAAAATAACAAAAATACCTCTATACAAAACATAAACATGAAAAATTTAAAAAAAATCCCTAAATGGTAAAAGTGACATGTTGGTACGTAAAAATGACTAAAACATTCATAAATAGTTAAAATAATATATAAACATAATAAATAACTAAAATACATGTGAAGGGCTAAAAACAATACAGAATCATGGAAAACTACCAAAATACCCCTAAAGAGCCAATGACACACAGCCATGTAAATGACCAAAATGATTTAAAATAAATAAAAAGGTATTTAGTGTTACGCACCAAAATGAACACGACATGGCCACGCCATCACACCACACCACGATGACAAGTAGAAGGATAAATTTTTTAAAGTTTTCTTTCAAAGGTACATAATATCTAAAATCCCATGAACAAACATTCGAACAAAAAGAAAATATCATCAATGTGTTACAAAAGAAAATCCTTCAAATCCTAAAAAAAGTTGATCAATGAAGCAAATAACTAGTAGTCTTAAGAAATTATAATATTTAACTCCTAAAGTTTAAATAAAACCCTTCAATTAAATTTCTTTAACTCCAAAGCGAACTAACCATTTAAAAAAAATATTAGCAAGCGGTGAATTGCATACTCAATAAACAATTCTCAATTCTCTTATACTGGTTAAGTATAAGTTTCAATAATAGTAAAATATTATATTCAACAAAATAATATTAGTGAACAAATCAATTTTTACAGAGACAAATAATCAATAACTAAATCTAAAAGCAAACAAATAATTTTAATTGGTTAGCTCACAAATAAACACTACGACCACTATAATAACCCCTTGGCATGGGATGTCGGCTAATGAATATTCATCTATGGCCCAAGATAAAATTTCTTGCTTTAATCTCGCTAGCGATCAAGTTAAATATATTTGAAAACTAGTTCTCAATCCCATCAAAATCCTCTAAAAGGGTCCCAAAACAAACATATGTCAATCTAAGAGCTAAATAAGAATAATACTTATCTTCACCTAATAAAAGCAATCAAATTTCAAAAGTACAATATTTTTCAAGTAATCACAAAATTAATTTTGTTTATATGCTTGATCCAAGTTATTTAAAAATATTCATTGTCTTTTAAAAAGTTCAAGTATTATTTTTTCATTATTTCAAAAATAAAAAGAATCCGAGACATTGAGTAAAAATTGTTAAATATATCACATTATATAATAATAATAACAAAATAAAAAGATAAAAAAGTGCCGAGTAATATTTACCTCAAAAGCCCATAATTAACATGTCAAAACCTTTCGGACCTTGACTCTATGCATTCCCATTTAAATCTAAAGTGGTATAATAATCGTAATTAGCTAACAATCACAACAAATCATGTTTCGAACTAACATATTAGGAGCCTATAATGATGTATTCTACTCGTCTAGAAAACTCAAATCAAAATATGATGTTGCATTTCCTCTGTAGTTTGATCAATTTAGAAGACAATTTGAATTCTTCGTGACCCCCATTGCCCAATGGGTCATCCATAGAATCATTATCCCACAGGTTATATTTCTCACAATTATCATTACTCATAGCATGGTAGTACACAACCATTCCTTCCACTACCGGAACCCCAGCTCCCCTTCCATTACTACTATCATCACTTTCCTCATTGTCGTCACTATCCTCTCTGCCCTCACCTTCAATTTTTTTCCATTGTGTTGGGTATAGAGTAATAAAAAATCTATAAATAAATAGTATTAATTATAGTAAGTTTTTAGAAAAGACTGAATAAATTATAATAGCCCCACTTAAAACCTACTCTTTTTATAAATAATCTACTTAAATAATACTATACGCAGCGCACTAAATACTCCCAAATAAAAAATTATCTAAATTAAAATGAAAATCAAGAAAATACAAGTAATAAACCAAGACACCAAATTTTATATAGAAAACCCCAAAAGAATAAAGGAAAAAAACCAACATACACACATCATACATATCTGAGAAAATATCTCGCGAACAAATCACACTGGTCTGTTACAAAATCTGTGAAACCATGATTAACTATTTGTCGAGTAGCTACTCTCATATGAGTAAACCAAATACTACAACATAGTCTCCACACATTGTTGGACAATATCAAATTTCTCTTACTTCCTCTCAACGAAAAATAACGTTCATTGGCCGACCAACCAAACTCTAGTATACTACTTGGTGAATGGTACAACTCACTCATGCTCATCACCCCTAATGAGTGGCATATCACTGGTGTTGCAAGCATACAGAATATCCTTCTAAAAGTCCCATTTGACTGGACACCTCTCTAATAAATGAGAACATGGAACAAGATCATGAACACTAACTCATGGATGTGCAGTTTTCACACACATCCTAGTATCTCAATATCTTCCGATATACTATATCCCATAACCTATAAAACACTCACAACTTAAAAAAAAATGCATAAAACAGCATCACTATCAGATTCCTTTCACAACTATTATGTACAAACACATTACACCCAAAACTCTCTCTCTCTCTCTCTCTTTCTCTGTTTTGGTAAATAAGTGAAAGGAAAACTTTACTCTACTTGTGAGAACAACAATTACAATAGATCAATAGCATACATTTGGTAAAGGAATGAGGGACTTCCTTTCCAAACTCTGTCATTCTCACTAATGTAAGTCATTCTCATATGCCACAAATTTGACGAAGACTCATTCTCACCTATAGTAAGCCCAACATAATACACTTTTACATGAGTTTTGTATAAATTATCACAAGCAGCTCATCTAGCAACTACCATTAACCCATTTGTAAGCTTCCACCTTTTATTGTCAAAACAACTAGCATAACCTCGACTGTCTAATTCCACTAAGAAATCAGATTCAGACATAATCGACACATGACAAACATCCTTCAATAACAATGTATAACCAATATTCGTTCAGATACACACATCACCAACCCCAACAATTTTTATTTGATTGTTGTTTCCGAACCTGACAATACCAAAATCTCCAATTTTATAGGTATGGAAAAACTCCTTGTTGGCTGTTGCATGAAAAGAGGCTGTTGAATCAATAACCCAATCAGCATCCGAACTAGCCATATGTATACAATTGTGCTCTTCAGAAGTGAGCACAACAACATCACCATCTGAAAAAATAGTAGCGGTCGTATCTTTCTCATCATTACTGTCCACCTTTTTTTGGTTTGTTATTTTTTGATTTTCTTTATTTTTCTCATCTTGCTTCCTTTTTTAACAATCTTTTATCACGTGTCCAGGTTTGTAACAATAATAAAAATTTCTTAGATCACGAGATTTTGACCGTTTGCTCTCTCTATCACAACTATTGTCTTTTTGTCTCCCCTGTGACTCAATAGTAAGAGCTTGAGAGTTTTTTGCATCTTGTTCTTTACGTCTTGCTTTCCTCATTAAACAAGTTATTTTTGACCATATCTATAGTCAAAACATCATTAGGAGTAGAATTGCTAAGTGACATGAACAATGTCCCAAAACTATATGGCAAAAATTCCAATAAAAATAACGCTTGCATCTTGTCATCGAACTTTAAGCACATGACTGTTTGTTGATTTATGATGCTCTCAAAAATACTGAAGTGCTTGACAACAGAACTTCCCTAATTGTACTTCATATTGACAAGCTGTCTGATCAAGTAAGTTTTGTTTTGAGCACTTTTTCTCTCGCACAAGACTTTTAATTTTTTCCACAAGCTATGGGCATTAGTCTCTTAAGTAAAGTAATGAAACACGCTCTGATCAATAAAATATCGAATTATTCTAATAGTCTTCCTATTAAGTCAGTTCCATGTCTTTTCATCTTTATCATCGAGCTTGGCTCCACCATTCTCAATCGTATCATAAAGATCATTACTAAAGAGAATATCCTCTATTCTTGATTTTCACACCATGTAATTAATTGCTATCAACTTAATCATGGTTCTCGTGTCCTCTCTTGTATCTATCATGAACAAGCACATAAAAACTCAAGCTTTACCTGAGCTTTGATACCACTTATTAAGATATCAGGGTAATCAAAATCCACAACAAATAGCATTAATTACAACAAGCTCCCATAAAAGACTAGAGGGGTCATAATGGTCCCACTTAAAATTCAATCTCTTTAGACAGAACTTACTTAAATTATACTATATGTAGCGGACTAAATATCCCTAAATAAATAATTATCTAAATCAAAATGAAAACCAAGAAAATTAAAGTGATAAACCAAACACTAAATTTTACATGGAAAACCTAAAAAGAATAAGGGGGAAAAACCATGGGGCAAATACCCATTAAAAATCCACTAATAAATTGTGATTACAAATACCTCAAACTTTTGCCCAAACTTGATTTTATTACAACAATGGAGAAAAATATAAATATTCTCTTTTGTATATCTCACAACACTATTAAATACAAAATAAAATGCACTAATTTTTCCAAAGCTCATATAGTGTGGAAAAACTCAACTTCACTATTTTATGACATGCAATCATATATTTAGAAAAAAAAAACTCTTCCTCTATTTGGAGAAAGTACTTTTCCTCACTTGGACAAAAATTCTCCCACTTGAAAGAGTTACAGGAACCTCTCAGCCAAATTTTCTCTTTTTTGGCTTTACTCTCTTAGCACTCTCTTATGTTGTATTTTTTCTTAGTTTGGTGGATACCCCCATATGGGGTAGATCTACCAAAAATTCTCCCATTCCACATCATGTGGGGAAAAAATATCTTTTACTCACATAACAAAACTCTGTCACTGCATTGCACACAGCATAAGAGAAAAAACCAACATGCATACAACATACATAACTGGGAAAAGATCTCACAAACAAATCGTACTAATCTGCTACAAAATCTATGAAGCCATGATTAATCATTTGTTAAGGAGCTACTCTCATTATAAGCAAATCAAATACTGTTGCATAGTTTCCACATACTGTTGGACAATCTCAAATTTCTCTCACTCCCTTTTAACAAAAAATGATGTTCTTTCATCGAACAACCAAACTCTAGCGCACTACTTGGTGAAGGATACAACTCTCCCATGCTCAACACCCCTAGTGAGTGGCATATCACTAGTGTTGCAAGCATTCAGAACATCTTTGTAAAAGTTCCCTTTGACTAGACACCTCTCTAATGAAGGATAATATGGAGCATGATCGGGAACATTAACTCGTGAATGTGCTGCCTCCACACACATCCTGGCATCTCAGTATCTTTCAATACACTATATCCCATAACCTATACAACACTCACAACTTAAAAAAAATACATAAAATGGCATCACTATCAAATTCCTTTCGCAACTACTATGTGCAAACATATTGCACCTAAAACTCTCTTTCTCTTTCTCTCTCTCTCTCTCTCTCTCTCTCTCTCTCTCTCTCTTTTGTTTGTAAATAAGCGAAAGTAAAACTCTATTTAACTTGTCAGATCAATAATTACAAGAGATCAATAGCATACATTTGGCAAAGGAATGAGGAACTTTATTTCCAATCTTTCTCATCCTCACTAACGTGAGTCACTCTCATATATCACAAATTTTACGAAAACTCATTCTCAGCTGTAGTAAGCCCAACATATTACACTTATAGATAGTCATGTACATATTATCACAAGCAACTCCTCTCACAACTACCATTGACCCCTTTACAAGCCTCCACTTTTTATTGCCGAAACAACTAACATAACCTCGACTTTCTAATTTCACTCCAGAAATCAAATTCAGGCGTAAATCAGGCACATGACAAACATCCTTCAATAACAGTGTACAACCAATATTCGTCTGATACACACATCACCAACCCCAATAATTCTTGCTTTGATTGTTGTTCTTGAACCTGACAGTACCAAAATCTTTAATTTTGTAGGTATTGAAAAACTCCTTGTTGGGTGTTGCATAAAAAGTGGTTGTTGAATCAATAACCCAATCAACATTCGAACTAGCCATATGCATATAATTGTGCACTTTAGAAGAGAGCACAACAACATCACCATCAAAAAAGGTAGTGACGGTCGTATCTTCTTCATCATCACTGTTCATGTTTTTAGTTTGTCTTTTTTCAATTTTCCTTATTTTTCTCATCCTACTTCCTTTTATACCAATTTTTTATTACATGTCCATGTTTGTAACAATAATAAAATTTTCTTAGATCACGAGATTTACACTGTCCGCTTTCTCTATCGCGATCATTGCCTTTTTGTCCCCCCCATGACTCAACAGTAAGAGCCTGAGAGTTTTCTGCACCTTGTTCTGTAAGTCTTACTTTGCTCATTAAGCAAGTTATTTTTGACCATATCTATAATCAAAACATCATCAGGAGCAGAATTGTTAAGTGACACGACCAATGTCCCAAAACTATATGGCAAAAATCCCAATAGAAATAATGAAACACGCTCTGATCAATAAAATATCGAATTATTCTAATAGTCTTCCTATTAAGTCAGTTCCATGTCTTTTCATCTTTATCATCGAGCTTGGCTCCACCATTCTCAATCGTATCATAAAGATCATTACTAAAGAGAATATCCTCCATTCTTGCTTTTCACATCGTGTAATTATTTGGTATCAACTTAATCATGGTTCCAGTATCATCTCTTGTATCCATCACGAACATGCACAGAAAAACTCGAGCTTTATCTGGCCTCTAATACCACTTGTTAGGGTATCAGGGTAATCAAAACCCACAAATAAATAATATTAATTACAGCAAACTCCTATAAAAGGCTAGAAGGGTCACAACGGTCCCACTTAAAATTCAGTATCCTTAGACAGAACCTACTTAAATTATTCTATACGCAGTGGACTAAACACCATCAAATAAATAATTATCCAAATTAAAATAAAAAACTAAAAAATTAAAGTGATAAATCAAGACACTAAATTTTATATGGAAAACCCAGAAAGAAAAGGGATAAAACCGTGGGGCAAATACCTATTAAGAACCCACTAACAAATAGTAATTACAAATACCTCAAATTTTTACCCCAAACTTGAGTTAATTACAACAATGGAGAAAAATATAAATACTCTTTTTTTGGCGTATCTCACAATACTATTAAATACCCCAAAAGAAAACGTACTAATTTCTCCAAAGTTCATACAATGTGGAGAAACTCAACTCCACTATTTTATGTGACATAATTATATATTTAGAGAAAAAACTCTCCTTCTATTTGGAGAAACTAATCTCCCTCTTTGGGAGAAAGTTCTTTCTCACTTGGAGAAAAACTCTCCCACCCAAAAGAGTCGAAGAACCTCTCAGCCAAATTCTCTATTTTTTGGCTTTGCTCTCTTCGCACTCTCTTGTGTTGTATTTTTTCTTGCTCTGCCCAAATGCCTATTTATAGGCAGAATAATGGGCTTTTTTTTTTCTTTTTTCTTTTCATTTTCTTCTTTTGGCGGCTGAAAGAGCCGTCCATTTACTCCTCATTTTCTTTAATTTGGTATTTATTTTTATTTTGTCAAAGTTTGGGAGGCCCACATGGGGTTGACCTACAAACACATTGGACTTTTCCTCATACTCATTCATAGCATCATACTCATTCATAGCATCATACTCATTCCTACCTTGCCCAAGGCTTTTCATTTACAATCTTATTACTTCTACCCTCTCCACCTTGCCCAAGGCTTTTCATTTACAATCTTATTACTTCCACCCTCTCCACCTTGCCCAAGACTTTGATTCACAAAATCTTTCCCACTTTGAAACTCTCCTCACCTAAGAAACATTGCATATCATCCATTATTTTACCAAAAATATTGATTTTCTTTTTCTTAGTCCTAAACAAGATTTCTTGTCCATGTCACACAATAGCCACAGTGTATCCATCATATCCTAATTCTCATATTTACTATTTTTATAATTGAATCGGTAAACAAAATTGGCCTTCCTGCGAGTCAGCAGTTTAATCAGTTGGATCGGTTCAACTACCGATCCCACTGATCTAATGAAAATTAATTATATTATTTTATTATATTATGTAAAATGTTAATATAATAAACTAATTGTTATGTAATATATTTTAAAGGTAAATAATAAATAATAAATAACCAACTTATAAAACTATATAACAAAGCCCAAAATTCAAATCATATACATATAACAAAATATCAAGTTTAAGGCTTAAGTCTCCTAAATAAAGATAAAAAAATTAAAAAAAAAGCCATTTGACCGATTTTTGATTGATTTTAACTGGTTGAACTGCAAAAATAGTTATTTAAGACTAATCAGACTGGACCGACCACCTATTCGCGATCGAACCAATTGGACTGGCCGATCCTATTCCGAAAACATTGCTAATATCATATGAAGCAAGAATGTGTGCACTTTCATCTAAGAATATGTGCCAAAGTAGTGGACCTATATCAGTCATCAAGTTCTTATATATATACTTTCTAGGATTTACATTTGAAATCTTGGTGATCTTTATTTGGAAATGGATGAGAATGTCATGAACTTTGTTCCCCATATATGAAAACATAAAAGAAAACATGATTTAAGTATATCAATCATCAACAAAAACACAGAATAGCTACGTACATTATAACTCTGTACACTATATACGTTATGATTTTATACACTTCTAAACTATACAAACTATACACTGCAAGTATATACCATATACATTAAGATCAGGAATTTGAACATAAAAAGTACACACTAGAACATTGAGTCACAGACTAGCATATATTATATGCAAATACAGAATTTTGAACGCACATATATACACTAAACCCTAATACAGGAATTTGGAGACGTATATACAATAAACCCTAATATAGACTAGTATACACTACAAATACACAATACACATTGATGAGACAAGATAGTTTGTTGGTAAACACCTTGCGCCTATAATTTTTTTGATCATAGTTCGAGTCACCTGAAGGAAGTTGGAGAACCAACAAATATCCACATTTAAAAAAGAAAAAAAATACACAATACACACTACTACAATACATCTACAACATCATTACAAATTAAACACAAAAATACAACACTGTAAATTTCATTATACAAGTTAAGCATTTTAATTCAAAATTAATTATTTAATCACCCTACATACATAAAATATATAAAGCAAGCCCCCGCTTTTTATATTTAGAACATCCCAAAAAATTAGGGTTTTTGTCCAAAAATAAAATTATGGGAAGATCAATTGTATAAACTTTTTATGTTAGAGTTACAGTTGTATTATCACCCTAAACCCAATGTTCATAAAGAAAACGAAAACCTTAAAAAAAGAAACAAAAACAAAAACAAAAACAAAATGTAACATAGTACATATTTCAATCACATATATGTCAATACACATAACATTTTTCCATAAAGTGATGAAGGAGAGCTGTCCACGTACCTTGGTTGAGAGTTTTCTCAAACCCTATAACTAGGTAGTGGATTGGATGGATCTGCCACGACTGAAGTGGAAGAAGGGTGGCCAATGACATTAGATCAAATGGGCTGAAAGGTGGGGAAGACAAGAGCGTTGCCAATGGGGGTCTTAGGTATCTTTTGTTTTGATTTTTGATTTTTAATCATTTTCTTTGAGTTTATAAGGGTCTAATTACCATTGCAAGTAACTTGGAAAAAGAATTGGATGGAATTGGAACAACTGTTGGAATTAATTTCCTAATATGGACTTACATATTTAAACAACAATTATATTATAGGCTATCTAATTTGATAGAGTCAAATAAGTGATCTACCATATGAGACTCTAGGAATATCTTTAAGGTATGGACTTTGTAATGTATAGAGACCTAATACTAGTCAAATTCAGGATTGATGGAATTCTCTTTGACCTAGTATATAAAGAACATTATGGGTTATGGTCCCCAAGTCATATCATACAATATTACTCTCCTCCTCTTTTCCATCTTAGAGAGAGACCCATTGAGTATTGTAAGTTGATTTGACTGTGGAAGACGCATACCCCAATTGCTTTTATTGTCATGGATTCAGGTACGCTTCCGATTTAAAATTGAAGTATTTCTTGATAATTTATATGACGATTCTGGATTATGATTATTGAATCATATTATATTAGAATCTAACAAGTGGTATCAGAGCAGGTCATGATACATTATCAAGAACTATTTATTTCTTCTATGATTATATTTTGTTTTTATAATCAGAAGGAGAATTTTGAGAATAATTTTATGAAAACTTGTAAATTTAGATCAGCATAAATTTTTTAGAATTATAGTTTCCAAACTTTTGAACACGGATTCTACTTTGCTGATTTGTTTCAAATTATTGGTTTTAAGGGAGATTAATTTTACATAAAGTTATTGCTCTAATATTGTTTAAGTGCCGGTTTATTCTTAAATAATCAAAATAAAAAAAATGGCCGTTTTGGTTTTTTAGTTTTCCGGCCGCATCGCCCTACACCACCATCTCTCCACACCATCTCTCCACACCATCAAGAACAGCCCAACAACAGCAAACAAAACAGAATATTAAAAATAAAGACACTAATCTGCCATTTGTTGTCCCGTTCCCACTTTCCCATCGACTATGGTCGTGGCAGAGGCGGCATAAGGCAGTGGCGATGGGCTTTCGTCGTGGCTGCGTGAGGAGACGACAATGAGAAAGAAGGTCGGGAAGGAGGCAGCGGGAAAGCTATCCAGTTCAAAAGTCCACCTGCGTGCTCTCTCTTTTCCCATTTTTTCTATCGTCCATGGCAGCTGATGGCAGCGGAAGGTGGGGCAATATGGTGGCTTATTCGTGGCTGACTGTTTCGGCCTTTGGTTGCACCGACAGCTGGAGCCGGCTGTTTCGGCGGCGCTGGGTTAGTTTGGGGTGGCAGCCGACAATGAAAATGTGGGGATGGGTTTGTTTTGTGAGATTAGGTGGATTAAATTAGACGATTAAAGGTTAATTATAGTTTAAGCCTAATTTTGGAATTAAGCATTAATTTGGGCCTGATTTATTTGAGTTAATTCAATTAGATTTAGGGTATGTTTTGGGTTTAATTTCATATTTAAATTTGAATTTATGTGATTTTGGGATTAAATTACAAGAATTTTGAGTCCAATTTATTTTGGACTTAATTCAGTTTTGGATTCATATTTAAAGTCTATTTGGTTTTCGAGCGTTAAATCAAAATAAAGACTTAAAATATGTTATTGGGCTCAAACTTATAAGGTTGAATTTTGAGCTTAAACTTGGGTCATAAAGCAGGTAAGATTTATTCTAACTCATAAGGATTGAATTAAATTTGAATTCAAAATTGAGTTTAAATCTGATTCATACAGGGACTCGATCCAATTTTAGTAAAATCCCAATAAAGAAAATTTTGAAAATCTTATCTTATATTTCGAAATAAATTGAAATAATACGTTACCAAAGTGACCACTATTATTATATTTATTTTTGAAATATTAGATATCAAGTAAAATATTTTCATTATGTTTATATCTTTGCGGATAATAATCGGCCCAAAGGAAGATTATTATTTGACCAGATGATAGACATGCGAGATAAATTTGGGATTATATTTGTTTCTACTTGTCTGATATCACAAAATAAATTGATTGAAATAATACGTTGCCAAAGTAACCTCTATTGTGTAGATTTATTTATTTTGAGATATTAAGATGTGTATGTTTGTTATTTATGCGAATAATGATCGGCCCAAAGGAAGCTTATTGTTTGGCCAAATAACAGATATACCTGTGGTAATAAGTACATGATGATTATTAGGTTTTCCATGTGAGCAATAATCGGCACAAAGGAAGGTTATTATTTGACATGACTAATTGTCAGTATTTGATTACTACATTGAGAGTACCACTTACAGTGATATTTCTGTCCAAAGACTAAATATCAATGTTGTGCTAGGTATCTCATGATGGGGCCCACTATTATTTAATTATGTCATGCATAAATATGGATTGTTTTTTTTATGATCACATAAATATTGATTATGAGCATGTTATTTAGTTTTGTTGCCTAAATTATGTTTCTGCTTATAATTTTACAATATCTGCCAATGTTAATTTTATTTGTGCTCAAAGGCACAAATTTCAAGAATTTAAAAAGAATATTGTGATTGTTTTCGGGTGCATAGATCTTGATCTTGCGCTTCAGATTGACCAATCTCCTACGCTCACTAATGAAAGTTACCCTAAGATTAAAAGGACTTTAAAAATTGGGTTATTCTAACTGCATAAGTCTTATGATCATAAAGTGTACAATTCTAAAAATATTTAAGGGCACTATGTCTGAGGAGGATAGTGCTAAAAAGTTTCTTAAAGTTATTGATTGAAACAAACACATTTTTTGGCTAATCTTGTTTCAACAAGGTATAAAGAAAAATGAAACATAAGGAACATTACGGAAATGTCTAACCTCGCTTCCAAATTAAAGGCACTAAAGTTAGAGTTGTTTGAGGACTTGCTCGTGTATATGGTTTCATTTCTCTTCTTACACAATATGGACAGTTTAAAGTAAGTGACAACACCCTAAAGGACAAATGAACTCATAATGAGTTATCTTAGTGTGCAAGAAGAAGAAATGTTTGAGCGAGAAAAGACTAAAAGTGCTCACTTAACAACTACCCCTCAGGATAAAAGAAAGTAAGTTGCAATTGGGACACCATAACAGAAATTGCAAAAGAAAGAGGATTAGGAATTTACCTGTTACTTCTGCAAGAAGGGTGAACACATTAAAAAAAAAAAACTTGAGAGAAGTACTAAAGACTGCAACTTACATTATTAACAAGGTTCCAATCAAAGTGGTAACTAAAACTCCTTATAGATTATTGATATGCAATATATTTGGGGTTGTCCAATTAAGGTAACGCCTTAAAAGCCAAATGAAAGAAAACTGGACTCCAGATCTTTAAGCTGCCACTTTGTTGGGTACTTTGAATCTTCAAGATATTACAAATTTTATGATCCCTTGACTAGGTTATTTTCAGACGGGAAATACGGTTTCTCTTGAGAAAGTTGAGTTTGGGAGGGAGATAAGATTAAAGACATTGTCTTGTTTTTGAAGAGGAATTCATTTCTCTTCCTAGTGTCAATATTGATAGTGTTTAGGCTTCTATTCCTGACATTGTTCAAGATACAAATTCGGACTATCAAGACAATATTGAGGAGTTCTCTCTTCAAAATAAAGAAAATTATTTTTTAAAGAGCAAACTCAACAATCTCAAGAGGAAATGCAATTAAGAAATCCACTTGAGAAAGGAGAACAATGATTCTGGTTATTATATCGTCTTTCTCCATGAATATGAGGTTGACATAAGAGTGATGAAAAATGATTCAATCAACTTTCATCAAACTAATAAAGTTTTAGTTTTCAAAAGTGGATTGATGCCATGAAAGATAAGATGAAATCCATAAGAGACAATGACATTTGGGATCTCATCAAATTGCCTAAAGGTGTGAAATACATTGGTTGCAAATGGATATTTAAGACCAATAAGGATTAAAAAGGCAATATTGAGAGATATAAAGTATGTCTAGTCGTCAAGAATTTCACTCAAAATGAATACATTGATTACAAAGAGACTTTCATTTCAGTTTAATGGAAAGACTCTTTACAATCATTTTGGCAGTTGTAGCTCATTTTGATTTGGAGCTAGATTCCCGTTAACGGTATCATAAATTTCATCAAGTCATTATCTCGTTTGGGTTTGAGATAAATAAGGTTGATGATTGTGTATACCACAAGTTCAGTGGGAGTAAATACATCTTCCTGGTGTTATATGTCGATGACATACTGTTAGCCAGTAGCGATATAGGCTTATTGCATGAAACCAAGAGATTTCTGACTAAGAATTTTGAGATGAAAGATCTTAGGGACGTCTCTTTTGTCTTAGGCATATAGATATATTGAGATCTCTCTTGAGGTATCCTTGGGTCATTACAAAATAGCTATATCAAAAAGGTTTTCAAAAAATTTGGCATGAAAGATTGCACACCGGGAGATACTCCTATTGGTAAGGGAGATAAATTTAGTCTCAATTAGTGCCCCAAGAATAAGTTTAAAGTAAAAGAAATGTAAAAGATCCCTCATGCGTCAACTATAGGAAGCCTTATGTATGCTAAAGTTTGTATTCATCTAGATATAGCATGCATAGAAGGAATATTAGGCAGATATTTAAATAACCCTAGAATGGATCATTGAGAAGCAGTTAAAAGGGTTATACGGTGTTTATACAGAATAAAAGATTATATGCTCACTTATTAAAAATCAGATCTTCAGGAGATCGTTCGGTATTCTGATTCCGATTTTATTAGATGCCTAACAGTCAGAGATCCACTTTGGGCTATACTTAACTGCTAACTGGAAGAGCTATTTTTGGGAAAAGTGCTAAGCAGACACTCATAGCTTCTTCCACTATGGTAGTTGAATTCATAGCCTGTTACGAGGCATCTAATCCTGGGATATATCTGCATAACTTTGTCACTAGGCTGCATATTAAGGATGGTATTAAATACCAGTAAAGATATATTGTGACAATAAATCGGCTTTATCATATTCCATTAACAACAGAAGCTCTTTGAAGTCGATGCACATAGACATCAAGTTTCTTGTTGTTAAATAAAGAAAGAATTCAGAGTTATCAAGTGGCTATACAACATATTCGAACAAACTCCATGATTGTGGATCCACTCACCAAGGGTTTACCACCTAAGGTGTTTTATGAGCACACTGCTCATAGGGTGTTGCATTCTTTGATATGTGCACTTCAGTGGGAGTTTGTAATTTTGATGTTCTTTTGGTTTAGATACAATTTATGTTTATTATCTGCAGAATAAAGAAGATGGTTTATTTTCATACTCTGAATTATTTGCAGTTTAGCATGATCTCATAAAGAATAAAGAAGGACCAGTTAGAAATAGGCATGTTTAAGATCACATTGTATATAATTTTCATGCTATACATCCATACTCAATCTATGTCATTGAATATGTTAGTGTTGTGACCATTGATGGGTCTAGTTACGAATAAATGTAACGAAGGTCGCTTTGATCCCATGCTGATATAGGAGATGGACCAGATTGTAACTCAGGAGATATTTCAAAGATAGATAGCATTTTGTGACCACTCAAGATTTATAATATAATTGTTTACGGTATCATATGTAGTCCAAGTGGGAGATTGTTGGAATTAATTTCCTAATATGGACTTACATATTTAAACAATAATTATATTATAGGCTATCTAATTTGATAGAGTCAAATAAGTGATCTACCATATGAGACTCTAGGAATATCTTTAAGGTATGGACTTTGTAATGTATAGAGACCTAATACTAGTCAAATTCAGGATTGATGGTATTCTCTTTGACCTAGTATATAAAGAACATTATGGGTTATGGTCCCCAAGTCATATCATACAATATTACTCTCATCTTCTTTCTCATCTTAGAGAGAGACCCATTGAGTATTGTAAGTTGATTTGACTGTGGAAGACGCATACCCCAATTGTTTTCATTGTCATGGATTCAGGTACGCTTCCGATTTAGAATTAAAGTATTTTTTGATAATTTACATGACGATTGTAGATTATGATTATTGAATCATATTATATTAGAATCTAACAACAACATGTAATAATTTAATATTTTGTACAACAGATTTAATATCAATAAAAGCATTTCTATACTGTAAATTAAGTCACCTATATAGGTGTCGCACCAAAAAATAATCTACATATATATAATATGTGTAAAAGAAAACCAAAAAGTCTTACATGCATAATAAAAAAAAAGTTCAATATTAAAAAGATTACCCACTTCTTTAATAAGTGACACTTCTTAGTTCTTAATTATAATACAGATACACTCTGGAAAAACAATTCATGTAGTGTCGAGCACAAACATAGAATAGGTATGGCTCCAACTCATGTCTGATACAACATTGGATGTGTTCAAAAATTAAACAAAAAAAGAAAACTTTTGATATGGCTAACAACATGTCAGACACGCTCATGTATTTTTTTATATTTTTTAAAGTTTAGTGGTTATAATAAAAAATAAAATTAAAAACAATTTAAAAGTAGTGCTACCTCATTAAAATCACTTTCTCTCTATTTTCCATAGATTTTTTTTCCTCAACACCGTTGTTGACATGCCACACTAGCCAATATTCAACCCCATCACCGACATGAATGACTTTCTCTTAATAAATTTTATCTTTATCACTAAATCCGTATCCCTTCATTGTATGTTATTACTAAGCAACAAACAACAATAATTGATACTTAACAAAGAAGCTGGGCTTGGGCCGTTTGGCCCAATATTTTCTTAGTTTTTTTTTTATTATTAAAAATATACAAATAAGTATCACTTGTTAGTCCTTACAAAGCAACAAACAACCACAAAAGCAATAGCAATAGGATACTTAACATAGAAGTTGGGCTTGGGCCTTTTGGCCCAATATCACTCTCATGTTTTATTTCATTCATAGTTGATAAATGATAACAGAATGGGCGCTCGTGACTGATGGTGAAGGTTCATGTAATGTGGGTTGGGCTAATTTTACCAAAATTTTACTCAAACATTTACTATTTTAAAGTTTTGTAACTCAAGTTCAGAAAAGTAGCTAAAATTGAAGTATCAAAATTTTACATCATGATTTTTAGGGTTAGATATCTCTGGTATGTAAGTATTCATCTCACTTACGTGAATTGGTTATATCATTATTTATTATAATTAAGTGGTTTTTTTATGATTTATATGAAATAATTATTAATTAATATTTGATATTTTTTAATGAATAAATCAATCATCATTTTAGTATTAGTGAAAATGATGAATGCTCCATCACCATAGCCTTGATTTTCAAATAAAAAGTAGAAGAAACGAAAAATTGAAATAATAAATGACTTATTGGGACCACAAATTAACAATTGCTTGTGCTAGTAGTGAACATGTGTTTTGATTAGCAAATTTTGAACTTATATTTTGAAGATTGAGAACTTAATTAGTGAAAATGCATATAACACCCTTGTACGAAGAATTAAAAAATACTTTGATAACCTTACATTTTTTAAACTTAATGATACACGAGCATTTGAATTGAATCGAAATACTGAATCAGAACATCTGACAAAAAAAAATTCGGTAATAATCGAATTGAATCGATTAAATTGATTTAGTTTTCGCTACAATATTTTAACATACCAAAATTTAATTTACCAAAATTTTGGTTCGATTCGATAATACCGAATGAACACCTTTAGCCATTGTACATGTAGTTAGTTGTACTCGACTAACTACTCGAAAAATAATATCAATTTTTGGTGAAAAATTCATTTGTTTTTTAAACATAATTTGGTATTTAGATAATTCTAAATATTTAATTGGATGTTAAATAATTAATAATAATATAAAAGTCTTAGTAATTTATTAAAGCATGAATTATTCTTCAAAATTTCACTTACTATTAAGCCCTAAATATTTTGAAACATAGTGATGAGAGTTATAAATAATTTCAGAGGGTTACCAGCATTGTACAAATATACATATAAATATGGCATTGAAGTAGATTTTAGCAATATAAAATTTAAAAAATCTACTCATTCATATTAAGTACCGTAATTTCTTTTTTCCATATATTACTAGCTATGTTTAAAAATAAAAGAGTGCAGCAGTTGGCATTTGTGGGGATAAATTATTAATGGGAAAATGTAATGGATAATATTTTTTTAATTATAAAAATTGCAATGACTCTTACATATGAAGTTTATTATTTACTAAAAATTGACAACTTTTATATAAAATTGTATACTTCATCACAAGGTTTATTTGGTTTATGAAATAAGACCATATTATTAATTTCAAAACTCAACAGTTATTTAGTCACCATTATGTAAACTATATAAAAAGATAATTGCGTAGTTATTTAAATTAATTCTCTTGATGTCGCCTTGCAATGTTGACGATTTCAACCTTCTTATTTTTCAATGACTACCACTTTGAATTAAATTTGAGTTTAAACGTTTATTTTTCATACAAAATTCCCAAATCTACTCTTATGCACTAATTCAAATTAAATTTGACTTTTATACACTTCATTTTCACATAAAGTTGAAAATCTTCTTCCCTTTTTTTTTTTTTTTGGCAATAAAAGAAAACAGAAGTTAGGATATGTTTTAGTATTTCTTCAAATCTAGAAAGAAAAATACTTTCAAAAAAAATTACAAGGTTGATAAAGTGAGAATGTCATATTTTAATTGTGGCTCCGTGATAAGGACAATTACTACCACGTAGGTTATAGTTTTCAGCATGCAATATTTTAAATATTTAATTTTTTATGCTTGAATATGATTTTTCACTTAAACAAAACTTTACTTATGATTAATCAATCAACTTACATGACAAATTTAGTATTTTACATATTGCAGTTATTTTTATTTTCAATAAAACTTAGCTGAATAATTTTTTACCATATTGCAGAGTCAAATGGTACTTTATTCCCTTAGGCCTAAGTTTAAATGGTCGCATGGATGCAAATATAATACTATCCAAAGTTGGCATATTAATAAATTTTATATGCAAAATTTGATATGTGATTTTATTCATTTATAAAAATTCATATTCCATTAGACCTACTTCTTTCAATTTTCCGTCAATATATCAGTTCATTAAAAATATACTCAGGAAGTCTCCTCTCTTAATATAAAAATGCTATTATTATGCTCTTTATTATTTTAAAAAATTCCTACTCTCATAACCATAATTTTCCCTAAATTTAGCAAGAAAACCCATTGTTTGCATTATTCTTGTGTCCATCAAGAATTTGTAGTACACACATCAGTGGTTCAGACTTACAACTTATCTACATATTTGTACATTATCTAAAAAATTAACAAATCTATGAATTTGGTTTACACACACATTTATATATAGACACATTAATGTATATATATTACAACTTTATAAACGAGATAAGTAGCCTGTTTGGTAAGCATCTTACCCAATCTGTCATGTGTTCGAGTCACTTATTGGAGAATTAAATAATATATATATATATATAATTAATGTCTCCCATTATTGAAACATCATAAATTGTAAATTTGTAATATATATACATTAATGTATAATTTAGCTTTCTACACTCTCTTCTATTGTGAAATCTATTTGAAGTGTTTTTTGTAGACCATTTCAAGTGTGTTTATACTAATGGAAACATAAACAAGAGAAACAACAACATTGGAATGCAGTTCTTATTCATCATTATGATGTTAAAACCACAATCCTAAGCTAAACTACACTTGATCTTACAAGGAAATAGGATCAGAAAGACATGATACTAGGCCTAGAAAATTACAAGTGTTTAGCTGCAAATCCATATTAATTTACCCAAACTCAACCTGCAAAGCCCCAATAAAATATGAACTGAATAAAAACTACCTAGATACAGATGATATGGTTTATATATAATTACAAGAATGGTCTAGTGTATCTGAAACTACTTCATTATAATTCTTGCTGGAAGTAGACCTTCAGGTTGATCTTCAGAAACAGTGCCCTCACACGTAACGAGTTTTACAATGGAACGAGCATTGAGGCTATATTTTCCCATGGCCTCCACAAAGCCCTGACTAACAGCATGCTGAATCCAATCTCCCACCCTCTTGTTGCCAAATAAGTATGCAGCTGCAAGAAGCTGCTGCATTACCTTTGGTTCTATCTCTATCGAGCATTCAGAGCCAACAACGTTTTGCAAACATTCACTCATGTCCTTGAATAGTTTCTCAGCAAGTGTGTCAAAATCAAATGGCTTGAAAACCACTATTTGATCAATTTGTCCGTCGAAATCTTCTAGCCATGACCTGGAATTTTCAGAACTTGAATCAGAGTCAGATTCCCCAGAGCAAGTGTTGCATATTTCGCTTCCTTCAGCAGGAAGGTTCAGGTCCAGGTAGGAGTTTGATGCCTTGTGTGCTCTTTTTGTCACCTCCAAGCTTCCACACTGATCCGTGCTCCTGCTCCTTCCGACAAGCTTTCTTTTGTTAATCGAAAACAGGTCAGAGCACCCTTTCCTTGTGGCATCCGACTGATGTAAGTTTTCACTCATGGGATCATCATTAAGATCAAATCTGATCAATATCTGAATTGAACTGCCCTTTGCCTTTACTATATCTTCCTCAGTGTATTTAGTTGACTCCTTGCCACTGGACATACTTTGGCTGTCTTCCAAGAACCTTGTAGTTCCCAGAAAGATACAATTGCTAATGTTTACTTCTCTTCCACACAAGTCCGTAAATCTACCAGTCTTCACAGCCTGAAGCAAGCTATTCTGAACCACCAGATCAGCCTTGTCAATATTTTCAAGGAAGACAACGGATGGCTTTTTGCTCAGCTTTTCTACTAAGTAATCAACAACAGTCCCTCTCATTGTTAAGTCATATTTATTTGTCACTTGGGAATTGAATAGAGTATCTGTATGATTCCTCTTATCCTGGAAACATAGGTCCACATAGATAAGACTTTCTGTGCTTCCATACAATATCTCAGCTAGCGCCAGACCAAGTTTTTTCTTTCCCAATCTATCTGGTCCTCGGAAGTTAATCCATATATTTCTACGGCTAACCCCATGGAGATCAGTAGTTTTTGTTTGGCATTGAGTTATTGTGTCCACAATGGCACTAATAGCTTCTTCTTGCTGACCAACTCTTTCAACAAGAGCTTTGTAAATATACTTGGGATCTTTCACATCAGAGTGCATCTGATTGTTACGGTAGAAAGACGAAGATGATTGAGATGGACAGTTTGAGATACAGCGAGTGAATGTGCCCACATTTGTTGACAAGGAGCCTGATATGTCCTGAACAAGGTCCAAACGAGAATGATCCATTGGTTTTTCTGGTACTCTGCTGGTAGAAGCTGAAATAATCCCCAAACCTAAATCAGTAGTCACTGAAGTAACTGAAGTTGGAGATGTGCGACCATCATTTATGCTGGCACTCAGAGAATCAAAATGATGAGATTTGAGGCCACCTGGCTCATCTTTGGATTCTGAAGGAATTTCACCAGATTTAGATAAAATACTCAGATTCTTGGCCTTTGACAGCATATCCAACGAACTAAGTTCTTTCAATGAAGAACTCGGCCGTAAATCAGCGGACAAGCTTGACGATACTTTCTTGTTTCCTTGTTCATTTGATGATTCATTGGAGTTGTTACTACCGTTATCACTCGCTTTTTCTTTCCTGTCTTCAGCAACTTGAAACCCCAGAAAACGTGGAAATTGATAACTGAACTGGTGAGTATATCCTTTGGATAAAGTTTGATTGAAGTGATGTTGCTGGCAGATACTATCCCATTTCTTCTGGAGCCCCATAATTTTTGCATTCAGTAACAATCTATCATCTTTGCCCTGCACTGAAAAATTGAAAATCAAGTTGCTATGACTTGTTACAGAACAAAGCACACAAAATTGTTGTTTTTCAGGCTTTCAGGGCACAGTAGAAGAAAATATCCAGATTGACTGCACAGCATGAAGATCAAGTTATTCTAAACTGATCATTAGCAAATGGCTTTTGAAGAAATGAATTACCGTGTCAAAACAAACTGTTATACACCCCTAAAAAGTTTTTAACTTTACGTTTTCTGCTTCAACAATTTGTTGATTTTTAGTCGGGGGAAATCATGACTGAATGATCAGACATAAGGGGACAATAATAAGGTGAGATTGCTAACTACACAGATATTCATGCAAACTAATAATGGATCCACGCCATTTTTCATGTAGCAACCGAGTTGAATAAAAAATTTCAAAGCAACACACCTTTGTGGAAGACAAACTACTTTGTGTGCCCAGTTCAGCAGTCTGCAACCAAGAAGGCAAACTAGATTGATACTGTTCTGCAACTGAAGCACAAACTCCTCCGTTTGAAAGTGCAGCTACTTCTTGTTCGTACTTCTCATTGCATAAGTGACAGCGGACCACATATTGGCATGCATTGCTTGAGGGACTTTTCGTCTCAGGTGGCATTGAGAAGAACCCACCCAATGGAACAAAAGACTCCATCAAGCTGTAAGTTTATCAGGAAATGCTACTATGAGATCCCATGAACATGGTAGGATCAAAAGTCGAAAATAAAATAGCAACATTCAACCTGAATATGAAAGAAATCTGAAGATTGTTAACATACTATATTACTTACTCCCATATTTAATTGAGTTTCAGGATTTGAAACACTTCATCACCTTCCTAAAAAATTCAGAAAATCCAACACAAGAAGACACTGAGCATAATAATCACAGAAGGATCATACTAATAACATTTTGACTTATATATTGATGTTTCTAATGGCAAAGACCAGTCGAAATTCAACAAAGTTTCATATGTAGCTGCTATATTTGGCTTATCAGCATAGTTTTGTTGGATTTAGATCAGCAGAGAACTTAACTGAACCAATTAAAAACACTACTGTAATAAGGATGGTTGAACCAGTCGTGCATTTTGAATATTGAAACCAATGTAGAGGGGTGACCTGAGTAAGTAAAGATCCAGTTACAAACATTTAAATGGTGATTTGACTCCATAGACAAGAATAGTTGAGTATGCATTCACTTTGTTTTGTCTATAAACAACTATGCATCTCTGCTTCCTACTGTTTGTAATGACAGATCATAAACATATACAAGTAAAAGTCCTTTCTAATTTTGATTGGTATTACAATCTACAAAAGCACATATTAACACCAATACAACTCCTACGATAAATATAGTTGTTGGTTTGTCAGATACAATAGCATTTTAAAAAGATTTTTTTCTTTTTATTTTGTTCTTTTCTTTCTGTTGACTATTTTCTTATACACTGAAAGTATTTTTTGAGCCCCAAAATGGTATTAAGGTCTTTTACAAATATATACGATGGTCTTAATTCGCAGTGTGCTTACCTAAACACAGCTTTTGTCCATGTCTGGGAGAAAGCTAAGACTATAAAAATGCTTATATTTTCTCCTTAAAAGTTAAAAAGTAATGACTGAAAAAAGCTTGCCTATGAAAATACATTGGGCCTTTGAATCTGAATAACCATATGAGTGTAAAATAATTTAAGAAGAATAATAATTATACACATCCTGAAAAAGACGAAAGGTCATATTTAAATGACATATGAAGCTGATTTTAGTCTAAATGATTTTACCATTTGATCTTACTTAATGAACTAATTATAACTCGTCATGCAGTCACTCACCAATCGTGTCTCATCCAGATTTAAAATGAACTTTGGTTCTACTCCACTAGTCGATAATTTTTCATTTTTTGTGATTAGAGATTCACTGTATTCATGCATGTTAGTAATCAAAGTGCAGAAAATAAAAGTTGTGAAGTATATATTTTATCATTTTGTTTGATAATTTTCTATTAATCTAATTAATATTTCAGATAAAAACCTATGTACTAAGCAAGTTTTCGGAACTACAATAAAAAACTTCTAGTGCTGTATTGAAAATGGGTACATAAAAAATCACTCAAAAAAAAAACAAAATAATTTGGTAGTAGTACGTTTTAAAATAAATCTTTCAATGTGATGAAAGATACAAATTAATTCCACAGCAATGAGTGCAATTTGGAAAGATCTACTTAAACCAAACTTATAGTTGACAGCATCTTTCTTTTCAGTGTCAAAAAATGTTTGTTGTGATTGACAGCTCTGGTAGGTAGATAGAAATTATTGAAAGTATTCTGTCACTCAATGAGGTATGTTTGTTGTTAGTAAAGAGTACTAAATTGTCTCTATGTCCTCAGTTTTCTTATGGAAGTGAAGTTCTGATGCAGAAAAGATTACTTTATCAGTGTTGAGGTCTGCACTCTGCGCTGTTGTCTATCCATGATTAAAGGGAGGAAAAATACTACTCTTATCATGGGAAGGCATCTTAATTTGCTGTTATTATCTGAAAATATTGCAAATTGAAATAACTTTTGGCATGTAATCGCCGCCTTATGCCATTTAATCGGGAAGTTTGAGGCAAAATCGATGAGCAAGGCATGCTGCACCTTGATACCATTGTGGTTATAACAATCAGCAGTACTCAAGATTGACATGCCTGCTAGCCACTTGTAAAAGGTAAGCATCATGAATTGGATAGGGACAAGAAGTTTTGGGATGAAAAAGGTAAGTTTGATCCTGCCTCTTAACTTTATCAGAAGAACCTTAACAAGTTGTGGCAATAGATAAAAACATGCTTACTATGACATTCAGGATATGTATCCATGGAAGATTTTTATAGATATGCAGATCAAGAACTCTTGAAGAGGATTCCCAGATTTTTGGCGCTTGCTTATCTTGATAGGTCAGCAGCAAAGGGAGCTCAAGACTGATGTCAAGACAATATTTAGTAGACGCGTAACATATTCTAGCAATATCTACAACCAACTACAGCCAGGCAATAATGATTAGGTCATATCAATGGATAACAAGTTAATAATAATCACTTAAAACTCATTTTCTTCAGTTCAACAGACCTCCAGAAGATGAAGGGGAAACCTAATCTATCTCAGTGCCCTCATCTCACATTAATCAGTCACAGTTCCAGCAATTGAGCTCTATTGACATTTAATCTCATCTAAAAATGCATCCAAGAAAAAATAAGCTAGTCATCAGGTAGAGAGTTGACAGAGAAAGTTATTGCCTAGTATAGGAAAATGATTTTCATGGCCTATTAGTGATTACAGAAATTGTTGCATTGAAGTAGAAACAAGAAAAAACACATACCAGGCATTAAGATAACTATCAGGTTCATTCACAATTCTCCCAGTAATGAAAGAGGATACATATCCAAATCATAACTACAAGGACAAGAGGCTATTTTAAGAATTGATATCTAAAGAGGGACATAAAAATTGAACTTACCTGGATCTGGGATATGACCCTCCCACAGAAAATGAAAGGGAAGTTATAGGCAAAACTTCCAGGTCCCAGTCTTCCTCAATGGTGGGAAACTTGTTCAAAACCTTGAAATAAACCTCATACGTTGCTGCTGCTCCAATCAACCACAATTTTCCACCAGAAACCTCAAGCAAGCTTGCCAATTTGCTCACCAAACATCTCAAACCATCAATACCAACACCATCCCCAGCCAATGCCTTCAAATCACCAAAATTCACCACTACCCCAGGTCCTGCAACGTTCTCCACCATTCTTTCCACCTCCTCAAACCTCAATTTCAATGGCCCCTCGTCACAATCCCCATCCAAATACCTCAAAATCTCATCTTTAACACAAACCACACGCAACCCACTTAGCCCCTCGGGCAAAATACCTTTAATCTTCCTTTGCACTGTTTCCAAGAAACTTCTCAAGGCATCACCAGCAGAAACCCCCAAAAGCAGTGGGCTCCTTTTCTTTTCCCTCAACATAACCTCACCAATCCTTCTTGAATTCTCATCTCCAGAAAAACAACCCATAAAAGGAAAGCTAAAACCTTTACTCCCCACCTCACTGAAACTGTCACTACTAGTCAAATTACACAAAAACAAAGGTGGGCTTGGCCGCTTATACCTTGAAGTATAACCAAACAGATGGGATGGATGAAAACTATTCCCGGGCCTAAGTGTAGCCATTTTTATATCACAACTCCTGAACCCCGCCTCTCCAAAAACTCTACTCACCAAAGGGTCATCAAGAATCGAGAGTATCAAATTCTGTAGCTCTACTTTCACAACAGGAACAGAAGAACAAGAAGAATATTGCTGCTGCTGCTGCTGCTGCTGCTGGTAAAAGGTGAAGTTTTCAGGCTGCCTTCTTTGGTTAGCTTGCGATCTTTTTATGGCCGCCATCAGAGAATTCGAAACCGGAGGCTCCTCAACTCTACTCGCTTGTGAAGAGGGTAATCGGTCCAAGGAAACGCTCAAAGAAAGCTCGAGGGCTTTGAACTGAACCCGAGTGGAGTAGGCATTATTTCGCGTACGCGTGCATGCTTCACGTAGAGAAGAGTTGGGCAGGGAGAGGAGCGAGGAAACCATGTGTAGCGACGTGGTTTGCGCGTGGCCACGGCGGCGCGCCACCGCCACAGCCTCGTCGAGGGCGGCTGACGCATCCTGCGTTAGGCATTGCCTGGCAGCGTTAACGGGCGTCGGCATGGATGGGGAATTGCGGGCGCAGCAAGAAAGATTTTGATAGTATGGCAATTGGGAAGTAGTGTTTCCCAAAAAAAAAAGAGTTAATTAATTAATGGTTGTTGTATAATACTTGTATGATGTTGTTATCAAGATATTGATAGCTTATAGCGACCATATTCTTTCTTTATAATATACTAGTATTATTGTTATTTGTAGGCATCAGAAGTTGAGACGAGGCTTTTCAGTGATTTGGGCTTTTCAATTATTTAATGAAGATCTGGAGAGGGGTGAGGGGGTGGTTTGCAGGTGGAGGTGATGCTACTAGCTGCTAATCTAAGTGTACACTGTTGGTGTTGGGGGGACTGTGGGTGTGTGAAGTTATATGTGGGTCCAAGGCATTTGGAGGGAACAAGGAACAGTTGGTGAGTATAGATTCTGTATGAAAATTTCAGATTTTTGTTATTGGTTTCTTGTTTCAGCCTTGCTCCCCTCCACCTCCACTCCACCTCTCACATACAACCTCATTTGTGAGCAGCGTTTCTTGCTCGGCATATAATTGGTGTTGATGGTGTGGGGGTGTTGGCTTCAATTTGTAAAGGTAGAATGCGACAGACGAAGGAAAGCCACCACAACCACCACCACACACAGCAACGTATCGTTTTATCATCACTTGGGAATATGAAAGCATGGAGAGATCAGTCTCACTCACGGTGGACCACCTCCTCATCCTCCCATCAACACCCCCCCTCCCCCACCCCCTCCCCCTCAAACCATTTTATTAATTAGAAGAGAGAGAGAAGGAAGAGGAGGAGGACTCCAAAAAGTTGTTTGATTTGATATGTTGCTTTGTTTTCACCTCCTTTGTTCACTTTTGCAACCTTTTCATCAACTTTTTTCTACCTGTACCGAAGAATTCCTCCCTCACTATAAAGATATTTTTCCGATTCTATTGGAGGATATCAGCACACATGACTCTCTTATTAAAGAGCACAGTTGACTCTCCCTTAATCCATTCATCTATTTTCCCAACTGCGGAAAATAATTCTGCCCCGATTCACTCAGACCCAACTCAGTATTCACCGTTTATTTTCTGATTCAAGAACCTGCAGGTGTATACATGGCTCTGATGTATGAATAAAAATTGAAACTTGTTTCTCCAAGAACTCATCTCCTCCATTTCAATTTTCCATTAATTAACCTGCTAACATATTCACTAACTGCATCTAAGAAAAGGGACAAACATATCACTTCCAAAAAGGGTTAAGCAAGAGCCCATAAAGATTAAAAAGAGTTTTTTCAAGTAAAAACTTGAAGGGTTCTTCTCAATCATTTTCCAAGAACATTTGTTATGGCCTCTCAAATTTCAAAGGGGCAAAGCAGTGGTCCCTCTACAGAAGAATCTGGAAGTGGAAGATCTCTTTGGTGTAGATTCTTTTCTTACTTGGCTTTTGAATGCATAATTTGCTCAAAGTAGAATAATTTTTTTTTCTCTTTCAGCCACAGAGTCATTTTACAACTAGGTGTTTGATGTTTGACAAAAGGTCCAAAAAAGCATGATCAGCCACTGAATAACTATTTCACCCAAATACAAGCACTCAATAATACCACACACACACACACACACACACACACACACACACACACACACACATGATATATATGCTTTATTTCCTTGTAGCCCCACTTGGCAAGTTGCTGCCTACAGGTTATGTGAGGTTGCTATTTTCAGAATCTTGTGTAGGATCTCTTAGGCTGTTTGATGATAGATTGTGGAGTTATATAGTGAAATTGGTTCATATGGTTAATTTTATTTTTGTAATCGACGTGAAATCACACCACAAAAGAGCCACTATGAATCCACTTAAGTAACACGAGTTGATGCACCCAACTCGCTGCAAGTAAATTCTATTCTCTTGACTAGTATTTAAGTTAGTCTTGAATTTGATCTACGAAAAAAAATATTATTGTTTTATTTTTTATATAATGATGATATAAATACGAGTATATTTAATGGCTCACACAATCCATCTAAATTGCGTCGGAATTTCCAATACATGGTGTTTTAAGTGTTGGATATTTGGTATTTTGTTCTTCAAGCCAACTAGTAAGCCTTTATGGAACCATCATAAGATTTTCAGTTCCTATTGAGAGCTTACAAAAAATATACGATCTGCGAAAAAGTTGGAATATTTAAATTTCGACTTTTTTTAAAGATATATGGACCGTTGAGATCTTTTGTAATGCCAAAAGTCAATATACTTTTAGACAAAGGAACCTTGATCAAGTGATAACTTTTTGTATAATTAGCATGTAGTTGGTTTCACTAGCAATTTTAATAAAATATAAATATTTTTTGAGTAGGAAAATATATTTTCATTTGGGACTATTACGTTAATGGTCAATATTAAAATTTTAGATTTATATATATATATATATATAAATTTATTGACACAATGAATTATTTAGGTGTATGATTCATTATGGAAATTCTACGTTGTCATAGCACTTAGGTTGTAATGTTGACAATAATTTAAAAAAAAAAAATGTTGGCCATAATGGTGTTCATGATTGTTTACCTGACGAAATTTTATCAAGTTTGAATTATTACGGTTAATTAGTATAAAAAAATTAATCAGGATTATAAATATTTTTTTTCGTATTCCTACATTCCACATCCATCCATGTGATTTAATTCAATGTAATAGAATTTTTTTTATAAAGATTTGACATATTTCCCTTTAATAGAGAAGTGTCACAGAGTGCTGAGTCGAGTTGTAAAGTTGAGATATCAATTGAACTTGTCTGGTGTTATTTCAAAAAAAAAAAAAAATTATTTATATTTTGAAAAAATATATTTTTATTCTTATAAATTACTATTTTAATTAAATAATTATATATATCACCGTACTACCACTAAATACAATAAAGTAAGCTGAAAATCTATTTAACTAATCACAATAAAAAATAACAAAATACATTCTCTCCCAATAATTTACCAAAATAACAAAAACAACACTTAATAAGCCAATAATTCTCAAAGAATATCAGAACAAACATATGTAAGAATAGTCTTTTATAGTTTGAATTATAAAAATAAATTAATAAATCGAATCTCACTACAAAACCTTATTGTGCCTGCTTTATGGTGCAAAAATGCTAATGTCATTATGCCCTGTGGGGATTGGCAGTGTTTTGCTGGCTAGAAAAAGAACAATTGATTTTGATAAAGCAAAGAATTAGGGTGTTGGGGGACCAAAATAATATACTGACTTCCTGTTTTTTGATGTGTTGCCACTACAATTTTAGAACATATTCAACAATGCTTTCAACTTTTGCAGTTGAAAACTCCTTCCACCACTAGTGAATATAAAAGCTTTTCCTATAAAGTTTGATGGGATTTGACTTTATTATTATTATTATTATTTTTCATAATGCACAATATATATATATATATATATTATTTTATTTTTTGATATCTTTCATGTTTTGTCATATCTAGTTATCTTTATTTATATATAAATATATATTTACTGTATTCTCCATTAAAATATCATGATTAGACCTCGATTTTAACATTAGGAAACGATTTGAAATGGTCAAATTGAGACAAAGAATATTTGTTGTCTAATCCCTATTTAACCTAGGTTTTAAGTTGCTAATTTTAGTTAGACACTTCATGAGTGGGGGTGGCCATATGTAATTATCATCTCTCTCTCATTTAACTATTTTCTCCACTGATAAATGTCCATCTTCCACTTGTGCTGGTATGTGTTAAATCAGACAAGTAATTTGATGGAAGCAAAATGTCTTCAATTTTTCATAGGTAACCCTGTAGAATTCACAAGTTTTAGTTGCACAGTAAATATTCGATTCATATTATTTTTTTGGAGTTGGTTTGAGTTTGGTTCTTTTAAGTATAACAAATTAAATTTAAATATTATTATGATTTATAAATTAATTTGAGCTCGAATCGACTAATTAAATCAATACAGTATATTTGTACGAAGATAACATGTTACTTGATTTGTATTTCCATAAAAAATTCAAATTAAATTTAAATAGTTCTACATTATTCACCCTATTTCCACCTTCATTGTCATCAAATATTGGTAGATGGCACTTTTTAAAGTTATGAATAATTTAATCCTAGTCGTCTGGTTGAAGTAGTTGAGATCATGTTGTTGCTAGAGGATGTAAATAAGGATAATTCAAAATAAATATGATTTTAAATGAGTTGTTTTTTAAGTAATCACAAACAAAAAAAAAAGTATCATTGATTTATCTCAAAGTCTTGATTTCAAATTCGTTTTCCTTTCTTTATTTTTTCTTTAACAATTTCAGTCCTTTTTCCCTCATTTTGGAACACAATTATACATGAATAATGGAACTTATATTACATAGTCGTTGCCAAATACGTATGTATTTTTACTATGAAAAATTATCCCACCAAAAACCACGTCACAAATACCTAGAAATACAACCAAATAGTTTATTTTTCCCGAAACTCATTTTCCTCTTCCCAAAATATTGCCAAATAGTCATAATTATCACTACACATACATATATACTTACATATTTTAATTATTATATATTATTATATCTTTATATATATTCAAATTATTATTATTCTTTTATGTTCATATTTAATGATCATTAAAAAAAAAATTGAATTGACGTAGATGACGACCACGATGACAGCTACAATAATAGTAATAGGAACTATAATAATTCATCTTCTTTTTTCTCATAGACCGCAAGAACTGCATAAACATGAGAAAAATTTGCCAAGCAATATTGAAGTTTGCATGATGCGTGTTATTTCATCTAAAACATCAAAACTTTATCATATATATATTTGAAAGTAGGAATGACAGTGAATCGATTTGAATCGAATTTACATATAGGATCCATTAAGTTTTTTAAAGAGTCAAATAGATTTGGTAGATATAGCCGTTAGACTCAATCTTTATAATTTAAAAAATATTAAAAAATATCTTTTTCTAAAAACAAAATATCATATAAATATGTATTAATTTTTTTAAAAAATAAAACAAATAAATGAATTGATTCTGAATCAAATTAAATTTAAAGAAAACTCAGAACATAATTCAAATTCATTTATATTGTTAAAATTCATTCCAAACAAAATGAATTTAACACCTGTCTGAATTTAGACGACCTCATTATCGTCGAAGACAGCAAAAAACCATGAATTTTTCCAAATGAATCTTTGTACTTGAACATTGAATTAATGCCTAGGAAAATAAAACAAACCCCTTTAGCCTTTTTGGCCAACCTCGTGGCAAAACCATCGCCAAGTCTTCAACCCAATATCTCTAGAAAAATTGCACGCAATACACGCACTCACTTGTATTAATACTTCTTTCAACAAGCAAAGGTACTCAGCAAAAAAAGATTGATAACGACCCATGTCGAATTATTTAATTCTCAAGATGAGAATTATTAGAAAAGAAAATAGTGGGAAAAGAACCCTTTTTGGGTCTATTTTGGGGCTAACATTCGATAGTAAATATTGAAATATCGGAAATGCTCAAAGAAATCAAACATCTTTTTTTATTAAAGTTATAAAATATTATGGACCATTATGAAAACGTCATTAGTGGCCATGGACATATTCAACATTCCTTTCGATTTTTTGCCGGAAAATTTCTTGGCACCTAATGTTTCAATGCTTGTCGCATAAAGGGTGACGATAGATGACCTCAATCTTGTACATATATTTATACTATTGAATGTAATGTTGAAATTAATGATATTTTTCTTGAAATTTTTATTACAAACTTTACCCTTTTTTTTTTTTTTTTTTTGCAATTGAAGTTGATACGCATTAACTTTGAAATACGTTCGTCATGATTATGGGGGTGCTATTTTGACAAAATATTTGAGCCGAGATTGACCATTTAAATCGAATTAAAATGTTA
Source organism: Paulownia fortunei (assembly GCA_019321725.1). Classification (NCBI taxonomy): domain Eukaryota; kingdom Viridiplantae; phylum Streptophyta; class Magnoliopsida; order Lamiales; family Paulowniaceae; genus Paulownia; species Paulownia fortunei. The sequence goes on along the minus strand of CM033114.1, from coordinate 6,526,073 downwards.
TAGAAAAATAAGAAAAAATTATGAGATCGTAGTAGCGGAAGAAAAATCAGTATGTTGTGATTAATCGATTTATTTGATAAATTGAGTGGCTTACAAGTTTTAACTTACTTAGGAATGGGATTTAATTTTGATATAGCAGATGTAATTTTATTCAAAAATTACCTATTCATTATCTTTAATATGTGAAAGTCGAGATGCTTGTATAATTTAGAAAGTTACTACTCTCCTAAGACTCATTTTCTCACAAAAGTATTTTTCATATTTTCTCATTTTAATTTTCTAATTCTCTAGTATGAATATCATGAACTATTTACCTTTCCATATTTTCTCTTCTTTTTTTTTTTCTATTTCTGTCAATGTGAATATCATTAATTTGAACTATGTTAACTTTCCATATGTTTTCCATACTTTCCTTAATTATTTGACTTTTGTTACATTTCCACTTATAAGTCCTTAAATAAATTAATTTACATTATATTTCAAATCTGGCCTCATGCAATGGAACTTTTTTTTTTTTCAATATGTCCGTTTATTATAAATTGCCTGAATTTTAATTTAACCATTAATTATATAACTTCCATATGATTAAGGGGGTGTTTGGTTGACTGTATTTATATTTGAGTTTCTTAAAAAATCTTATAAAATGTTCGAGAGCTTATAAAATATTCTAAATTGATCTGTAAGTTTTTATTTTTTTTAAAGAAGAGTTTATATCCCAAAAAAAGATGTTATTATATTATAAGCTTCTTAAACAAAACAATGAAACTAAAAATTTATTTTAATACCATAACAAATTCCTTCAATTTGACCATATAAAATACAAATTAATTGTCATTGCTAACATTTCATAAACTCCATGGTATCATTTATATCCAAATAATAGAATAGCTTATTTTTAAAATAAAATATAAAATCTTACAAAATGAGCTTATAAATATTTTAAATAGGCTTAGCTAGACACCATCTAAATAACAAAATCAAACTGCAAATCTTATTATTCTTGTTTCATTTTAAAATATTTTTTTCTCTTTACAGTAACATTTTTTATTGGCTATTGAGGCCATTATTGTATTTTAAAACTTTGTATTGTTTTTGCAGTTAAATGTAATTTACATAAGTTCCGTAATATGACAAAAAAAATTATGAAAACTACTTTACCAAATTGAATAATTGGCCGGTTTAATATAAAATTTAGAAATTTTACTTCAGTCCTCGAGGGCATATTAGCCATGTGAAAATTAACAAGTTAATTGGACAATTCGTCTAAATAAGTAACAATTTGACAATTTTAATTCTAACTTGAATACCAATAAAAACATTCACAATAAAAACTCAAAATACTAAATTGACAATATTGATTAAGATTAATCAATTTTTTTTATCCAAAAAATTGTAAAAATTTAAATTGCACATTCAAGAAAACATATCATGAACACATGTTATGAAAAACTTTTGTTTCTTATAACCTTTTGAAACCATGCCCCCCACACCACATCAGTTAACTAGTACTCCCAATAATTTACACACTTTTGTTTCACTTTTCCTTGACATGGTTATCTTTTTTTCTTGGCATAGTTATCTTGTTGGTGTATTTATGTTATTTTTTATGCATTTTACAATTTGTAATCAGCATAAAGTGCTTATTACTAAGTCAATTTTTTTAATTATTTATAAATATGCGATTTTATTTCTTATTTTATTTGGCAGCATAAATCTTGGTAGTAAATAATATGTGCATATTTGAAATAGTTATTTTTCAACCAATTATATTCTCTAAAGACAAAGAATGATATTGCTATACAATATAACAATGTTACCACATTCTAAATTAGAAAATGTGAGGAACATTTAAAGACAACTTGATAAAACAATATTTAAAAAAATAGCTTCGAATAACCAGTAATAATTTTTTTTGATGGACAAAAAGTTAGGGAGAAGCAACCTTAAATTATAGATACATTTGTACTTTGACCAATCAATTTCACTATTTCTCGAAGTGTAGTAATTATAAATTAGTTAATTTTTTCTCATTGTAAGCGATAAGTTAAATAATATACCAATTATTAAGATTTGAAATTTTAGTAATATCAAAATTGTAAAAAAAAAAAAAGAATCAGTATGATACGATAAGTTAGTTTAAAGAATATACATTTTAATTTTGTAATGTAACAAATAGAGCAATAATTTTGAAAATATACCAAGCAACCAATTTGATCTCAAGTTATGGAGGGGTTTTTTTTTTTTTTTTTTTTTTTTTTTTTTGGACATTTGAGATAAAATTTACGAAATAGAATGAGGAATAATTAGATGATAAGAAATAGAGAAGTTTATAATAAGTTGACAAATACTAAGGGTGTTCATAATTCGCATTCTTCCTCTTCAGCCTCTCTTATTGCACTCCCACCTCTAATTTACCAAAATGCCCACATTTCGCAAAAGAACTGTTGAAGTAAGTTTTATGTTAAATACTAATGTTAAAAATGTGCCCATTAAACCATATTTAAACATTTTGACATCAATGAGAATTTGTATGTGAATTTCATCCCCCATTTACTAGTTTTAATTATAGTATAAAAGTTGAAAAAATATAAATTTTCGAACAGCATACCCTAATTTAAATATATAGTAAATTTGACATAAATAATGTTCATGAATATGTAAAGAAGTGGGAAGACTAAGACAACTACGGAAAATCCATGAGTACGTTGTCTTATATTTGTGCATTGATGTTGGATGTGTTGCGTGATTCATAATCTAAAGAACTCATAACTTTCTCATGAAAATTAATTGATTGGATTAATTGGAATACTACTTCGACACCTTAAGTATCTATTCATGTGATTTGTCCTTTTATTATCTAGTATTCTTTTGCTTGTTGAGATGATCCTTTTAGTACATTTTACCTTTGATCACGAGAAAATATACGCACTTAGACTTTGTGGCCAGCAATTAAATGTAAGGATATGGCGCAAAGGAATATGTGCTACCAAGATAAGGACTTTTATTAGAATGACAATAGTTAGGGTTTTGGTTGGGTTTGTCTAGATCCAAAATTTGATCCGTTAAAATTTTTTAAGTTAAGAATTCCGTCCTAAATCCAGACCTGGTGGGTGATACCCCTAGACTCGTTTTATAATTTAAAAAAATATTAAAAATTATATTATTTTAAGTAATACTATTAAAACTTTTTTAATATATATATATATAATATTTAAAATAAAAATAAAAAAATAAACGGATCGAGTATGAATCGGGTCGAATTTGAAAATAACAAATCCACAGCCTAGCGCAGATCCGTTTAAATTGTTAAAACCAATCATAAACAGAACGGGTTTGAAGCGGATCCAGGTTTGGATCCACCCATTATCATTACTCTCGTTAAAATTCCTAATTTACCCCTCATATTTTATATTTGGCATAGAACAATAAAAGGGATTACTAATTACTAATAGAATCATAGGACTTTCAAAGAAATATCAATAAATTTATTGTCGAATAGACGAATTAAGTCTTTACTTGTAATTTTCTTTTATATATATTCTTTAAATTATTTTTTAATTAAAAAGATTTGAATTTGAATCAAATTACACGTGGTACTATAGAAGACTCTTGGAATAATTGAGGCTGTTAGGTACTAAAACATGAAGCATTAGAATTGTATAGGTTCCAAAATTCTTGAAATACAAGTGACAAATCGAGGGCCGATACTGAAATACAATTTTTTGTTGTTTATATATTTCAGTGAGTTCCACATGTTATATTCAAAGGGCAATCATAATAGAATGGCCCCATCAAAGCTAAAGTTATGTAGAAGCTTAGCAAATTAGGCTTTGTTGGTGCTATCCACCAACGCCCACCTTGCACAACTTGTATAGAATCATTCCACTTGTACATTATTTCCCTAAATAGAACCAAAAAAGAACAGTATTTCAACTACTTATACTCTTTTTTTATTTTATTTTTTTGGCAGTTTTTGGTCAAAGTATGATCAAGTTCATTTCCTAAAGAAGATAAAACAAAAAACAAAAAAATATATATATAAAGAAGAAGAAACAGAAAAGCTAAAATCACTAGTCTTTTATTTATTTTTTATTTTTTTTTCGGGGAACAAAACATGAATAATTATGTTTTTAGTCCCTTATTCTGGCCATTAATTCAATTTCATTCACTATGATTTAGTCCTCATCAAAATTAGTTATAACTTTTTTATTTTTCCCACAAATCTCAACCGCTGATGTCAAGTATCTGTTAAGTGCTAGACGAGTTGCACATGTCCGAGGAATTAAGATCATATAAATTAAAACTTAAGGGACCATAATTACAAAAGTTATTTATTTAAAGGACCAAAATGATAACATTTCCAATTCATGCATATATTGTGAATACGCAATTTTAATAGGACATAACAGAGTTCAAACTGTTAAGATCTTTTTATGGTTTAAAAAGTGGAAATATGAGATACTAAATTTGAAGAGAACTAGACCAAAATACGATCAAAATTAAAGTAACGATACAAACAATACATATTTCCTCCACTTCATTTAACATTAGAGTTGCAGATTCAATAAGTACATTTACAAGCACGTGTGATACACGATATACAAAGTAATATAAAGTATTAAAAAAAAGCAGAAAATAAAAGAAAATAAAAGAAATCATAATATCATGTCATGGGTCATAACAATAGTCATCTATGAATGAAATGAACATGTGGGGATGCATGTTTCTTGGTAATAGATGCATGTGTACATGTACATTATTTGTCCAGGGCTTCATAACAAGACCCTTTTAAGTGGGCCAAAAAAAAAGCTTATTTTATTTTATTTTATTTATTTTTATTGTTTGTTGCTTTCCACGTAAAGAAACAATAATTGAGGTGTGAAGAAGAAAAGGTGAAGTGAAGTTGAATTGATATAATTAGGATAGGTGGCTTAGTGGGTAAATTGTCTCTCCTTGGACTTTACTATAAATAGTAAATTTTGTTTTGGGCAAGTGGGGTTCCTATTGCATGCTCCCCCACCATTGTTTCTTGATTTGCAATTTTTTATAATATACATATATTTTTCCTTCCCCACCATTAATTCTTTGATCTGACATTAGTGTTAAGAGTTTTTTTTTTTCTTTTCCAGAAAAAAAACAAGGAAAAATTATCTAGAAATGTATTCATAATAAGGGAAGGACAATTCTGGGTTTTAGTTACAAGTGTGGATGTATAATTGGCCACTAGATTAAGTATACATCAGATCAATAAGTTGTTTTAAATAATTATTAGCATAATAAGTTAAACAATAGTCCATTTGTTATTGAAATTCAATTTGAATATAATAGGGGGTTTTGTTATATGTTTTAGTTCCCTTTGCTTGGTTGATGGGAGTTTGACTGCCACCACTCACGCGCCATTACGTACGCAATGCCCCAGCACGCAAGCCATCGCCCGCCGTCCCGCAACGCAATGAAGCATCGCGGGCAGCAAACGACGACAAGCACGCCCGATGATGGTGGTGGTGGTGATGGTGATGGTGGTGGTTTCGATGTTTTTTGGCGGGTAAACTGTCTGATAAGCAAATTGTTGGGTTGGGCCTTATCATCACAAGGCTGCACAAAGCACACTCTTTAACTAAATTTGAATTTAGGTAATAATCAACTTCTGACTATTTGACTAAATATATTTAAAAAATCTTATAAGTTTCTACATGTTATAAAATACTTTTAAAATTTATAAGATGTTATATTTTATTTTAAAAAATAAGTTGTTGAAATATTTGAATATAAAATAAGATTATGAAACTTATAAGACGTTAATAATGTAATTATTTCAAAATTTAAAATCTTAAAATTAAGTTAAAAACTCTTTATTTTTTTGAAGAACTTATAAGATCTTAATATTTATTTTAGGAGCTTATAATCTTATGAAAAGATTATCAAATACTTTAGAAAAATTTATAAGCTCTTAAATATTTCAATAAAATACTTTTAAGAAACACCCTCTTCCTATGGCCCATATGTTTAAATGTCTGACCCCTCGTTATATTCACTGAGTGGACCTGTGTCTAGGTGATACCTGGCCCATCAAATTCTTGGGCTGAGAATGACTACTGGGATTAGGGCTCATGCTACCAATGGGCTTAGCCCAAATTTGTCTCGAGAGAAAGAAATTACATTTTTAATCAGCACACATTTATTAAAAAAAAACACTTCAAATTAGAACTTAATTTGTATGAGATTTGAAAATCACCGAAAATAGATTGGTCAATTTTAAAAAAAATAAATCTAAAATTCATAATTTAATCTATCCCAAGAGATAAAGATATTCTGGTGCATTAATTAGATCTCAATAGAAATTCTTTTAACATATATCATCTTGTTAATACTTTCAATAATGTGATAAATCTGAATGTTAGATAAAAAAAAAAATAGTGTTATAAAATTCTGCAAAAAAATATGTGTATATTTAACCTACTCCCTTTGATTTTTTCGCGAGTACAAAGTCAAACAAACAACTAATACATAAACTAGTTGAATAAATACTTTTCTCTTATCTTATCATAAAAGTTTCAAAATGATAAAAGGGATAGCAAATGATTGGATTTGAGGTGGGGTTGTTAAAATTCAAAACTCGATCTTCCAAAGTTTTATGGACCTATGACCTCAACTGGTGGGTTGGATCCAATAAATTCATTTTTGTAATTTTAAAAATATCATTGTAATATTTTGGATGTGATAGATAATATTAAAAATAAAGAATTGTAAATATATGTGTACATATTTTAATTTTTTTAAAAATATATAATTTCAATTTATTTTTTTTTGCCTTTTATGTAAATTGAAATTATAAACTATTTGTTAATTTAATATTTTTATTTAATTTATAAGAGTATTATATTTAAATTCTATGTGTGACTACATATTATATATAATATATACATATATTTCCATATATGTTTATTTATTATATTTAAACAGCTCAAGTTTGGATGGAGATCGAATCACTAAATCCCAAGACCCACCCATGTTCCGTTTATTGTCAATAAGAACCTCAAATTACATTTTTAAGAGAAATGATTAACTATATTCTTTTAATATATTAAAATATTAAATAGTCAGTAATATGATTGGCAGTTCTAAATTAAAGTACAAACCTATGAGAATAAATCATTATGAAAGCATATTGATGCCCACACTTTCTGTGGGATTTAAATCGGAATTTTATTTGTAAATTTTTTTAGAGAATCCATGATTATATTAATACATTATATTACAACCCGTAGTTTGTTTAATATATTGATAAATAGCTAGCAGATTATAATGAATAATGATATAATAAGCTCATGAAATATATATCTAATGTAATTTAAATTCAAGATATAAAGTCGTGCACCTCATTAATTGTGAAATATTGAAGTATTGAAAGCTCGACTCTAGTATTTAAGACAGTGACTCATTTGCAAGAACCTCAAATTTTCACTTTTCAGAAAATTTAATCTTATGCACCACTTGAATAAGGCGCACCTCAAATATCAGTTTACTACTCTTGCTTTATTTTTCCAACTGGATCACCTATATAAAACGTTGGCGTAACCCGACGTAAAAACTCCGACACTCAAGTTAGTGACAATTTTCTTGAAAAAGATGAAAATCAGACAAATATGTATATTTCAGATATATAAAAAATGTAACATGTGATATGACATGTATTCCCTTATTTATAGATACTCAATAAGGGCAAAAGAGAGATTTCAAATTTCAATATGTTATAACAAATTATCGTGCATGTATCCACGTTTTCTGATTTATCCTAAAAAGATTACCTATCATTTTCTAACCATAACCGTTTCATTCTAATTTTTTTGATTTATCCTAAAAAAATTTCCCATTATTTTCTAACCATAACCGTTTCATTCTAATTTTTTACGTGAACCTGCACGACTTAGAAGTCGGTAAGCTTCCCAATGTTAGATACAAGATGCGTAACAGGTCATGTTACTTTTCTAGCTCATGTGCTGAACTAACAAGCAGATCCATCCCGATTTAAATCGCATCAACTTCTTACTTATGATTCGAACTATGCAGGTTCGTTCTAATTTATGTCGCACCAACTTTTTATTTATAATTTGAGTTATTCAGGTTTATCAAAACCTATACCACATCACCTAAGATCACGTGGTTGTTCCTTATTGTACCCTGCGGGTTTGATTGTCTTCTTTACCTAAAACACAAAAGGAAAAATTATGGTGGTCAAGAATGGTTCACTGCAACTACTAGCAGGTTAAATTGTGATCACGGGTCACCACTGTATATATGTACATGCATGGTGGGGGGGGGGGGGGGGGGGTGGTGGCGGGCGTAGTTATTTGTTTTTATTTCATTTTTTGTGCTACGCAACTTAGAGCTTCCAAAAATTGATATCATTTTGCTTGCATATTTTCAATATATATATATATATATATATATTCATATGTCTATATTACTAAGAGGCTATAGAATTTAATTAGATCCGATTTGCATATTCTTGTGCTTTTTTTCCAACTAAGATGAAATTAATTATGACAAGTCTATTAGTTTATTGTTAATATTTGCATTTTTTTTCTTTATGTCATGCACTTTAAACAAGTGAAGTTAGAATTGAAGAAAGTTAAGCTCTAATATGTAATGCTTTTAAACAAGTGAAATTAGAATTGATGAGAGTTAAATTCCAGAAGAGTTCAGGATAAGTAAATGGGCATTTGATTCTAGTAATATTAAATACGAGTATAATATTACACGTCAGATTATGTTGGTTTTGATTAAAGTAGGGAAGATAATGATGTAAATTTAAATTTTCACTTAAAAATTAGTTTTACAGTATAAATGTGTTTAAATTTAATTTTGAGTTTTTCATTTTCAAACTCGACCGACTCATACACAACCTGTTTAATTTTATTTTTTTTTTAAATTATTATATATTTATATGATATATTTTTATAAAAAAAATTAAAAAATTTTAATAATATTATTTTCTAAAAATATAATTTTTAATATTTTTAAATTATAAAGATAATTTAAGTAGGTTTAATGGCTCTACCCACTGAATCTAGACGTGAGACAAGTTTTAATTTTTAAAATCCTTAGTAGGTCGAATTTCGAATTTAATCAAACCCAATCCAGACTGATCCATTACCATTCCTAGTACGAAGTTATAGTATACTCTATACCATTATTTTCTTTTAAAATCACAATACCTCCCATATTTGATATTAATACACAAAATTTTATGTCTTTTTGCCTAAGTATTGAAAATAAAAATATACATAATTAGGTAAAATTATAATAACATGTGGCTAAATATTTGATATTAATACACAAAATTTTATGTTTTTTTGCCTAAGTATTGAAAATAAAAATATACATAATTAGGTAAAATTATAATAACATGTGGCTAATGTACTATTTAATGCTTAGTTTAGAACATAACATTATGTTTGTACCTTGGATTTTGATGAGGAAAAAGAAAAAAAAATTGAAAAGGATAAAAGAAAAATAAGCACAATGTATTATTATTTAAAATGAAAAAATTATTTTCCTAATTATAAAATTAAAGACCAAACATAAGCTTGCAAAAAATACAAATGAGGAATATATTTTCCCCCTATTTGATGAATTCAGAGATTTTTTTAAAAGGACATTTGACACCAAATTAGTCTGACTACTAAAGAACATCATGATTCAAACTTACACAATAGCTTCTATGCAAGACAACTTTCGAGAATAGGGTATTTCATATACAAAAACTAGTTATTTTATCTTAAATAATAAATAGTTAAATAAAATAAGATGTTGAATAATTACATAAAAGTTGCAATAATAACGAGATAATTTCATTATCACAATTGCTTTTGGAGAAATCCACGTTTGAATTTTTTTCTTGAAAGTCTCAAACATGTTTTTTGCTTTGTTAATTGAATATGTAAGTTATTCAAAAGATAGTTTAACTTCTATTAAAGAATGTAAAATTAAAGTTTTTCTATTTATGTATTTGAACTTTTTATGGTACTAAATTTTATCACTGCGTTTGTTGATTCTTATGAATTAATTTTTTTTTGGATATTCTTGAACTTTTAATTATATACTATTCTAAAAAATGTATCCCATTGTTTTCATGGTTTATATGGATTATATGAATTATTTTATTGCATAAGAATAGTGTTAGCATGCATCGAAATTTAATTAAAAACAACAAGAAGAATTGTAAAAAAGTCATTCAATCATCTTAATAATTCAACCTAGTTGCCAAGATTCTCCAATTTCTTGACTTGTTAAAGACATAATTTGAGGAAAATCAGGAGCAACTTTGAACCTCGTTCTAGCATTGTTGAATGCACCGAAAGAGGATCAAAACATGAATGTAGGGAGCGATCTCGACATAATAACATTCTAAAAATAATTTTTGTACACATGAAGTTTCAAATTGATCGACACTGCATAAATAATAGATTGCAAGTAATGCAAATTAGATTGTGATAACGATAACATATCACATGCATGCATAATAAGCCCACTTGTACATATATGACAATAGTTAAAGTGATTGCATAACATCATCTTATTCATTAACATAAATTATTTTTATCTTTAGTTTGATTAAGAAAATATAAACGAAACAATGAAGATGAGTGTCAAATAATATTTTACGAACAAATTTATAAATAATTTCCTTAATACTTCTCTTGCACTATTTATTCTAATTCTTGCATGTCGCTTTTACAACCTTAAACAATTACTTTTCCTTCCTAAATTGATGCATACATGTTTCGAATTTGAAACCCTAAACCACAAAAAAGTTTTATGCTCCAACAAGATATCTATCAACTTTAGTCTTTAACCGAATCACATGAAAAAGCAATTATAAAGTGAAAAAGATGGTTTGCCAATGGGAAATGCGTTGAAGCAAAATTATGGTTTTGGGGTGGGGGGGTGGGGGTGGGGTTCCTGATAATCATGCATGCTCCCGTGAAAAGTAGGTTGCGCCAGTAATTCAATCATATTGCTTCAAACATTATTCATAGACCCATCACCAAATCTTCAACTATTTTTTTTTTTTTTCAGAATATTTTAACTTCATATAATGTTAGTAACATAGACACACTTGATTTGATTCCGGATCAAGAGCAGATTAAATTTAACATCTTGGATATATAAATATTGCGCGAAACTATGTTATAAAGTATGATGTGGGATGATACTCCCACATTTAAAATCTTGACATTTAAATAATCTCCTTGTGCATGCAGTAAAGAAATATTTATCGACTTTTTCATTTAAAAAATAGTATAAAATATGAAGTCTATATGTTAGTTTAAATAAATAAGACTTTAACGTACTTACAAGATCTATAAATTTTTTTGAATGCAATATAAGATTTTTAAACACATCATTTAAAAAAAATAAAAATGGTGGAAGTAGATTTTTGCTTTGTAATAATTAATGTATCCAAACAATCATGACCCAATGTATTTGGAAAGTATGTGGATTGCTTAAGTAGATAGCCATGAGACACTACTAACTTAAAAGCAATCCTTTTGCAGAAGAGTAAGTTTTTGAAGTAATATTATCATATTTGACAATTGGCAGACAACATAAAAATGTATTATTTCTTCACAATTGAATGTTCTTATTTTCTTTTATTGAAGATTCATAAAGAATATTTCATATCTTAAAATGATATTTTTCTTTTCAAACGTACAATATTATTTTAAAAAGCAAGAGAAATGTTATATGCTACCAACTAATTCTTCACTCTTTTTTTTTTTTTTCAGAAAGAAATTTTGTGTTAGTCATTGTAGGGCTAACAATAATTACTCAATATACTTTAAATCTAGAGAAGGAAAAGGACAAAATTTTCTGCATAATCACTCAAAGAATATCATAAATTCGACTTAAGTAATATATAGAATTCGATAGAAAAATTAGAAGAATAAATTTAGAAAAAAGTTTATTCCAAAAGTTTGTCCTTTTAGCCTTACTACCAATAAATTATATTCTCTATAAGTATTATTGAACAAAATTCAAAGTGACTAAACTAAAATCCAATTTTAAGTAGTGGGAATAAGTTTTGGTAACATAAATAAAACAACAAGATTCTCTAACTATGCTTAGACCTTTGTAAACTAAAGTAGTTTTAATAATTTATTGTTGATTATGCCACTAATTAGTCTTATTTGTCGGTCGATTCTTTAGGTTAAAAGAGAATTAATTATTTCATGCTCGGAATAATTAACATATTATTAAAACTGTTATCTAATCTTATAATAGTATAAAAATAATAGAGAGAGGCAGCATTTGCTAAGTGATCATGAGCACCATCTTTTGTAATTACTATTAGATTCCAATCTTGATAGCATAATCCACTATTATAAAAAGTTTGACTTGATTATTAATTTGAAGAGCTTATACCAATTCCCAATATAAAATAATATGTGAAATAGAATATTTTTTTAATGGATTACATGATGGCATGTTGTTAGCATAATCCAAAGTAAAATCATCATCACAAATTTTGAACTTTGTGACAGTAATTCTCAATATTTTTACACCAAAAGAAGAATTATCAACACTGGTTAATTATGAAATTGTATATATTTGTTTTAGATCATTAAAAGCTCTTGTACTTATATATCAAATGAAAATGGTGCACATATTTAATGAACTTATATTTTGTTTTAAAGAGGAAATATATATGCATATATTTATTTATTTATGAAAACAATGAAACATCTGATTGGACATAGCTTTGCTCTTCAGTGTATGTATTTGGTGGTAGAATTTGAAACAATTTCCTTTTTAACTACAAAATATATTTTTTTAGAACTTGTTTTTTGATTTTTCTAAATGTTTATCAAATAATTCGAAGAAATTTTAGCTTTCTTTTTTGCACGTTTTTATCGAATAGTATCGTAACAAGTGCATATCGATAAACTTTTTTTAGCATGATTGTTATTTACAATTATACTCTCATTTCAATAACAAATAATAATTTGTCAAACTTTTCTTTTCTTTTTTTTACTAAATTCATAGTTTCATCAAAATCAGTCAAGATGTTAATTTTATAGAAATACTATGGAGTTGCTTCTTGAAAAAATTGTTTATGTAAGTTATCAAAAGTGCATAAAATAGTGATCATAAAATGTTGATTACAATTGATAATTTTAATAATAATCAAAAAACAATTACGCTAATAAAAAAAATAAGAAGATATCTTTCTTGAAGGGCAACTGAATTCAATAGAGACCAACATAGAAAAATGATACACCAAATATGGAGGCAAAAATTCAATTATCACTTCTTATCATATTTTAAATATAATACGAGAAATTTCAATTACTTTTCACCTGTATTTGATATGCATATATATTTTATAAATTTCTTTTAAAAGCTAAAAGAAGAATCGAACCAAAAACATTCAAATGGAAAAGATATGGATTTACCACCTAGTAAAAAATTATTTATATCATATTTTTTTGGTTGAAAGAAAGCATTCTTACTTGAGTAAAATGGGGAATATGAAAAATGCATGTATTAAATGATTTAGCTCCGGAGTTCAACTATTTTTCATTAAGTTCCAAAAAAAATATTTTTTTAATTATTCATATGTATAGTAATATCATATATATTTTTATTATGATTTTTTCATATTATTAAAAATAACAAAATTAAAGTACAAAGGAAAAAGAAGAAAAGAAAGAAAGAAAGAAAAAAGACAACCTAGAGTACATGAAATCCTAGTTCAAAATCTTATTCCGCTTCAGTTTCACCCGATCCCACCAAGAAATCCATAATTTTCAAAGTTTGTAAGAGATCTCTTTCCCGTTAGCTTCTGTTTTACAGCAGAAAGAGGAAAAGAAAAGAACAACTAAACAAAGAAAGTCACACCTCTCTCTCTCTCTCTCTCTCTCTCTCTCTCACACACACACACACACACACACACACACGCACACAGACACACACACGCACCTTCTCTCTCTATATCTATATATCTATACGTACATATATATAGACACATATATACTGTATATATTTAGAGAGAAGGACAACAGACATGCAAAACCCAACTGCTCAATGTCCATCATCAACTCCTACTTTTGTCCCTTCGGACAGCGCCCCACTCCAATCCCATGAACTCACCATCAATTCTTCACTACTACTACTTTTTTTTTCCTCTCTCTTGAATTCAATTCTTCTGTTCTTTGCTTCACATGGCAGAGGTTGAATTTGAGGCGGTGTTGGAATTCTTGAGGAAAAATGGTTTGTCGGAGTGTGAATCAGCTCTCATGGAGGATATTATGGAGAAAATTCAAATGGGCTCTTCTGATTTTGAGAAGTTCTACTTTCCCATGGTGCCTCCGCCTCCGCCGCTGAGAATTCCGGCCACTCGGAGGCCGCCGCTGCAGTTCACTGATGATGGTGGTGGGAGCTCAAAGGGCTCATCTGATGATGAGTTTGTGAGTTTGGGTTCTTCTACTACTGAATTTTGTTCTTCTGGTAGTAAAATTTTCCCTTTTTCTTTCTTTTTTTATTGGGCATAATTTACATATTTAATTATCTCGTAGTTGACTTTATTCTATTTCTGCTTTGTAGAAGGGAGTTGTAAGTTTTAATGCCCTGTTTGTTTCTTTGTCCGATTGTGGGATGAATTGATGTTAGCTTTCTAAGTAAAGTATTTCTAGTTGTATATATATATTTTGACATTTCAAAGATTGGTCAATTTTGTATAAGAAGTTGATATTATACTATTCTTGTTATTTAATTCTGCTGGTCTTCTTTTTAGTAATATCATGATAAATCTCGTCTTTTTTGTTTTTCCCCAATAATTTTCTTTCATTTTGACGTTTTGTTGTTCCTTCCTCGTAAAAGCATCTCTTTCAGCAGAGTAACTTGGCTAATCCTGATCAAATGAAGCTATCATAGTTCTTGTCAATTGACATATTGGTTAACATCGAGAACTCTCTTTCCGAGTCCCCGTTAATTCAAACAAAATTTGTACAATTGCTCACTTTTGCTTGGTGTAGCATGTGATCTTTTATGAATTATTAATCTGTGTATTGCTAGTATTAGACAATATAGATGATTCATTGTCCGCCTTCCCTTCTCCCCAGCACATGTGGCCAGTCAGAGGATTTGTTTTGGCTGTCTACTTGTCCTGAATCGTCGGTTTAATCCTTGTTTCTTTTAATTCCAGATTTTACAAATCCGTATGGGATTCATACCACGCGACCAACTTCTCAAGCTTCATCTGATAGGTTGTCTCAGTTTGGCACAGCTCGAGATTATCCTGATTTTGATATACAGAATGACCTTTTCTGGGACAAGGAGAAAGATGAAGACTATGCTATGCCACCACTTTTTGTTGAGACAGATTTTGATGGTGACCAAAGTGAAGATAAGTTTATAATGACTGTGCAAACAGGGGAACCTGTTGAGGACCAACCCAAATATAATTTGATGTCAGAAGGAAGCAATAACTATTCGGAAAAACAATGGGCTTTAGCTTCGAGGGAGAACTTGAAATATGAACCTTACAAAGAGTATTATGAATTGGGTGAGAACTTTCGACTTGAAAAAAGTAATAAAAAGTGTGAAGAACATTGCAATGATTATAGCTGTTCAGCCCCTCTCTGTGCTTGCTGTAATGGGGCAGGGAGGGTTTATGCAGGTGATCCTGCAGATTACAGCCTGGAAAATCTAGAAGTAACCGATGTATATGGCCATCAGTTGGGGCCTCTTGGGGAAAAACATACCACAAGTCAGACTAACTTTTCCAACCAAAGGAGTTCTACAAATGATTGGGTTGGAGGTTTCAATAGTACCAATGGCTTCAATAATTTTAAGAAAGATAGTCAGCCAAATGAAAATGACAAATATGACTTCATGAATGACGAAGTAATTGCTGGAGAACCCCAGGAACATGAAGCTGCGCTAGATGAAGAGGGTGGTGCTATCTCTGATGAGCTTCTGATCTATGACAATAAAGAAGATGATTATGAAATATTCAACCTAAGAATTATACATAGAAAAAACAGGTTTGTTAGATTGCCATATCCAATTCTTTCTTCATGATCTAATATCGAGTGGATTAAAAACTTTGTGTAAGCATATATGAGTAGTTTGTTTCCACATGTTGGGTCTTGGCGAAAGAAAACAATTATATTTTGGCACAGGATGTCAAATCATCATTCCAGGAAAGTTTGTGGTTTGTTCTTTCAGTTGTTATCACAATATTCTGTCTCTAATGCTGATTTGTAGCAAATAGTTGCACTAATTTGTTGTGCCACTCACAGGACCGGATTTGAAGAGAACAAGGAGCTTCCTATTGTTCTGAATAGTGTTATAGCGTGTCGATATTATGTTACAGAATTCCTTGGATCTGCTGCTTTCAGCAGAGTTGTCCAGGCGCATGATCTGTATTCGGGGATGGATGTTTGCTTAAAGATCATAAAGAATGACAAGGACTTTTTTGATCAAAGCTTAGATGAGATCAAACTTCTGAAGTTTGTTAACAAATATGATCCTGCTGATGAGCGCCACATTTTACGGCTTTATGATTACTTCTACCATCAGGTATGCTAAAAGAAACTTCAGTATCTTAGTAGGTTCACAATGCCTTAACTGCAGAATGCAAATTATAGCAGTGATCCTTCCTGTCCCACCATGCTAATACGTTTTTTCTAAAATACTGTTAAAGTTTCTATTAGGTTCTTTACAGAAATAGAGGGACATTCAGATTAAACTTAATTACTGCCCCATATTTAGGTATAGGCCAGTAAATAGATCAGAAATTAGGCAATGACTCTGTTGCTTGGGAAAAGAGAATATATATACAAATACTCGAGGAAAACCTCAAATCAAGTCTCTCTCTCTGTCTCTGGCAGACTAAAATCCAAAACTTCGGAACATGAGAGAAAAAGGTCAATCTTGTGATACTGCATGGACTGGGAACTTCCAACATTTGACTGATCTTATTTTTAACGGCGTCAACTTGGGGCAGTTAACTGAAAATAAAACACACAGTGAGCCTGAGGTACCAAAGTTAACTGCTGAGTTTGGAGTCCTGGAGTTGAGTTGGCAGGCAGAGGATAGCTTTCTGTATTGTTGAAATATGAGGATTTAGGAGTGTACATCAAATCCGAAGGGAAACAGAAACTTTTGTTGTTAATTCTACAATGTAAAGATGAATAC
Organism: Paulownia fortunei; assembly: GCA_019321725.1. Lineage (NCBI taxonomy): Eukaryota > Viridiplantae > Streptophyta > Magnoliopsida > Lamiales > Paulowniaceae > Paulownia > Paulownia fortunei. The sequence continues at coordinate 6,508,865 of CM033114.1, read as the reverse complement.
TTCTTACCCTGTTAATAAACTTCTGTTCTATTTTTTTTTTCTGAAAAATGAAGAAGACGAATATTTAAAATTGACTTTGTTGGTGACAATGTACTATGAGTTAATGAGAGTGAAGTTTTCCACAATCAACAGTGCTTTGTGTCTCCAAATTAATACTTTTAATATTCAAAGAATACACTAGGATATCCACTCCCTGGGTCAGGTAGCTCTTTTAACTGGGAAGATATTTTCTTGTGCTAAATATTTCTGAAAATTACAAGGGAACTACAAAAAATATTGCTTCCTAGTGAGAATATTGCCATTGACTTTCTCCAGGCTTGTTTCTGAAACTCAATATGCTACATAGTTACTGTCACTTGTAACTAAGAGTATCATAGGCACACTCTAAATAGGAGTACATATAGACAAAGCCACACAGTGCGCACTATTATAACCCTGATAAATGGAACTTTTCATTGTGATGGGTCAAAGCCAATAGCATTAAGAATATCACATGAAAAGCCATTTGGTTGAATGAAAAGTTGATAGTTTCATGTAAATTTAGGTGGATGTAGTCCATTTTGGATGGCCCAATCATTTATCAAGTAACAAAAGCAAATGAAGCATATGGCGCCTCTGGAACTAGATAATGGTCATGTCCAGGAATTTAGTTGCGTGTGGAGTGTGGACTTACTGAATTAGGAGAGAGAGAGAGAGAGAGAGAGAGAGAGAGAGAGAGAGAGAGAGAGAGAGTTGAAATGGAGAAAGACAGTGTGTGGAGAATCACTCTGTAAAGACAGTTGTGTGGTTGATATTTTGTCCATATGAACACAAGTTCAGATATAGTTTCCTAGAAAGCTACTGTGCTCATCTGTTGATTGTAACTTTGTTTCCTAATTCAAAGTTGTATCTAATTTCTCATCCATTTTCTTAAAAAAAGTTTTAATGCTTGATAATTAGATAAGTAACCAACTTGATGATGATGATGATGATGATGATATTATTACGATTGATGAGGTGTTCTCTTAACATGTTGCGTAACTTTTTAAGTCCCATAGAGAAGCTATCCCATTGCTCTCTCATATATTTAACTAAGTTTACTTCTTGATGATGATTGATGATAAACCTGCACAGCGGTTGGTATTAGGATCATTTTGTGATCCAAAAGGTGTCCTATATAATGTGTTATCATTTAGGTGTCCATTTCTTAGATAGTTGAATATTTACTAGAAGGCAATGATTTTGAACCTTTTCCTTGTTTGTAAATTTCACATAGTATATTGTCTCTCACATTTTCTTATTTGTTAACTTACTTTATTTCTTTGTGGCAACTGGATGTGTGCTATCTTGAACAGTTGTGCCTTGGTAAATCCCTCTTGTGGCTTATGTGGGGACATGATCGAATTTGATTCTGTTAATTTGCTGGACAATTTACAAAAAAGAGAGACCGATGAAGTGAAAAAAATTGAATTAGTTGCAAGCTTGCAATAAAAAGCTGGACTCACCAGCCTAGACGTGGAATTCCACATATTTAGCACTCGGCCACATTTATTTTAATGATAGAGGCATGAAACTAAGCAATGGTAATGAAAAAGCAGGACAATGGTTTTTACGTGAAAAGTTAGGTTGGGTAAAAAGCATGGTGCAATGTGAAAGTAAGTCTTCACCAAAACAATAGCTAGGATTGTGAACAATTTGACAGTACACCAACCTCATTGGCAAGTTAGATGCAATAATAATCATCATATACTAAAACTTGGCCGACAAAATTAGAATAGGTTGCAAAGGTAGATGGAGAAAAATGATTGACAATCAGATGCATGGTTGAATTCGCATAGTGATGCAGCAGAAATATGTTTTCTTCTATTGTCACCTTCTCTCAGCTCCTCACTCTGATTAGTTCATATTCAGTTCACAAGCTAAGACTAGCATGCTAGTAAAGCAAACCTAGATCTGGTCACACTACCGAGAACACAAGTAATTCATTTCCTTTCTTTTAGTATTTCTGTTTTTATTTGGGTTTGATTATCTGTGAACTAGATTACTAGACAAATGGCTTGTCCACCCAAATTGGCGGGCACCACCTAAAATATGTTCAAAATTGTTTATTTTTGAGAGGTGCTAATCAAGACGATATCTTGCTTGCTATCACCATTGATCTGTATGATATGAAGAGCAAAAGATTACTAAAAGGGAAAGAGAGACAATCATGTGATAATGCATCTGATATTGTTGAGCTATTTCGCATCGGTGTAAAAACATCTTCATAAATCTTTATTTTTTGGGTGGTGGGAAATCTGCAGAAATGTCAACTGTATTGAAATTGATTTTGGAGATATTTCCCTTACTAAATTTTGCAGTTATCGTAGACTCTACTAGTAACCTGGCTCTAAGAATGCATTGAATCGTTTACTTATCAGGAAAAAAATGCCTACATGTTTTCTTTAGAACTTCCTTCATGTTTGCAATTTCTATGGAGTAAAATATTGTTTATAAATAGAAATATGGTATCCTGAAGTGATTATTCAAGTAATGGATTAATTGCTGATCTTGTTATAACATCTTTTTATTAAATATATGGCAGGAGCACCTATTTATTGTTACTGAACTTCTGCGAGCAAACTTGTATGAATTCCAGAAATACAACCGAGAATCTGGTGGGGAGCCATATTTTACATTGCAAAGGCTGCAGGTTCTATATTCAAAAAGTTGTTTCATCTCTAATTCGAATTAAAAAAGTTATCTGGTGGTAATGAAATAGTTGTATCATGTATGGGCGAAAAGAAAATATTTAGTATAACTATCGGGAACAAAATGAAATATTAGGGTTGCCTATGCCCTTGCAGGTCATAACTCAACAGTGTTTGGAGGCATTACTGTATCTGCATGATTTGGGAATCATCCACTGTGATCTAAAGCCAGAAAATATTCTGATCAAAAGTTATCGTAGATGCGAGATAAAGGTTATAGATCTTGGCAGCAGTTGCTTTCAGACAGATAACATGTCCCTGTATCTACAATCTCGTTCGTATAGGGCTCCTGAGGTTATGTTAGGCCTCCCTTATGACCAGAAGATTGACCTGTGGTCAGTTGGGTGCATTTTGGCTGAGTTATATTCTGGGGAGGTATGAGATAGTGTTTACGTGGGTTTAATGGCTAATTTATGAGCATGTGCTTTGCACATTATTTGGTCATGTGGAACATTCTTTCTCTTCCTATCTTTGCTCATGTCAACACTTGCAACTTTGGCATAGCTTTTCTTAGTGCTCCGTTTTAAGTTTCACTGTTTTACGTTTATGCTACCTCTGTATAGATGGACATGGCAGATGGATGCTAAATTTGTAGACATTGGTTGAAGGGTTCTCTAATGACTGTTTGAGTTGCTTATTTTACGACCGCTTTAACTCATGGTTTTCATATCAGCAGAGAGATAAACCTGATCTAAAACCCTGCATCCATATTTTGTATGCGTACCAATATATGTGTGCATGTTGAGCATTTACCTCAAATAATATGTGATATGCCAGGTGCTTTTTCCAAATGAAGCAGTTGTAATGCTTCTTGCACGCATGATAGGAATGCTTGGTCCTATTGATATGGATATGTTACAGAAGGGCCAGGAGACGCACAAGTATTTTACAAAAGAATACGATCTGTATTATATAAATGAGGTATGTTTTTTACATATCACTCACGTAAGTTTCAGAAAGTCCTATGTTGCTGTAGCTCTTGTTTTTATATCTATACTGATATGAAGTTTTACGTATTTTAACATGAGAAGAGCTATATATACCATCTCTAATTTCTTGGGAAATACGAAAGATGCAAAGCTTCTATTTTAAAAGTTAATAGTAATTAGTTGAAGTGTCTCGATCTATTCACCATTTGGGAGCTTGCTGATATGCTTGTACACCAACTGCTTTTGCTATAATCATACATTATATCTTATCTTGTTCTAATTTCCAGTTGTCATGAATTTTTTTAAACATCTTCCTTGTCCATAGAATCATTTACGTACTAGTTCTTTCATTTGCATTTTCATAATTTAGTTTCGACTTGTTTTTCTTTTGGCTCATGATATATACATTTGGAATAAAAAGTGTACATCTCCACAATAACGTGATTCTTGATAAATTCACGGTTTATATATTGTTTTCCTTTGTTTGCTGAAATTAACTTCTCTTTCCTAGTTAATCCTTGTTGGTCAATTGACTCCATAATCTGATAGATAAAATCTATTTTGATTGCATGCTTAAATTTTGCCACTGATTTCAAGTTACCCTTGCTGATACTATATACCCATGTATATAGCCACCACCAACATCCATATTATAAATTCCTTGTTAATGAAATCATCTCTTAATTGTTTTCACATAAACATGTAATAGGACACAAATCAGCTGGAGTACATTATCCCCGAGGAGTCATCATTGGAGCACCACCTACAGATATCTGATTCTGTTTTCTTTGACTTTTTAAATTGCTTGCTTGAGATCAATCCCAAGAGACGCCCTACTGCAAGAGAGGCACTAGAGCACCCTTGGCTTTCCCTTTCATATGATATATGAGGTCAGTTCTTGCTTAAATTTTCTGGACGAATGAGCTTTTTGTAAAGATATTCCAAGATCAGTTTGAAGCATATCTTCCCATTAACTAGGAGGATTGTGTTTGTTGCTACAATGCTGATTTTCCAGCACAGTGTTCGTACTATCCATGCCATGCATTGATGGTTTACATTTGCTTCACAGTGCCGTGATTTTTTGTAGGGATTTAGATTATCATCTCTTGAAATGTAAATAACATTCTTATCCATTACAAGATAAACTACGAGTGACAGGTGTTGTAATGGATCTCTTGTACTTTCTTCCCACATGTGACACAGCCACAGATATGGGTTGATTTAATTTGTTTTAAGTCATACATTTGCTGAAATCTTTTTTAGCTACTGGCTAAACCTGGTTACCAAGTTATCACTTATGGAGCATCGAACAAATATGGACTATTATCTAAGCTGAATGGTTCATGAACCCCTCTGGTTTGGTGGCTATACGCAGGATTATGAGGAGTTGTGTTTGAGATCTTGCATCAATTGCTTCTCCTATCTAAGCTCCAGTCTTACTCCGTTCACAGCTGATCTGGTTGAGCCTAAAGATGACTAGTTGGCAGGTTAATTTTTGAAAGGGTTAATTACAAAACCAACTCTGAGGTTCCGTTTATTTATAAAAAATACCCCTTTTAAGTTTATAAATTATAAGTGTCATCTTGATATTTGTCTCCATTTTGCAAATTGTACCAAGAAAACTTCAGGAGGATATATATAATATTTCAACAGAATATTTGTAATTTATAAACTTAGAGGGTAATTTTTATAAATAGGCTAAACCTCAGGGTGATTTTTGTAATTAACTCTGTTTTAAATTCCGACAAAAAGAGCTGGTCGATTACGTCTAAAATGCGAAATCAAAGTCTGTGTGAGAGAAGCAGTACATGTATGACAATGAAGTCTTCTCTTTGATGCAGACTTGACTTATTTTATTTTTCACATTGTCTGTACTTTTTTTCTTCTGAATCTAATAATATCTTTCTCTTGCTCAATAATTCACGCTTAAAAGAGATGATACAAATTCTGAGAAGAAAGCAAAAGTACAGTTCTTTTTTATGCCCCACAACTGGGGTTGGTTGTTAGATTTTTGGCCTGGTGGACTTGGACTTTAATAGCTCATGTACCAATGCCAATGACTATGGGCAGATACAAAGTGAATCCTATAATTGAAGTTGGACTTCAGATGTTGATTACTGCTAAGTTGTGCCTTGCAAAGAAACTGTTGATATTCTGTACTTATATCTGTTGATTATTATAAGACGTGTCAAAAGTCCCATAATATCGGATGAATGATAAAGAAGCTTCTAGTTTGAATGCAGCATAGGATTATTGGTTGCATTTGAGTCTCTATGCACATGTTTTTTAAATTTTAAAATATCTTATAAGATATTTTAAATACTCGGTCAAACATTCTCTAATTCACTTTCATGATTTGGTCGAAGACAAGCTATCTATGAGAATTAAGAGAGTCGGTTAAAATAAATTTCTTGTACTTTAATCTTAAAAAATGGGCCTATTTAAAATTGGAATATCTCATGATATTTTAAAATTGATATTTCACAAAGTGGAACCCTTTAAACACACTATAATTTGGCAAAGAGCTAGTATGAATTTGTTATTTGGAATCAACTTTAGTCTATTGAACACCAATCATTCTATTTGTAACAAATTGATTTTTTTTTTATTATTAACAAGCAAGATGGGAATATAACTAGGAACGGAGCTAAAGACTGGCACGACAACCACCCCCAAATCTATATAAACATAAATTTTATGTATAAATTTATTAAAATATAATTTTTTTGTCCAAATAAAATTGCTCTTCATATTATTCAACATATCTCTTTTTTCATTATTCTTAATAAAACTAATACCGCTTCTTGAAATTAAAATTTCTAACTCCTTCCCTAAACATAACAACATTGGAAAAAGTATTTTACTAAAATACGCATGTCACTTAAAAAATCAAAATGTTCTCACGTATATTAATATTGTACTACTATAAGTATTATTCTTGTTTGTTTCTTCACACAAGGAAGAATATCTGGAATCAAGAAGCTCCATATATTAACTTCAGAACACAATTCAACTGGTGGAATAATTAATTTGGATGTGTTTTCAATAACAGGGTGGAGTTCGAATCCTGGTAGGAACCTGCTATTGAACTTTGGTATGATACAATTATTGTGATGACAATAAAACCCTACAACTAAGGTTTGGCGAGCGATCATTGTGGATTGGACTCTTGTACGCAAAAATGTACAGTTATTGAGGGGATCTGATAATCAGTTGAGACATATTCTACAATTTACCCTTTTTAGGATGTTAATGGTAGGTGTTTTAAAGGTGTAGGAATTAATTCGACGAAACTAAAATACATAATTATAAAAAAAAAAAAACTCCATGTATTGTATTTTGAAAGCCAAAATTAACAAAGTGGTAAATCTACAGACAGGGAGGGTAGGAGTCAGTTAGGGGGTTTGAGGAAATCTATGTTGTCCGCCGGTGGGCGAATGCACGCATGTATTTTTGGACAAATAAAAATGTATAGGGATCTACAAAGTTATAAAGCTTCCAAAGTAGGAAAAAATGCTCCTCCTTGGCAGAATCCCCCCTTTTCACCACTTTTTGTCGCTTCTTAACTATTGGTATTCTTGATTCCCTCCAATTCCTAGTTTTATGAGGCGCGTGGGATGGAATTGGATGGGATTATCCCTGACGACTGTGCGAACATGTCATTTTCCATTATTATTATTTAGAGGGAAAAAGTTTATATAAATAATTCGTATTTACTTTATTTTCTTTTGGTACATAAGTAGATACAACGCATCATGTAGACACCCTTTATTTTTGGCTAATAATGTATTTTTATTTTATTATCTATTCTATCTCTTTATGTATTTCGATACTGAATGTGATTATTTTTTGTATCATTTTTTCTTTGGACTCTTTTTTTATATATTTATATATGACATATTTTAAGTTTTTTTATATAATATTCAACATATAGGTAAAGGTGAACAAATATTAGATTTTTGTTTGGACAGGTAGTTTTTTTTTTTTTTTAATTAAGAAGAAACATAAGACATTCAAATCAAACTACATGAAGCACTTGAACGATGAGATATCCAATTGATTATTAGATATTTTAGTGTGGTCAATTTTTTTCTTTTAAAATTTTCTTAGATGGGTTTTACTTTTGCTTGACTCCATAATACAAACTCGAAATGTTGGGTTAAATGGACTATACAATTCATCTTGTCATAAAAAGGTCAAAAATGAATTTGGAGACCATAGACATGAGAAGAAAAAATTGTTGAAGGAAAAATAAAAATAAAAAAACAACCCTCCAAGATAACATTAAGATGAGGGTTGGGGTTGCACCTTAGGCTACTTGGTAGCTATGAAAAACAAGCTATTGGTAGGGGTAGGTGATTCTGGATGTGAGGTTGGGTTCCATCATAGATATAAATTATTTTTATAATAAATTAAAATTTCATATTAACAGCCGAAAAGATAGAATTATACAATAAATTAATTAAATTAAAATATTTGTTGTATTATTCAAAAATACATAAATAAAAAATCATCACAAAAAAGAAAGATTTTAACGTCAACATTTTTTTTATGTGATTAAATATTTATATATATATTTATTTATAATAAATCAATATTTTACATTAACAATCAGTGGAGTAGTATCGTATAATAAACTAAATGAACTTAAATATTTGTTGTATCATTGAAAATATATAAATAAAAAATTACCACAAATAAAAAGGGTTGCGATCCAAAATTAAAATAATAATACAATACATTGAACATTATGCACCTTTATAACCGTTTCTCTTCCTCCATCAAAAGGTTCACCATTTTTCCTTAGTTAAATAAAATTTAGAAAAATATAATGAAAGTATAAAATACTAAAAATAGAAGGAAAAAATTAGAGAATACATTTATATTACTAGTGAAAAATTTAGCCTAAAAAAAGACAATAATACAATGTTATTTTTTTCTTTAAGGATTTTTAAGTATCTTGAATACTATCCAATGGCCCCTATTTATAATAGAAGAGTGTCTAAATTGACATCTCCAAATTTTATCACACATTTTTCTCTATTCAATAAACTAATTTTAAAAAACAAATTAATATGAAAGCTGTGTATTTATTTGTTAGATTTATTTTTTAATTTGAATCACCTAATTTCAACCACTAGAGAGAAAATTATATTTGATTTAAGGAAATGTGTCAGTATAGATAGATCATTTCCAATGCACATATTTGGATGAATTTTATGCTTTAATCAAGAATGAATTGAATTGAATTTCCAATAGAAAAATTATAGTTTTATCTCCTGGTTTCAAATAAAGTAAGATTGAGATCCATAGAACTTTTTATATGGAGTTATGGCAAAAATACAAAAAATGTACAAGTTTGAAAATATGTTTATTTTGAATTTAATGCAAGGCAAATAATAACTTACCAAGTTCAAGTGATTTATTGCATATATTTTGATCTACACATAATAGAAAAAAATGGTTATTTTCGTGTAATTGTGATGTTTTTTTTATCTAATGAAATATTATCTTTCAACTTATTTACAAAACGTGTTGTCTTTTTCGATTTTATTTTGTTTTTTTTTTATCTCTTTTTGTTCTTTAATTTATTAACACAAAATATTAATGAAAATAAAGTAAGAAAAGTATAAAAATTTTAATAAAAAAATATATTTTGCACTTGTCAAATGACAAAGTGGATATTTGTGTTGGTTTAAAAGATGAAGGCGATTTTGCATTGCAGACTTAATACAAGAGATGTGAAGATATAGTATGAAACTTGAAATTTGTAAATAATTTTAAAGGGAAGAAATATAATAAATAGATATTTGTAATTCTAATTAATATGATTTGAGTAAATTTTATTGACAAGTGCTCCACCATAGAGTTTGCTTAACCTTCTATGCAATGTGGGATAAAGCCTTATGAACCAAGTTGGTTTGTAAATTAGCCTCGTAAAAAATGGGTTGAACTTGAACAAATATCTGAATCCATCAACTGATCTTATATTTCAAAACACTAATTCTTTTATTAGTTGATATTTAAAATTTAATGCAGTGGGGAAGTAGCCTAGAAATGCTTACTACTACACCACATACACCTTAAATTATGGTTGTATTTACTTTATTAACATTGTAACTAACTGAATTAATCATAATACTAAGATATTAGTATTTTTTGATTTCATATTTAGAATTATAATAAGTCAATATACACTTTTTAATAGTTGTTTTGAATCCAACACTAGCTTTATCCATCAAAAAGCTTGGTTGTTAGCCCTTTCGAATTCTCTCATCCAATATCATGAGAAACAAGATTATCCTTGCCCCCACGAGCATGGTGCAACGGTGAGGTAGTTGGAGGATTTTTTTTGAGTATTGGAGTTTGAATTCTAGTGAATGTAGACACTGATGCGTTGGTGCTGTCCCTTCAGAGATTTATGCCACGTAACGTGAAGGGAATCTATTGGAAAGATTCGCCACATCGAATATCAACTCAAATTATGTATAAATTATGTCACCATATTTATTTGAATAGTGAATCAGAGGAGAAGAATGTCATCTTCCCAAAACTAGTGAGGCTAAGCCTCAAACCTAGGTATAAAAAAAAAAAAAATGATTAACAGATCCTATCTTAACTTACTCTCATTGGACTGTTGGCAATGCTTGGCAATGCTAAATGCTCGAGAACAAAGCAAGCTTTCATGAATGCAACAGCTGTCAAATTTGCTAAGTAATTTTGCTTTGTGATTAATATAATATTTAAAATATTGTATTTTATTTTATTTTAATTAGACAAATACACATCTTTTTAAAAATTAAAAAAAGTCCATATATTGGTCCAATTCGACCTAGCTCGTATGGAATAATGCGGGCTAAACTTAAATTTTTAGATTTATTTTGAAATTCAAGTCTCTTATATATTATTGTGCACCTATTTTAAACTTATCTGATCCCGATTTATAGAGGCTTTTAATTGACAATCTACATGCTATATAGTATAGCTACTCAATAAACCTCTTTACAACTAGATTAGAACAATAAGCAAACTTATAGTATCAGATTGACTTGTAAATATTTATTGAAGTATAACAATGAAAAAATGGACATGATATTTGATTAAAAAATAAAGTTAATTGACTTTGTATTATAATAAAATAAAATTTATGGAGCAAACAAAGTATTTATTGTGTAAATAGAGAAAACTATTTCAATCATTGATTTCTAATTACTGCTTTATCATTGAATTTGTCATATACTTAATATTTTCCAAACTAAATGCTCTTAGTTTTTTTTAATGTTTTATTTCCTAAAATAAAAAATTTATTTTCAAAAATATTCTTTTACCGAAGTGATGAAAGGACATCACTAACTCTTAATTACTACTTTTAAAAGTAAAATTATAAATATACATAAAAGTTTTATTTTTTCTATATTCTTTTAAAATTACGTATCAATTCAAATTACGTATCAATTCAAAATGAGAAATTCAAATCCAAATGGAGAGGGTGCAATTACTAATTATGTATTGAGAAAAGTGATTAAAAATTTAATTTGAAGAGATAGTTTAAAACATTACTTTTGTTCAAAAATTACTTGTCAAAGAAAAGCATAACTTAATCACCACTTCAACAAGAGTTTAGGTTCAATAGAATTGAACAAAATCATCAACTTTCCTTGTACTTAACATTGATTCCTATTCATTAAAAAGAAAGAGAGGAAACAAAAGCTAAAGAAGTAAAAGGCTAAATTCCAAAGCCCCCAAAAATAAATATGAAGAAATATAAAAGAAAAAGAAAAAGAAAAAGAAATAGAAAACAAACAAAAAGGCTATATTCCAGCTGTATTTTTTAACTTATCCCACTCTCATCTTAACTCGTGGCGTACACTCTCTCCCTTTATTTTTAAATTTCGTTTTCATTTTTGTATCTGGACTTGATCGAAATAGCCACCATTGCCTCCATCTTGACCACTCCTCTCCGTCGCCTCAAAAAAGCACACCACACACACTCCCACTCTCACATAAGCACCATTCGGCGGCCAGAAGCTAAGAAAACGACACGATAATCACCGGCGCAATTTAGACGAAGACTGTGTGCGATAATCATCAGTATTCGCATATTTGATGATGGAGGAGCTGGCGGCGGCTGAAGTGTACGCGCCGCGGACGATACAGGTGTGGAGGACGCTACTGAACTGGATGGCGTTCTTCTTCCAGATCTTCGCTCAGATCCTACGCGGTACGCCGTCGTTTACTCAGGTCCTCTCTTATGTTGGCTTACGTCACGGCTCTTTGCTCTCTTCTGCGCCTCACGCGCCGCCTCAGTTTAAGCCTCTGCCGGTGGTTGAGCTGTCGGAGTTTGCGGAAGAGCCGGAAGAGGCGCCGCCTCCGCCACGGCGACCGATTCCCGCTGCTGTTCCAGTCTCCGGTGGTGTAGAGAGGACGGTTGATTCTCCAACTTTGGAGAAGCTAACGGTAACTTTTCTTGAGTCTTAAGTTTAAAATTGGAGATATTTGAATTTGATTGGTTAACAAGTGTTGAATGAACAAAGTTAGTTGCTGTAATTTATGGTTGACTTTGCGAATTGCTTCAGTTAATTGGTGCTTTTAGTTTAATTTGTTCAACCAATTTGGTATATGATACCTACACGCAAAAGGAAGCTGGAGATCATGGTTTTGGGTATTAGAAGGTATTGAGATTCAACTAATATGTTAAGTATTGATAGTTTTGTCAGAAGTTGGAGTGGAAACAAGTGGGATTAATGACGCCCCTCCCCCCTTCAATCATGGCTATAGAATACTAAATAGAAAATGATGAAATCCTAGTTTCAAAATTGAATTCTATTTACAGCTAACATGGACAAAAATGGACCATATTGTTATAATGCTATCTTTGTTCCATCAGAAACTGATCTAATTATTGCATTAAATCATTGCCTGCCTAAACTTTGATATTGTGATGGTTGGCATTGAAAAGGATTTTATGATGAATTGTGAGGATTTGTGTGGCTAAACTGGCATAGGGACTCAAGCACAAGATGGTTTTAGTCTTCTGTAATTGCAGTGACAGTATTCAGTATAATTTTACTTATGCAGATGTCTTTAATTACCATGCCCTTTAGAAAAGGCCTAGTCTGCTAACATGCATCTATAGTTTAAGCAGGGGGCTGTGGATTTACTTGAGCTTTAAGTTAATTGAGGTACTACTACTACTACTACTACTACTACTAATATCGGGGCAATTCATGTGTGTGGGATTTACTGGAGTGTTAAATGACTTCTACAAAAGCGCTGCCATTGACAGGTTGCAATGACATAATTCTGCTTATCCATAGATTTTATAGCAATGAAGTACGAATGATAGCAATTTATATAGTTGTGCAACCTCGCTCCATGTTATATACTTTTCCTTGTTGATGTTGTTTTGTGGTTTGCCTAATTTGGTATCATTTTCCTATCTAGATGTCACAGTAGCAGGTGTCTGTTCAATGATAGTTTAAGACTACTGATGTTGCACGGAATGCTTAAACTAGTTGCATAACATAGTGGCTAGAAGAATTATCTATGAGCCGAAAAATTACTAAAGTGAACCAGTGTGGCAAAGACTTTAGATGGCAAAACCCTGCTGACAAGCTAACCTGCAATTCCTAAAATGTTTGTGATGAAGAGCTAGTATTTGCAGTGAGCTTAGATGGGAGAAGTTAAAAGCCATGACAAGAATACGGTTTGTGTTGCAGATATAGAAAAAATCAAGTGCAACAGCTCCTTGTATGGGCAATTGATCAAGTACAAGTCCACTAATACAAATAAACAGAAGAAAGAAACTTGGGCTCTTATTACTTGGATGGGTGGACTGTCTTTGCAATTTATTTACTTACTCAAACAATATAAATTTGAAAGATGTAAATTCAACAAGTGTGGCGTCTATTGGATTTCTTATAATTTGAATATGCTATTTTGGGATCAACCTATTAGGAATATGGCCTCATAGTTATGTTCATTTACATTAACATCTAATTAAAATTAAAGAGGTTTTATGAGAAATAGGAGTAGAAAAGAGTGCAGCACATATTAAGTAAAAAACTTTATGAGACGCCAATTCAAATACATTTTTTTTACTTGATGTAAGAGAAAAAGAAAAGGATCTGTATCGGATTTTAGCATTCTTAATCTTATGAGTGGATAGGACATACTCTTGACCTAATTGTTGTTGCTAAGCTATTGTTTTAGATGCACAAGTCAACAAAATCTGCAAAATTGCATGGGTTAAGTATGTCTTCTTGTGAAAACTGTTAGTATCATGAACACTAGGTTGTCAAAGATTTGTTCCTTTTTAAATGCTTATTTTAATCTAATTGCTTTGATATTCATATCTGTTTACTGGATGCAGGTGGTTCTTGATTTGGATGAAACTTTGGTATGTGCATATGAGACATCAAGCTTGCCAGCTCTGCTACGTAGTCAAGCCACAGAAGCTGGTATAAAATGGTTTGAACTAGAATGCATCTCTTCTGACAAGGTAAGTTACTGATTCTGTTAGACATCAATGATTAAGCAGAAAACTACAGTAGATCTGAATATTTGATATTGCTTTCACACTTTATTTTTGGGTGGGACTTCAAGGAATTTGAAGGCAAACCTAAGATCAACTACGTGACAGTGTTTGAACGTCCTGGACTGAAGGAATTTCTAAACCAACTTAGTGAATTTGCTGATCTTGTATTATTTACCGCTGGACTTGAAGGTTTTCTGTTGCTTTATGATGCCTTACTTTTCATGATTTCAGCTGCAATTTATTGGATAGGATATTTACATGGTGGATTGACATTTTTAAGTTCTTGCAGGCTATGCTAGACCCCTTGTTGATAGAATAGATGTTGAAAATCGATTCAGTTGTAGACTTTATCGGCCTTCTACCATTAGCACGTAAGTTTTCTGTTCATGTAGTGGTCTGCCACATGAATATTTAAGGTTTTCTTTGGGTTTCTTAAATTTTGTTCAGAAGTTACTGGTTTTGCATTTTTGCTGCAGTTAAATGTGTGAGGTTTGTCCTTTATTCTGTTGCTTTTTCATGTGGGCTGGGCATAGCTCACAACCAATTAAGCATGACCTCTAGATATGCATATGTGTGTGTCTGATGTATCTCCTTTTGAAAACTCAAAGAACATAAAAGAAAGATATAGCATGTAATATTCCCGTGATACACTTAGTATTCGACCACGTTTGTCACTGACTTCATGTCGTATGCCTGATGGTGCTAAGGTAATGTTAAGAAAATATGTAATCAACTGAATTTTATGAATTCTAGAAGACTAATTTTGAAGATAATGTCTGATTCTTCCTTGGGGTAAATAATAGTATGCTTTTATATGGACGCTGGTGTAGTATACTTGGCTTCTGAATTGCGCATTTTCCACCGTTGCCAATGCCTCTCTAGTAACTGTTGCTAAGGTGATAGTCTCAAAACGCTAAAACCCCAGTGGTGGTAGTGAGAACCATGTAATGTTCACTTTAGGTAAAAAAAGTACTGTTTTAATTACTGTAGCTGGTAGTCAACATTGTAAGCTTCCATATTTGAATTGGATTTCTACAGTTGTGGGACCCTTTGATGTCTATATAATTTGAAATTAGAGTTTTCCTTGTATTTATACTCAAGTAAATTTCCTCATTTTTTGTCTTCATTTGCATTATTTAGTGCATTTTGACCCTGAGGAAATTCAGAAATATTTAGTCCTAGGCTTTAGGAATTCTATTAGATAATTTTCTTATTTAGTTATCTATTTACCATAATGAGATTAGGAAAAGATATTGCCAGATTTCACTCTGATTTATTTTCTAGTTTAGGACAGGAATAATTTTGGTAAATTAGGCTGCGATTACCAAGATTTAAGGCAGCAGTTTTGCTGCCTAAGCATGTATATATTTTTGTAATTTTCTCTTTAATGATTGAGAAACATTAGAATTTCTTTCTCGGTTTTTTATTCTGACCCTTTGTATGTTGGTGATATATTCAGGACTATATCCTGAAACATTTTTCTTCCGTTTCTCTCATTATGTCTTTTGGTATCTGAAGCCTCTAAAGCCTGTCAACCTAAATGGAAAATGGACTTTGCAAAACCATCCATTTTATCATAGTGAAGATTTATCCCTCAATGCATCCTCTCTATGTCTGTGAATATACTAACATTTAGAAAGAAAGCACACTGATTACTTTTGATGTGATTACAGTGCTCCCGCCATTTCAAAATTAATGGCCTCCTATTTCAGAATCCCTATCCAAAATGGGAACGTCTTTTAGGCACTCTATTCAGAGAGTGGCCCTCATCTCTTGCACACCACCCACCACACATCAGCAAATGAAGTGTTGACCTGTTCTGCTACCTCAAAGCCCTGCCAACACAATCCTCTCTTCCTCATCATCCCACCAATGTGAACCATACAGATACAGTTTATTAGTGTTGTGCCAGAAAACTCTTAAGCTCATCTTCTGTGCTACTGCACTGACATACTTTGCATTCCACTGTACGGCACGTCACTAGCACCCCTGGAGATCTAGACCTCGAATAACAATGAGATATTTAAACATAACCTGATTAGTGGTCAAAGGGTGGTTTAGAAAAGTTCAAATCATTTCATGTATTTGTTAGAATTTAACATTATGGCTAAAGGAGTTAATAAGTTGTGGTTGGATGACCACATTAGTGCTGATTTTCAGGAATATGGCCTGTCACCTGTGTTACTGAAGCATCATTACACTGTTGGATTTGGTTTGAGGACAGTTGAAATTGAGCTTGGCCATAATGGACATTAAATAAGGCTGTGGAATTTCATGTTGTGGACATCCTCAACTTTTTCTTGCATCTTCTCAGTTTGGGTTGTTTGGTCCTAGGGTCGCAGCTGGTGGTGCACAGTTTTCTAGTTATTTACAGTGATTGTCATGGTTGTAGCCCTGCTGTCATTGGATGTTGGTATGGGTATGATGCAGATAAAAAGAGGAGCATTTCTAGTATTCAATTTTTTACCAACTTTCTCCATCTTTTTTGTTTGATATGTTTTCAGAGGGTTAAAAGTGATGCACTTTCATTTAGATATTAAAATTACCCATTTATAGTTCGAATTAGAAAAATGAAAAAAACAGTGGTCTTGTACCTAGACTTATTTCAAAAAAGGTAGAAAGTGGAGGGTTACTTTATGATTTGAATGTGTAGTGATGAAATGTCTAATATAAAAATTTCCAAAATAAAGAGGTGTCCAATATAACAATGACGTGGATGTAAACTTTGTGCCAAAAGGTGGAGGGCATAATAAACATAGAGATATTGCTTTATGGACACATGAGAAATTTTAAAAATAGGTAGTCGTGGCAGAGAATGTTCACAATCATGTGTTGCAATATTGTTTTTGTTTTTCAATATCAATGCTAAACACGAAAGATGGAAAATTTGTTTTGGGGAAGTTATTACGTATTGCAGGTCCACACACGCAATAAAACAAAAAGTAAGTTTGGCAGATGAACCAAGCTAATTGAAGTTCAGTTTTATTTCACTCAATAAAAGCTCTTTTGAGGTTTTTTTTTTTTCATAACAAACCAAACTTGTACACATTTTATTGGTTGATAATTTTTTTAAAGCTCGGCTCAAACTCGATTTAGTTAACTAAGAAATGATTAAATATATGTATAAGTATGAAGCAACTCTTGCTTAATTCATGTCAACTCGATTAAAACTTGTTCGGGCTTGTGTCATTTGACCATCAAATAGTGAACTTGAAAAATATTTTTTTGGCCCGAACTGATTTGTGTACAATCTATACTGTTTTTAGAAGTACTTGAATGTGGCATACAATATTTTTCGGTGCAAAGAACTTTGTGCATGTAAAAATATCCATCAATCCTCGAGCTCTTTTAGGTGCTAAATCTCTTGGAATTTTATCATCTGCAGTGCTACCATTTAGGTTTGACATTTAAAATATACGAACAAGAATTGCATCATATTGTTATTCATTTGTGTTTTTTATATTATTTATGAAAGAATTGTTAGGATTCCTTTCACCAAGTAGTAACCTCGTCTGGTGATAGTAAGGAAGGTTGTGATGTAGTAAAGATTTGCCATATGCAGTTCATATCACAGCTTTTTTGCACTAGAGTCAAGGAAAAGCTGAATGCCATGATTATGATGGTACTAGTCATTTACTCATTGAGATCAAGAATTATTTTGTTACCATGTACAATCTGGAAATTTAAGTTTAGCTTGATCATCAGAATCTGTGCCCTTACATTTTGCCTATTATATTATGAGATTCAACAGCCTCCCTAAAATACCATTCTTGTTGTAGGGTGCAGGAACTGGTTATCACTTTGCCTTATGTGGAACCTTCTACCTCACCCTACCAGAAAAAAGATTAAAATAAAATAAGATAAAAAGGAAAAGGAAGCTGTTATTCACTTGTAGATTGTAGTCTTGACATGAATTTGTTTTGTTCTTGACTTGGTCATCTCCTAATTGGAGTGGCATATTCATCAGCTTAGTCATCCTTCTATATATTTACTAGAACTTGGATAGACACTCATTCAAATATTTGAATATTTTTTGTGATCATCTCACTTGTTTGCATAAATCGCAGGGAGTATCGTGAACATGTAAAGGATTTATCTTGCTTGTCAAAGGATTTCTGTCGAATAGTTATTGTCGACAATAACCCATTTAGTTTCTTGTTGCAACCATTAAATGGAATTCCATGCATACCATTTTCTCCTGGACAACCTCATGACGGGCAGGTAACGAAAATAACTTGACAGAAATTTGGTTCTTCCGGTCATTATTCTCCTCTTCGTCACGACTAATTTGTGGATTTTCATGCTTATCAGCTTTTGGAAGTTATCCTTCCGTTGCTCAAGCATCTTTCTCTGCAAAAGGATGTACGACCTGTTCTCTATGAAAGGTTCCATATGCCTGAGTGGTTTCAAAAGCACGGAATTCCTGCTTCAGGATGGACATAGGATAAAATTGTTGATTGTCATGCCTGTCTTATATATTATAAGCGCCTAGGGTAATTATTCTTTTCACAAGGCAGTGTCTCTAAGCCAGAGCCACAAAATTTTGTATAGCATTGTTCTGTGCATCGAAGCAGCCACTGATGAAATTCTAATTATCTCAAGTCTTATCCGAGGAATTCCCTCCTATGCACGATCAGACATTGTACAATTGTGAAAAGTAAGATTCATGTGTAATATCATTCATAGATTCCAACCTCTTGGGATGTCTCTATATCTTTCTAGTGTTGTATACTGTTGATACAATGAATTATTTGCAGTGACAGGCCTTTGTTGCGTCCCTGTATAATAGATTTGTGATATTTGAATGAAATATTTCTGTACAAATCTCATCGTTTATTAAGAAATGTCTTCTAGGTTCCTTAAACTTGTGTAGTTTATCAAAATGGTGCCTAAACTATGTTACGTATACAGAGTGGAAAATCAGAGCCATTAATTTAGGCACCATTCAATGTTCTGCTTTCACTCTTTTTTCTTTTGATGGCCTCAGCATCTCTTAAATGGTAGATAGGATTCCAACTTGAGGAATTTCAAAATAACCATGGTCTTTTGTTTGAATAACTGAATTTTAATATTCCGTTTTATTTAAATTATGCCTGACATGTACTGGTGTGTATATTTATCCCCAATCAATAATATATTATGAAATTGCAGGAAAATGTAGAGTAGCTTTTATACTCAAAATCAGATATAATAGTTCATTCTTGTTTGTTGCATTGTGCTTCTTGCTGTAAAGACACAATGATAGTGCCATTTCTTTATGCCTGGTCGCATGGAGAAAGCTTATAGAGATGGAACTGCTGCACAACAAATCTGCTTTCCTTTCAGAAAACAGAACATCTGTTGCCAGAGGTAATGGATACACAAGGTGCCTATCTTACTCTAGATCTTTATTATCTGTTGGAGGGTACAGCCTGCCAGCTTATGGTGAGTCGAGAATCGATCCGGCCACATAATACAGTCTCGTCTGGCAGTTTCTCAAAATGGATTGCAGCAAAAGATGATTGGGGGTGGGGGACACATACCCATCCTGAGGCCCTGGAGAAAAAAGTCCCTTTTCCTTCAGTTGATCAAATATATAATGCAGCTATAAACATATAATATTTTGACATCATGATTTTGTTTGGATTACAGGGTCATCGTGGACTGGTTTTAAGCAGCAACCCATGTTCCTAAAGCTGTGGAACAAATGGGGAAAAAGAGAGAAGCAACAGTAAGAATGCACTCTTTTAGCTTTTCTTGCTCCCAATCTGATCTCAGGCAGCAGACCGCTGGCTTGTTTGACTAGGAAATTAATTAGTATTTCTGAGAGCACATCTACTAATTCTTTAAGCTTTTAGCATGGACTGTGATATAGACCTTTCACCTTTTTTATGCAAACGGTCAATTTTGGGAAAAATGTTAAGACTCTAGTTTGATCATTATGGCTCATGACATCAAAAGTAGATAATTATTTAGGCACTGATAAACTCATCGAGCAAATATATAATAATACTACGTGTTGACTTGTGGTTGAAGTGATTGGAACCTTAGTAACCAAGCACCATTTGTAACTACAGCATGCGCTAAAGAAGTTTTTAGAGCAAGCCCTTTTCTAAAGATCCTGCAAGATGTGTATACTATTCAAGTGACTGAAGAACAAAGAAATGTAGAATACATAAATAGACCAAAATATTTTGTTAGCTAAATATAAAGGAAAGAATTAAAGGATAAAACACACACATCGTAACCTTCTTTTTCATTTATTAGCTAATATAACATCGTTGATGAGTAATTACACCTAAGTAGACTTTCAAGATCGAAGTCGGTGTGCTGCTTCTGATTCCTATAGGACCCTTGGATTAAAAGGGTGAACGGTGATTTTCCACCATATCCTACTATAATTTAAGAATAGTAGTGAATCAAAAACAACATTCCACCACAGAACTACCCCCCCCCCCCCCCCCCCAAAAAAAAAAAAAAAAAAAAAGGTACTTTTCCTAAGACAAGCCAACCTCGTGTTCTTTACAAGATTCTTCACAAAGTAGAAGATTTGATTGATTTCCAGTTGTATATAGAATATCTTGTAAACTAAGAAGCAAATGATCTGATGCATGTGACTAGATAGATTTCTGATTACTACAAAAGAAACCATGTGTATTCTCATACTTGCTGGAAACCATAGACTTACAAAGTCACTCTTTTCATATTGTGGGGTGCATTTAAATTTGTATTAATCTCCCTTCTTTTTCTACTTTAAGCCTAGGCCCCAGAAGAAACACATTGAGCATTTAGGGCTAAAGTAAATAAATATGTTCATTAGTGGTAACTTTTGGTTAGGTGAAGAATTTATAGTAAAAGAAAATATGAACTATATATATATATATTATGTATATATGTATTAAGATAATAATTTCATTTTCACATTCAACTGCCCCAATACTGGATTAAATGATTTATTAGTAGTCTCTAATCATGCTGTATTTTTATTCCACTCATGAGTTCTCCCTCAGTTCTTAGATACCACACAGTTCTTTCTCGTTTTGATTTATCTTTGGATTATTTGTTTGGTTTGAAGATATATATATATATATATATATATATGTGTGTGTGTGTGTGTGTGTGTCTGTCTGTCTGTCTGTCTGTCTGTGTGCCCTAATCAAATGATATTCTGAGTCAAATTTAAAGGTTTCTTGATTTTCATTAATCAGTCACTTTGATGTACCTAAATTTTGGATTAATTAAAGTTTATTCAATTTGATGTTAACAAACTAAATAAGGGAGGAGAAATTCTGTTTATTAATCTAAACACAGAAATCAAAACTGTGAGCCCTCTATGATATTAGTCTGTTTGGAATTATTTGTACGACTTAGGTGCAAATTGCAGTAAATTCATTTGTTTATGACACTACATGGTGCAGATGAGATTATGGAATTTTTGGTGTCATATAAATTAGGAAAAATTAAGATTTAATTGGTGCACTGCAATAAAATATGTACAGTAAATGTACAAAACAAAATTTCCCTTCAATGCTTCTGTACTCCTTTACTCATGTTCTTCATGCCAATTCCTGTAGCCTTTCTATTTTACTTTAGAGTGATGATATATATCACCTCTAATATATTTATTTTTTATCACTTTTTAAAAAAAAAAAATGGTAAGAAATACATATAATAAATGCAGTTGGCTGGATTTAAATAATTAATATTTATCGTGAACATATATATCTTAGCAAATTAAGCGAGATCGATAAAAAGGTGAAGGGTTGACAACAATAACACAATATTTTTCTTTATTTTATTTTAAAGAATGATATTTAAATACGCTGGCCGTAACATTATCTTATGTAGCATACTATTTACAAGATAGTATTTTCTAAATTCTAGGCAAAAACTCTTGATGAATTTTACCCTCTTATTTATTCATTGTATTAATTACGTTATATTATTCTGCAACACTGCAAATAATAATTACTCAATTTTAAGAAGACGTTATAATGCAATTTAAGAAGATGACATAAGATACACTTATGCATATGTGTGTTTTGAAAACTTACAAAAAGCTTGATCTAAAGTTGAAACAATTAGATTAGATTATGTAACCAAACATTTTTTTATTCATGGAAAACTCCAAAAAATAATGTGTAGGAACTACAAGCACAAAGTCATGTCATCTTGAACAGTTCCCCCAAAATGCACATCATAGCTACTTGAGAGAGGTGAGATCCAATGTTCTCAAAGACACATCTTGCCATAAACATCCAAGTCTACCAAAAAGTGTTACCAACTCTTTGCATGTGAAACTTCAGTTGTTGATTAAAAAACAAAGAGAAGTCTCTCAGGGGTTTTTCTAAAAGGACTTGGAAAGCCCCATATAATTGCCTCCCTTTATTGTCTATGGGCAAAGAAATTGGGGTTTTTAACAAATTATTATAATTTAATAAAATATTTATTAAAATATCATAAAATACAAAATAATTAAAAATTTATAACAAAGCGTCAAATTGAAAACGTTACCAATTCTAACGCTTTGAATTGAAATCAATTGGAAGCAACGCTTCAGTGTTGCACGTTGCACTGTGCAACACTTCCAATTGGTAGTTCCATTCAATTAGTTTCAATTGGAAGTCGCAGAGTGCAACGCTTCCAATCTGTAGTCAATTGCTTTTTTTTTTTTGAATTTTTTGTTTAACTTTTTTTTTTTAAATTTAAGTAATTTAATTTTACACATATATATATATATAATTATTAATTAAAATATATCAATTATATATATATATATGTAATTTATTCATATTATGTAATTATATTATTACGTATGTAAATATAAAAAATTTAAATTTTAAATAAAATTTAAACAATGGTTAAAAAATTTATTATATAAATAAATAAAATAATCAAATTAAATATATTATATACAGTAATCAGTAAAGTCCGCCAATATCACAATCATGTGATCGTCTATTCCTATATCCTCTAACTTTCCTTCCCCTAGTCTGTGCAACAACATCAAAATGTTGTGACATTTTATCATTTTTTGAATCATCATCTATATATTATGATGACTCGATGAAAAGGTGTCATGGGCAGAATCTCGATACATCGAAGTCATTGTAGGAAATAGAATATGAGAGATATTGAACTCTGAACGTGATAATAAATTTTCAGGCGTCAATCCCAAGCCAAGATCAAGTAGTATTTGTGAGTACGTATATGTTGTGGGATTGTAAGGAGTGAAATGAGAATAATTATTTGATACTAGGACTGGTCTATAAACATCATTTGATACTACATCTGTTGTTGGAGGACAGTGATATGATGTTGAAATATGACCAATAAAAAAAGGTATCTGAGCCTGACTAATGGTATTACCTTCTACTGAGTGACTGGATCTTTCACTATGACTTCTTCTCCTCATCATATCTATCCTAGTTTGTGTAACATTTTATGGTTGTGGTTGTTTTGAGGGCATTTGTTGATGTAAATCTCGGCTAACAAGAAGGGTTGCGGCCAGCTCATTAATAGAAATATATCGCTCCAATAATAAATTAGACACACTCAAATCCTCTGGAGGCCTCATCCGAGTACTTATGTTAAGGGAGATCAATTGATCAGCCTAAAATACATATAAAAAATCACAATATAAATATATGATATAAAAAAATAAATATATCAAGTTATCAAGTTATGTACCAAAAATTGCATTAAAGATGCATCCCCAACTTGGTAACCAGTACCTTTCTCATACCATTCATTATATCCAGTTTTTGTAGTGATTGCATCTTTGATGAGTGGTCCGCGCATAATAGTTTGAAATCGTTTGGCCCATGTGCTAATGTACTATATATGATAAGTCTCCTAATTAAATCCTGTATACCCCATATGGTCAAATTTATGCAAATTTGTATCATATTCCTGTGGAAATTGACGGATGTTTTGTATCATCCCAAATTGTCGAAAAACCCTCTTAGGATGATGCATCTCAACTCGTACATAGAATATAAATGGACATGTGGATGTCCAAAGTTGGAGACTACAATATGCTGATAACTCAGTAATGTATTGGGAAGTCATGTCATACGGTTGCCAAATGAACTACAAAAAGAAATATATATATTAATAATATATTGTAGGTGATATCAAATAAAAATTCATTATAAGCTTGCTGACCTGACGTGGCATCATAGCATCAAACACCTCTCGAAAGATACATCATACTATCGAGTAATTTGATCGTAAATCATCGTTGTATTCCACCTGCAATTATTTACATTAATATAATAAAAAATAGATATACTACTAATAAAGTAAATAATAATTAATTTTTTTTACCATGCATCATATGGAGGAGTAGGAAGTATATGCTTCAAATCTATAAGTAGTTCTAGAACCACAAGTGTAATAGGTGTTATTCTCGACTACACCCAAATTTGGAAGAATAGAAATTTGCATCAATACAAAATATATGAGACATGCATTAAAGTACAAAATAAACATGTATTAATTTCACATGTAATAATTGCAATACACTACCAATATTGGATTTCATCTTGGAACATGTCGTACACAACTCACGATACAAGAAAACTAATATAGCACTACCCCAGCTATACCCACTAACTTCATCAACATTATCAAATTTTGGCAGATAAAGCAATGTGATTGAATTTCCTAATGAATCTTGACACAAAACACCACCAAGCAACATGAACGCATATGCACGAGTGTATTGTAATACATGCTTCTCATCACTATAATCAGTCACATGATGTTGTCTCATATGTTGTGCAAGGGCAGTGGTATATAAACATGCCCTCTTAAATTACTCCGGTGCAGGATGAAATCCAAGAGTAACCTCATAGTACTCCACCCACTATGGTATAGACATCTCGTGATCTACACTTGTGACTGAACGACCATCAATAGAAAGACTCTAAATAACTGCAACATCCTGTAATATAATAGTGGCCTCTCGTACTCGAAAATAAAAAGTATGTGTCTCTCGGTGCCATCTCTCCACCAAAGCAGTGATCAAGTGAAAATCAATAATAAAATGTTCACATCTATACACACCATAAAATCCCATGTGATGTAATAAAGTGAGCATGCATGCATGCAAGTGCACCTCATCAAATAGCTGTCAAAAAGGACTGTCAGCATGTCTCCCATGTAATAACTCATCAATCATCCCTATCATCACAATTTCAGATCTATGTTGTAACTGTATAGATAACAAACTCGGATCACATGACCCGTATACTTGTGTCAAATCCATTATGCAAGTTATAATAGTTTAAACTAATGAAACCACAAAAGTAATATTAAACTTATGATATGATTCAAATATTTGTAATCAATTAAAACATATTTAATGAGAATAAGTGTTCATCAACTTCTATTTTCATCATTCTATCCACAAGTAATAAAAATCGAGTGCATTACAAATAGTGTGAAGTTTAATGTCGAGATTATGTTGGACATTGTTGTTGTCGAGGTTGTTCTGTACGAGTTTGTTCTCTATAAGCTTGTTGTCTCGTACGAGTTTATGCCCAATCCATCTTATTAGGGATATGAGAAATCCTATTTTTTATCTCGATTGGGAATGACTCATAAGATGCTATTATGGAATAGCTCAATATCAGGTATGTCCCAACAATCTTCGTCCATGTATGGCTTGAATACACTAGCATATATTTGTCTATAACTCTGTCTATTATAATATAATTTAACGAGCATTGCAGAGTTAAACTTATAAGCAACACACACCTTTTGAGCATGAGAGCATAGAATCCCATACAACTTCCATTTACGGTATCTACAATCCCTTAACATTAAATTCACAACATATCTATGACCCCTATGTCCACTTCCATGGCGCGTTTGTGTGATAACTGAAGCTAATTGTTGATTATGGTCAAACATGGTTGCAATATGATGGAAAGAACGTGCCTCCCAATACTTATTTTTTATATACATAATTGGTCCATATTTGATTATTTTGCATCATCCTATCAGCCTTCAGCACTTTTTTATGAAAAAATTGAGCACATCGATAAAATATTATATCCACTATAGTTGTGACTGGAAGGCGACGAATACCTTTTAATACTCCATTAATGCATTCAAACATGTTGGTGGTCATAAGGCTGCCTCGCCATCCTCTATCATGAGCAAATGCCCATTTCTCTTTATCAATTTCTGTCAAGTATGCAAATACTTGTGGCTTAGTACTTTTAATCTCCTCAAGAGTCTTCTTAAACTTATTTATTTGATGTGTGGTACTAGCTCTATAACATAAGTCCTGCAATTGTATATTCTTGAAATGACTGTTAAAGTTTGAGCATAAATGTCTCAAGCAAAATCGATGCACACCACGAGGTAGTGTGAAGTCGGGTATGATTTTAACTGCTCAAATAATGTCAGGATATCAATCAGAAATAAGACACATACCTTCAACCCTACGTATAAGATGTTTGCTCAATATTTCTAGAAACTACTTCCAAAACATAGTAGTTTCTTCATCTACAATTGTGAAAGTTAGAGGTAGGATCTACTGGTTTCCATCCATTGCAACTGTAATTAACATTTCATGTTTGTACTTTGTGTATAAATGGGTTCCATCAACATTTACGACTTTGCGACAATGATGAAATCCTTTTATACATGGCTTGAAGGCCCAAAAGACATATTTGATTATCTTTTATCTTGAATTTCTTGTGTTTTTATGCTCCCACTTAACAACTGTCCTCTCATTCGATTTTTGTAGAGCTCCAAAAATTTAGGGAGTTTCTGCATTGAACTCTTCCAAGTCCCATACACATTTTCTTGGGCGCGTTTCAAACTATACCATGCTTTCGAATATGAAATTTCAAAATCCAATTTTTCTTTCATAAATTGCACAATATATTTTATCTGACATATCGGGTCGTCCCGAACAATACCCACCAGCAATGTAGCAATATAATTTTTGTCTAAATTACGATGGTAAACTGACATTCTATTGATCATATATGTGTGGTCCCCCCTATACATTGTTATCTTAAACAAAACAAGGTTTGTTTTTAATGACGCTCGAAGCTCTCATCTGCACCACATATCTAGTTTGTTATGTTTACATGCTACTTTTCATAGTTTCGGTAAACTCTCAACCATACGATACTCTCGTCTTGCAAAACAGATGAAAAAATCTTTAACTACAAAAATCAAGTACTTCTTATTCTTAATAACAATACCCATATCAAGAACTCCTCTATTCGAATCATGAAACTTTCCCCAGGCCCTAGTTGAAATCTGAATAGATTCTGCATATATCTCTAGATATGTAGTAGAGATGAATGTGATTAATGGATGAAGTATATATTCATTTGAGGTAGAGGGTATTGGTGCACTAACTGGGAGATCATGTTGCAATGATGTCTCGTGACCATGTGATGACAATGTGTTCAACTTGACATCAACATCAACATCATCCTCATTATCATCAAGAATTGCTCAACCTCATCTGGTTCAGAATCACTAGGTATATTGGCGCTAAAACTATCTACTATTGGGTCATTTGCATCATCCATCATGTCTACATTAGTAGCATCAGGTTCAACATAACTTCCATTTTCATTAATATGATGATCATGACCAAAGATTAACCTATCTGCAAACATGTCATGACTCCCAATATTTGTCAACCCTTCTATCATGGTAGGTACATCGGGAATATACTTCGTGTATGCATTATTAGTCCCAACAGTTGACATTTCTTGTGTCACTATATAAAGATCCACTATATCATTTTAGGCTAAAATGGACATATACGAGTCTCATTTTTGACTCATCATCATCTCTGTAGGAGCAACACTATGTTGAATTTATTTTTTCTCAATATAAATATCCATATTATCAATTTCAGCCTTTGGATCTAAGAAAAACCCTAGACTCTCATCATCAATTATTTCTACAATTAATTTTTTTATCCGTTGCATGTAGACTTTTTAAAAATTTAGCAAACACTTGTAATGAGAATTGATTGCTATCAATGTGGGTTTGCTCATACAATTTTGACAATAATTCTGAAAAATTTGTTGCACATGGATTCTCATGTATACAATTGAAAAACGGTCAAGGTCATATGTCACAAACCAAGAATCTTGTGACACTTGACCTCCTACATACACCATAACTGTAACTTTTTTTTGAAGTGACATATCTTCAAAGAATGAATGTAATTACTCGTTAGTTAATAATAATTAAAACAATTATTCATTTAGAATATGTAATGGTGATTTTAAAATAATTATTTTTAAAATTTATTTAATAGATATATTTGTTTATTTTTATATCAATAATACATTATATTTTTGTTATATGATTTAAATTTTCAACATATATTACATGTTATTTTTATGTACGTACAATTTATTTATTTATTATTGATATTTTTATTAGTCATAACATGAATAAATGGTTGATGTGATATCTTATCAAGTCAAATAGAATACGAACTAATTAGAACAAGAAAATTCTTATTGTTTGTACAATATTTGAATCTACAACAAAATAATTTATAATATCTTAATTTTAATACAAAGCATACTCAAATAGATAATTTCAAATGAACTAATTATTTAAATTTTATTTTTATTACATAATACACATTATCAAATAACGTAAATATAAACATAAGTAATAAATTATGACATTCTAACATAAAAAATAAAAAAACTAATAAATATTAATATTTAAAAGAAAATTTACCTTTTGATATTGCTATTGTGAGTTTTTTTTTCCACCAAATTCAAATTGTAGTTAAACTACATAATAATTAAAAATTTGAATGACTATTATAAATAAAAAATATAAAATAATAATAATAATTCGAATACAATAACAATTACCTCTCAAACTCGATTGTTGTCACTGTCGTCACCTCGCCGTCACACATTATTATGGACACCGCACACTGCCGTTGCCACTGCTCGCCGCCGTTATCATAAAATGTTGTTGGTGTAGTGATAGGGGAGAAATGTTTAAGTAACTGTTGGAAGATGAAGATGATTGAAGAAGAAATAAAAATGAAAATTGAGATAAAATTTTCGTTGGCCGAAGAATAGTAAATAAAGTAGAGTAATGGAAGAAGAAATAAGTAATTAAGAATAGGTTAGGTGGAGAAAAATAATATAAACTAGGTGAGGAAAATATAATAATAACAATAGACTTACATGAAGTAATGAGAATTTGACAATTATTTGCAAGCGTTACGTTTGGATAACGTTGTGGCAAATATGACATTTGTCAAAACATTTGCCAAAGCGTCATTGGGTAAAACTTTGGCAGATGTCAATACTTTAACAAATGTGACATCTGCCAAAGTATTGGCCAAAGCATTAGCAAGGTAATCCCTTACTTGTCCAGTTGTCAAAAAAAATTAAATTAAATAGAAAGCTGATGCATATACTTCTTGGTCAATATTCTGTTTAACAACATTAATTGAAACACATTATAAACTATTTATATACATAAATATATATATATAGAAAGAAATTATTTATTATCCTTTTTTCGATTTAAGAAAATTGATTATTCATCAGTCAATTTATCTATTTTTTCGAGTTTTTTTTGGAGGGTAAGCAAATTGTGATTGATGTTATTTTTCATTAATGTTCTTCACCATTTCACATCACAGCTGACACTTACCTAGTGCGAATATATTTGTCCTATCATTTTATTTTTTCAATTCAAAATGCTATTTTTGCTCTACTAATTTCATTTTCCAGAGATGATAAACTCTAGTACTATTTTGTATACCCCAAAATGAATGGTACTAGTTAAAGAAAAGACAAGAAAATATAAATCAAATACTCATAATTGGTTCAAGAAACATTCCAAGAACTTGAGTGCACATGCCCATCTTTTTCCTGTCAGAAGATCAACAATTGAACTAAGCTCACATTTCTCAGAAATTGTCCACGAAAATTTAAACCCCACCATCAAAAAGTTCATTTTCAGTTGTCTCTCTCAAACTTGCTTTGACCCATTTTGATATTCCTAAACAAAGACAAAGCTAGGTAATCGAAATTTTCTAACGCTGGTCTGATTGAAACTTTTTTTTCATTGGTTGTATGAACAAGGAAATTATATGAGAAATCTTGGAATTCTACTGTTTAATCACTAGTAGTGAATAATGTGGTCTAATTTTGGATCGATTCGAATTTTTGAAAATTGTCTCATCGTCAGGAATTGGTTGTTAGATAAGTCATTGCATGTGACACGATCAAATGATTCTCAGGACGACATGAACAAATGGTTCACAAGTCAACCTTTCGATGTTTAAATCATAACTAGATCCATGGATATAAGTATAGAATCGAAAACAGTAAATAGTTAATATAAAAATGACCTACCTTTTAGAATAACATGAATATAGTATTTATAGATATTTATTATAAAATTTGAATTTTTTGAATCATTTGTATATTTTTGGGTTTGGTGACCCATTGGCCTATTTACTTTATTAGATTAAAATTTAATATTTTTGGATTCAATCAAATTATGTCCATCAGATTATAACACAAACTACTTGGACTTCTTGTAAATGAGAATTGAGCATCTTTCTCTTTGATTTTAATTTTTTATTGAGTTTGAAATTATAATTATAACGACTTAATTATTCAATAAATTGAATTTGAACTTGAATGAATTTTAATTAAGTTCATAAATATTTTAACTTAGACTTACTATTCTTAACTTAATAAATCCATAGTGGAGTAGCAAAATTTAATTATGTTTATCTTATTATATTATTCAAATAAATTTGTTATCAATCTTGAGTCGAAACTTGAATTATTTAGTTCGCGTTTGACCTATACAATTGTGCTGTTGGAACTTTCTTATCTCCGATTTTCTTCTCTTTTCTTCTTTTCTTTCTTTGAAACTGATACATGATTTTTTTGGTATTATTTGACTGATTAGGAAAGCCATTTTCCTTTCAAAAATACAAATTTGATTCTTCATTTGATCTGAATTTGGATTTTTTTTTCTAAACTAATCCCATATTTTAAAACAGGAAATATTGTATTTCAAACAACTCCCAAGCGGGCAGGCAGCCCATGTTAAACACATCCCTAAAATTAAGTGGATTTTCTGTTAATCGTACCTTTCATACTAAGAAGTAGGAAGACGTGATGCGCATGTTTGCCTAAGTTTCATAAAATTTGAATTTCAACCCATTGTGCCACGTGTTGACTTGGCGCAATCAACTGAAAATTATTCCCACAGGATGACATGCTAAATAGTGCTCCAACAACTTTGTTCATTTAAAAATAAAAAATAAAAAAAATAATAATTCAAAATTAGTGATTAAATTAATTTTAATGTCGATTAATGGTTTAATTAATTGTATCGGTTCAACCGTCATCATGTTCGATGTAATGAAATATAAAATGATAATATAATTAATTAATTATTATTTACGATGTAAAAAAATAAAAAATCAATTAAAAAAATATATTTAACAAAATATAAAATTTAAATAACTGCATACATATAATTAAATATTAAATTTAATCTTTTTAAAAAAATTAAAAAATAAAAACAAAAAACAAAGAACAAGTTTTGGCTCAATTAATTTTTAACCAATTTTAATCAAATATTTTATTTTTTATATCCAAACGGACAATCGAACCAACCATCGATTCACTTGATTTTTAAAATATTAAGGTAAATAACTAATAACTTTTATAGTATTTGGTTGGTCTCATATTTTTAAATTTGGTTTGATTTGATAGGAAATTGGAAATAAAAAAGTAAAAAAGTTATATATATATATTTATTATTAATAAGAATAATGATTTAAATTTAGTGGGATCATAATATTACTTTTAAGTGAAAAATATATTTTCTGAGAAAAAAATATTATCTTAAGAAATAGAATTTTAGAGGGTACTTTATAATACTTCATATGTTATAACTATAGTTACTTGGTGTCGCTGATCAGTTAAATTAATTATCTCTATAATTGCAATGATAAATGATTAGCTCAATTACTTTAATCTAATTGAATTATATTAAATAATTTAAAATTTTAGTAATATAAAGTAATATAACAAAAATAGTGACAATTTTGGTACAAAAAAATAATAAATTATTATTATTATTATTTTTACATGTCCGTTACCATTAACATAAATCAAGAATTTTAAGAAATTTCCAAATAAACCAAATCTTTTGCTGGAAAGTAATTAGCTTCATTGAGCTCTAGTTTGGTAACAAAATAAAGGCATATATCTTATTTTTTTAGGGCATTTGAAATTCAAAATGTTCAAATAAACAAATTAACTTTCACATCTTTCATATATTTCTTTGTTAAACTATCTTCAAAAATTATTTTCACATCTTATGCCTTGGTAACTGCATATTACTATTATATTATTTTGAAATCCATAAAATTGCAAGTTAACCCCCATACCAGGGCTGAACATTTGGTTCGATCGAATCGAATCGAATCAAAATTTTGATTAATCGAAATTTCAGCTTGGCAAAATTATAAATCGAAAACTGAACTGAAAATTTTAATTCGATTCAGTTATAATCAATTTTTTTTTTTAGGTTTTTCGGTTCGATTAACTGAATTTTTTAAATAAATAAATAAATAAAATATAAATAAATAATAAAATTATAAAATATAGATTTTTATTTATTATTTTATTTTGGGTGAGAAAAACATAAAAAATAGTATGAAAACAAATAATAAAATATAAAAACTTAATTTTAAAATAAAAATAATACAAAATATAATATAAAAATAATTTATATAAATATATAAAAATAATAATTCGGTTTTTGGTTCGGTTTGGTTAACCGAAATCAAAAATCAAAATCGAACCAAAAATAAAAAATTTAAAAAATAAAAAAATAAAAAATCGAACTAAAATTTTCGATTCGATTTTGATTTAAATCGAAATTTCGATTTTGATTCGATTCGATCGGTTGACCGAATTATATGCACCCTACCCCATACACAAGAAATTATAGGGTGCAAATGACCTAAAACCAGTAGATTTGGTGTAATGAACACTTTAGGATGATAGTATTTTCACTCAACACAATAAAACATTTTGTTGGGATGTTCATACAAACTTGTCACACCTGATCAAACTTTTTGTTTTATTTATTTATTTATTTTTATTGACGAGTAAAATATAAAAATGTATGAATTGAGCCATAACTCTTGATCATGAGACGAAATGACATAATCAATTGAACCTTCTTCACCTGAGGGTTTCAAACTTTTAATTTCTTTGTGGGAAGTAACGGGTGTTTGGGTGAGCTTATAAGCTATTTAAAATATTTGATAAAATATTTAAGAATTTATAAAATATTTGATAAAATATTTAAGAATTTATAAAATATTTTAAAATATTTGATAAATTTTTTAGAAATTGAGCTTATAAATTTTTAAAATAAAATGTTATGATCTTATAAACTCTTTTAAAAAAATAAAGAGATCTGAACTTACTTTGAAAATGTAAATTTTTTTTAATTTTGATTATATTAATTATAAAATTATCAATAATAGCATTTATGATCTTATTTTATCCACTTTTAAAATTAAGATATTAATATCTTATAAATTTCAATAATATTTTATAACATTAACAACTTATAAAATTTTAAAATAAGTTTAGGAAAACAACCTCCAAATCAATTGGACTACCACATTTGATGTCACACACAAGTGAACTTTTAACTATATACTTTAATTTAATTTAATGAATTTCCTTAACAAACTTTTAGGTTTTAAAAATAGTTGGATGACAAACAAATAAAGAAATCCAGCCAGCTCTTCCCTAACTAATAAGAGGAGTATATACAATTATACATACAACATCCACATGTATCTACGCCTCTTCCCCTTCTCTCTCTCTCTCTCTCTCTCTCTCTCTCTCTCTCTCTCTCTAGAGTACTTCTCTTTTCTCTCTCTACAAATGAGGGGGCACTGCCATCACTCCCAAAGAAACAAGGCACCCCTTAGATGACGACACCGTTTTCAGCCGTCATCGCCACCACCTTATTACTCCTCGCCGCCGTGTGCCCTCCTCAGCCATCCGCCCATGCACTTGGCGGCTCCGCCGCCACCCTCGCCGTAGTCTACGGCTCCGCCACCACCGTCTGCACCATAGCTGCACAGCAGCCTATCCAACAAATTCAATGCTGGCGGAACGGCCAGTTACTGCCGCCCATCCTTCCCACCACCTCCTTCGACGCCGTTGCCGGCGGTCGCGACACCCTCTGCGGCGTTCGCTCCGGCGGCTTCAGCCTCCTCTGCTGGAACACAACCTTAAACCCCAAGAGAATATACAACGACGCTTCAGCTCCGTTAACTACTCTTGCAATTGGTGACACTCAGATTTGTGCGTTAAGAAACGTTACTACGGCGGATAATGCCATTTGCTGGCGAGGAAATAATGTTTCTTCAGCTCAAATCCCTACTGGGAATTCTCAATTTCGCGTGATTTCATCTGGGTTGGGATTTTCTTGCGGAGTTCGGGAGAGCAATAATCGAGTTGTGTGCTGGGGAGATGATGGCATTTCTCATTCGATACAATCAGAGTTTGCGAATTTTTCGATGATGAATATTCAGGTTGGTGGAAGGTTTGCTTGCGGAATGAATAATACAGGATTTATAGTGTGTAAAGGGAGTAACGATAATGGACAACTGAATGTACCCGCAAATACGGCGTACGAATACAGGGGGCTGGCTCTTGGGGTCAATCACAGCTGTGCGATCAGAAGATTGAACCGTACAGTGGTTTGTTGGGGTGGAAATGGTGAATTTTGTTGTAATATTACTGATGAGATTTCGTTTGAGTCAATTATTGCAGGGCTGAATTTCACTTGTGGCTTGGTCACAAGCAATTTTTCGATTATTTGTTGGGGTCCCGGTTGGCCGAATCAGTATTATGCTTCAGGGACTGCGCTGCCTCTGCAGAAGACTCTTCCAGGGCCGTGTGTCGAGACGGTGTGTGAGTGTAATGTATATCCTGAATCTCAATTACTATGTTCTGGAAATGGTCATATTTGTAGGCCTTGTGATATTCCAAGTTCAATTCCACCAATTTCACCGCCAGCACTTGCACCGCCACCAATTAGTCCTTCCCCTTCTTCGCCTTCTAGAGGGCTTAGAAGGGGTTTACTGGCTTTCGCCATTGTTGGATCAGTTGGTGGATTGGCGGGGATTTGTACCATAGTTTATTGTTTGTGGACCGGTGTTTGTTTTGGGAAGAAGAAGATTCATAATTCTGTGCAGCCAACCATTACTGGTTCTATTGCTGCTCAACAATCTAATAGCAGTCCACCTTCGCGATCATCCACTCTTAGGCGCCAAGGGTCTATACTCATGAGGCGCCAGAGGAGTGGAACGTCGTTAAAACACGCCGACAGGGCCGAGGAGTTCTTGTTTTCCGACCTGGTAGCGGCTACCAATGATTTTTCTTTAGAGAACAAGATTGGAGCTGGGAGTTTTGGGGTTGTTTATAAAGGGAAACTGCCCGATGGTCGTGAAGTTGCTATTAAAAGAAGTGAGACCGGTCCAAAGACGAAGAAGTTTCAAGAGAAAGAGATCGCATTTGAGTCGGAACTAGCATTCTTATCTCGGCTTCATCACAAGCATTTGGTTAGGCTGGTTGGTTATTGTGAAGAGAGGGATGAGAGGCTGTTAGTTTATGAGTATATGAAGAATGGAGCTTTATATGATCATTTACACGACAAGAACAATGTTCAAAAGAGCAGTAGTGTTGTGAATTCTTGGAAAATGAGGATCAAGATTTCTTTAGACGCTGCTCGTGGCATTGAGTACCTCCACAATTATGCAGTTCCTCCTATAATTCATCGAGACATTAAGTCTTCAAACATATTGCTTGATGCAAATTGGACTGCGAGAGTGTCTGATTTTGGTTTATCGCTAATGGGGCCAGAGAATGATCGTGATTATAGGCCAACTAAGGCAGCTGGTACAGTTGGTTACATAGATCCTGAATATTATGGACTAAATGTGTTGACAGCAAAGAGTGATGTTTATGGTCTTGGAGTGGTGTTGTTAGAACTTCTGACAGGGAAGAGGGCTATATTCAAGAGTGGCGAAAACGGAGCTGCCCCAATCAGCGTGGTCGACTATGCTGTGCCAGCAATCATGGCCGGAGAACTGACCAAGATTTTGGACCCTCGGGTTGGTCCACCAGAGCTGAATGAAGCTGAGGCGGTGGAATTGGTGGCTTACACTGCAATGCATTGTGTGCATTTGGAAGGCAAAGATAGGCCTACCATGACTGACATTGTTGCTAATTTGGAGCGATCATTGGCTCTATGTGATGATAGCCATGGCAGCATCTCTAGTGGTCCAATCTCCATTGTTTCAGATTGAAAATTAGACAATACAGAAGAAAAGTGATTCTTTCTCCTCTGTTTTTTCCTTTTCTGCCAAGATTTTTTAAGCTAAATATGTGGGTATAATTTTGTAAAGATTCTGTTCTAACATGAGCTGTGTAGTGTAGGATTTTGTAGAACACTGACAGCCACCACTAGTTATTCACATAATTTTATTATTTCAAAGAAAGGGTTCATTTCTATTTCCCTTAAAGTATGTGCACATAATTTGTTTTCAAGCTGCAATTCTTACATGTCTAACACTAGGTATGGAAGATCAGAACATGAAGATTCGATCAAGACTGATGAAAAGTTGCAAGATTGATGAAAAGCTACTTGTTTGAATGTTCGTTTTATGTACATCAAACTTCTTACATCGATGATATGATTTCTCAATATGTTAACTCAATTAGTTGAATTTTTAATAAAAAGTGTAGACAATTTTCCACAACCACTCTGTCACAATAACATCGTCTTTCACAAGAATGCAAAAGGATTTGGTACATATAAAAAGTTTGTACTTGACCAAAGCTTAGGATCAAAGAAGTCTAACAAGTACCCAAAGGGTGGTCCAATTTTGAGTTATCAAAAAAGCTTTTTTGACGTTTGGGGCTCATTAGATGAGAATTGACTTTGAAAATCTCATTAAAAGCAGTCAATTAAAGCCAGTTAACCCTCATGATGCTGACACGTGTAAGGCCAGGATAGAGCTATTATCCCCCATTGGTGGGGACAGAATTATGGGCCCTCTATTGGGCGTCAAAATTCTTGATTCAATCATATTAAATAGTGGTGCAAATCAAATACCAACTTGGAAAATATATGATACCTACCGCAGCAAATATATGACTGAACTAATACAATAATTCGTGTTATATTCACAAAATTGAATTTCTTCCGTTGCATAAATTTAGGGCAAAATCATAGGTGGAAATATGTGAAACTATAGGGCCCCGAAAAGGCAGCGGACTGGTGGATTATATTGGTGGCCGGCGGTGCACCACATTCTATTTTGGTTCTAATTTCTATATATATACGAATCCAATATATTACATATGAACAGCAGTTCACATGCAAGAACTTAAGTGAGGTCCTATTTCTATCTGATTTTATAATTAATTATTGGATATAACTGCGTGATATGATGAGCTACATAAAATTTGGTAAAGATATTTTTTTTTTGTGTTAAAAATGATGATGTGTTGCACTCAAAATTTGTGCAATTTATGTACAAGAGTAAAATTTCTCTGAGTTTTGTTTTTTTTTTTGGGGGGCGGTGGTCGACTTAGATGGTAAAAATATATGTAGATTGAAAATTTAATATTCAAATCAAAATGTGGAAATGATTCTAATATACTAACTCATCAATTCCATGAATCATCTTATTCTTTGTCAATTATGTAAATCATTTTTTCTTAATAAATGAGATAATACAACACTGTTTATTTATAGTGAAATTAGAGGTCGTGATCAAAGCATATATGAGGGTATAATTTGGAACATAATCAATTCTAAATAGATTAGCTCCAATTTTTGTCTCGCTTTCAATGGAAAATAATTTTTTTATGTGTTTCAAATGTGGTATAAAAGCAAAGGGATGATAAAATTTTATTTTATTTTTCATATATATATATATATATGTATATATATTTCAAGGCCTTCTAGAACATTGCTAATCGTAGGCTAATAGATTATTTATGGTATTTGAAAAATTGGCCAAATCAACAGTACTGAATAATTATGACATTCAATATTTTTTCTATTTTCATTCATTACTCGAGGGGAATGCACCATTACAATTCTGTCTCAGGTACATCATCTGAGCTAGAAAGGTTCGCACAAGCATTACGGCCAAAAAAATGGGCCGCTTTGGCTGCGATTGAATAATACATTTATTCCTGAGAATTGATTTAATGAGAATGAGAAGTATAATTAGATATATGTTTGGATTTTTTTTTTAAGAAAAATACAATGATGATATTTTATGTGGATTTTTTTTAGATGGGTGTTTGATTTGGTTGTTTTATTAATTTTGTTAGTAATGGATGGATTTTAAAAATATATATATATATAATAACGACATTTAATGTGATAAATTTTTTATGAGATGTTGTTTAATTTTATTATTATTTTTTGAAAAAAAATAAAAAACAACTCGATATATGTGATTTTTCAAAAATTTCTCTTAAATGACAAACAAACATGGATTTTCAAAAAATAAAATTATAAAACACAATTTTATGAAATGGAGTGGCCAAGCAATTGTTTCTTTTGTATCCTATTCTTCTAACCCAATTAATTGAACGAACAATATCAAAAGTGTTTGCTAGTGTTTTCACATCCTCTACAATTGGACAAATGGGTGAAAAATCAGAAAATCTTAGCTTGAACTAGATTTAATAAACACGATTCTCGTGCGATTGATGTAGACTTAAAAAAAATGAATGAAACATGTTTTGTTAGTAATGGATGGATTTTTTTTGGAAAAATAATTTAATGATGAATTTGATATGACATGATTTTTTTTATGAAATAATGTTTGGTTGGATTGTTGTTTTATTGAAAAAATAAATAAATTCAAGAGATAGAGATATGTGATTTTCCACAAAAAAAAATTAATGGCAAATAAACATCCATTTCTCTGGAAAAAAAAAAAGTAAAATACAATTTTATGAAATGGAGTGGCCAAGCAATCGCACCTTTGTTTCCTGTTCTTCTAACTCATTTAATTGAACAAACGATATCAAAATGTTTGCTGGTGATTTCACATCCTCCACAATCAGACCAATGGGTGAAAAATAAAATAAAATTAGCTGTGCACTTACCATGTAATTAATGTACACTCCAAAAATAATAATTTTTTGAATAAGAATTTTATTTAAAAACTTGGACATAAAATATTTTTTGAATAATGGAAAGGCAATATATTTCAACTAAAATATGAACCATCATATGCAAAACTACAATCAACCAAGTATCAGACACATTAACCCCAAGGAACACCGCGTGGCTGTTAGATGCAAAAGAAATCAACTCAATCATTGTCATCAAAGATCCTCTTATTTATGTTCCACCATAAAGACCAAAACTCTGTAAGGAAATTCCCCATGTCAGTGGAATCAACTTTCCTCCGTTCGTGGCTCAATAGCTGAATAATGTGTACAGGGGTTATGTAGGGGTGACCACGACGAGATCATAATTGGGCCCAGTTCCTAATTGCCCTGTGATCAATGGTTTAGAAATTGTTGGCCATGAATCGACACGTCCGACCCTTGAGTCTAAAAATCGATTAAGGGTTGGAGTTTACCCAACTCGTTGAACCGTCGAATTTGATCCGATGGTTCAACAATCCTGAATATTCGAGCCCAACCTGACAATTCAGTTTTTTTTTATAAATTTTTTTTATTTTATAATCAATGATCCAGATTTTTGGACTATTGATCACAATGGCCACTATTAAGTGGCTTTTGTGACCATGCCAGAACGGTTGACATGGCCACATTACCCCCTCCCCTTTTTTTTTTAAATTAGTTTATAAATATATAAATACCCTTCAAACCCCATTATTTTTTTTCACAACAAACTCTCAAATTCTTTAAACTCTCTCAAATCCCAATTCTCTCAACTTTAAAGTGTTAATTTTATTTTTCCAAGTATTAAATTATTTCATATTTGTTGATAATTCTTTCATTTTTATTGTCAATATTATTTTTTTCATATTGCCTCATCTTCAATTCTATCAATTATCAAATAG
Organism: Paulownia fortunei; assembly: GCA_019321725.1. Taxonomy (NCBI): domain Eukaryota; kingdom Viridiplantae; phylum Streptophyta; class Magnoliopsida; order Lamiales; family Paulowniaceae; genus Paulownia; species Paulownia fortunei. Next base: position 6,468,527 of record CM033114.1, on the reverse strand, counting down.
TCAGTTTAAGTTCAAACAATAGAGGTAAGGGAAAGATGGCATCTTTCGACTTTGGTTCAACACCTACGCTTAACATAAATTATAAAGTGGGAATAAGTGATGATAAGTAACCTCATATATATCCAACTCAAAAAAATATGAGTGATGCCAATGTTTAAGCTATTCATACTCTACAATATTCTATTTTCACCAAATATTTTGAGAATGTGAGACTTTCATTTGGAGATATGCGAGCAAAATATAAGTATTGCTCTCAATCATATAAATTTCAATTCGCAGGTGGTTATGGATCATTAAGAAGACAAATAGAGAAGAAGCATTTGGTTGAATATAAAATTAACTATTTTCAAACTCAAATCCCGACGTACTTATCTTCTGGTGGAGGTATCAATTCTAACTTATTTAAATATTTCGATATTAATATAAAGAACGATTAACTAAATTTATTGTTGTTGAACATCTTTCTTTTAGTTTTGGTGATAAATTAACTTTTGATTTTTTTTTCTTTTCAAAATGCATTAAATCCTATTGCTAAATGTATTTCACGAACCACACTCACTCACACAGTAAAAAAATTATATAGTAAAGGTAATAAAAAATTAATTATAGTATTTGATAATATAAATAATAAAGTTTCTATATGTTCTGATATTTGAAGTAACTATTGACAAACTCATTCATATATAAATATTATTTGTCATTAAATTGATGATTTTTGATCGATCTAAAAAAAGTTAATTGCATATAAAGTATTTGATGAAGTGCACACATCGTAGAATATTTTTCAAATGATATTATTAGTATTAGAAGAATATAATTTAACTACTAAATTTTTATCAATATCATTTGATAATGTTAGTTTAATTACTGCTAATATTAAAGATCTCAAAATTGTATATGAGCTATCAATTGGTGGTAAATTTTTTAATATTAAATATATGTCACGTTTTAAATTTATGTGTACAAAATGGATTAAGACATTTAAAATTACAACTTAAACCTATTAAGCAAGCAATTGCTTACTGGATGTTACATCCACAAGTTATGAAACAATGAACTAAATTTTGTAAGTTTAATGGTATAAAGCCTAAATAATTTCTACGGGATGTTCCAACCCATTAGAATTCAACATATTTATTATTATAAGAATTATGTCTCGATGATTGGACGAATGCCAAAAAATGAATACAAGATATGCAATCGGATAACAAGTAAGATGACATAAACACGGAAGGAACAAACACGATGATAGGAATGGGTGAGAGTGATTGAGTCACACTACTCCCTAAGGTAAGAAGGGTAAAAAGGGTAAGAATTACGTAGGTTTTGATTCCTCTACACTCTAAGAAGATGTGTAGATAACTTAAATTTAAGTTTAAATCCTTTTTTTCCTGTTTTTTAAAATTTGTAAAGTTAAATTTTAATTAACAATATTTTATTTCAAATTTAACTTCAAATTAAAAAAAAAATCCAAAATCGGCCTGGAACCATCGGTTCTTGAATCGGTACTTGTCAGTTAAGATTAAGGGTTTGAAAATCTCAAATTTTGGATCTGACAGTTCATGAACCGTGGTCAGGCCTAATGTTATGTATACATTTGCCCGTCGCAATATTCATGAGTACAAAACAGATTTCAAAAAGAGTATGCCTGGTAAGGGATGCATATTCAGGCTTTATTTGGAGTTAGTTTGATTCTAGTTCTAATATTTTACGAAAAAACAATGGGAAGATATACTGTGTTGAAAATATATGGGGAATTATGTTGTATGCTTAGTTTTAGTTTTGTATGTGATGTCATGTCTTGATTAGTGATATTATGTCATCATTTTATATTATATATTATTTTTAAATTAATAAAATGATTGAATGATATATATATATATATATATTGATAAAAGCCTCAGTTTTTTGGTGAATAGGCACTTATAAAAACACTATATTTTCCATTGAGAGTCCAAGCCCATCCAAGCCCAGTGTTAGGTATCTAATGATATAAAGTAAGGAGATGACTATTCCATATATTTTGTAAGTCAGGAGGGAGGGGTAGCCGTCCACCATCAACTCTATATAAATTTATATATTTTACTTAAATTTATTAAAATATAAAATTTTGCTCTTTAAAAATAATAAATTCACCTTCATATAATTGAAAATATCTCTTTGCCCATAGTTCATAAAAAAAAATTCAATGTTGCCACTCAATGTTAAAATTTTGGTTTATCTATGTTACTGATATGAGAGGGAGGAGATTGGCCCAAGTTTTTTATGAAGATTTTAGGTCTCCAACTTTTAATTGGTTAAGCTGCTTAGGTATAAAATCAACAAAATTCCTGATAAGAAAATTATCTAACCATTTATCATGCCACAACTTTATTTGGGTTGGGTTCCATTACTTCTAACCCAAAAAAGGGACTCTTCAATAAGAGGAATGGTTTTATGAATATTTCTCCATATCCAACTATGGTGGCTAAAACAATGTTGGTGTTGGGGAAGTATTTTGCTTTAATAACTTTTGTCCATAAATATTTGTTTTTACTATGTTGTCTCTAACCTAATTTCAATGGATGGGCTTTATTAAGTAATTCTAAGTTCCTAATACCAAGTCCCCCTTAATATTGAGGTTGGCAGATTTTGTCCCATTTGACAAGAGCAGTTTTGCTTGTATTTTGTGTAGAGTTCCATAAGAAAATGTTTACTAATAGAATTTATAGCGTCTAAGGTCCCCATATCATATGGAGTTTGTATATGCTCATATAGAGAAATGAGGCGAGACAATTATGACATGCTTAAGCAAAAACATTAGTATATATCTTTGTGTTCGGGCAATGACACAGCTAGTGAGGTTCTAATCAGCTGCCATCTATTGCTGATTGAAAACTATTTCCAAACCCCTTCTTGGGCCTGGGCTCGTTTTAGGCCGTCGAGAATATCTAGAAGGGCTCCCACTAACTCGGGTAAAGCTCTACAAAAAAAACGTACACCCAGCATATGAAAAGAATTTTGTATACCAAGTTGCTATTTTTTTATTTTTTATTTTTTTATAATTTAGGTGTTCAAATTTTATCCGACTAATCTTGAGAGGACGGCATTCCCCCTAGTTCGTAGGTAAATTCAGAATGCAGTCACAGTTTATACACTATATTCGGCGTGAACGTGGACATTCAATACTCGACATGGACATTCAAAAATCGATCACCGTATGAATACCCTATTTTTTAGAATAATCTGTCTTCCAAGACTCACAAGAGACATTACCTTCCAGAATAAATCTTACCTTTCAGAATCCCATCTTCCAAAATAATATGCCTTCCAAGACTCACAAAGAGGTCTTGCCTTCCAAAATAAATCTTATCTTTCAGAATCCCACGAAAGTTCAAATACAAATCTTCCATAAAACTCACCTTATTCTTTACCGCTACACCATGCCCGTTTTTTATTGTTCCTTAGTATTGATCCGAAAGACATTTCTATTTTGATTTTTCCCATTATTATAAGGACCCAGAAATATTTGTTTTAGGCCTTTTTGGGGACGGAGTTCAAAATTGCTAATAATATCATGTTTAATTTGGGACTAACATTTTTGGAGAAAAAACCTTGGATGTTTGTCCCGATGCTTTAGCAAAACCATGAATAAACCTATTTGGCCTTCTCTGATTCTCCAAGACATTCATCACCTCCCGCCCTTCTCCTCATTTGTACATTAGTTTACTTGGACAACCAAACAAACTCAAGATTTTTACATTTTTTGATTTTATTTTATTTTTCCTAATATTTTCCTTTCCTCGTCAAAATTCTTGAACCAAACAAAACATAAAAGTCATAGTACTGCATAACAGGAAGCTATGCAACAGCCATAAAAGAAACATCTTTTAACAAATTTAGAGTCATAAAAACATTAGTCTCAGATGCAATTTTGTGTTTAGAAAGGTCAAAATACAATGATCCAGGGATTACACATATGTGATTCTCCTAGCTAGGGATAACTATAAGGGGAACACAATATATTATACTGACTCTCAAAATTCTCCCAGAACAAGAATGCCAAGTTCACATCTTTAGTTTGCCTTCAAATTTTGGTATAAAATAAAACAAAAAAAAATAAAATGTGCCCATCCTAATGCAGCATTCAGAATTCAACTCCATTCATCATTCGTAAATTTTAGCCCAGAAAATTATAAAATTGACTAGATTCGTGAATATCTTCTTCTCTGTCGAGTTTCATTTTCGTTCATCCAGTCAGACAGCCACACGAGACCTTTATAGCCGAAGTATGCAGATGCAATTATAATAACAGCAACTATAAGAAGCAGAAGAATCCGTTGAGCCACAGCAACTATTTTCTGCACTCCAATCAATTCAATTTATTGGAAGGAAAATATTCAGCAGCAACCAAGTGCCACATTTTTGCTTAAGAATATAAACAAACCTGCAGTTTGGAAGTACCTCCTCCTCATGTATCCTTTGTCTTCGTCTTCTACGTTTTGATACATTATTAGCTTTATCATACTCCTTTTCCTTCCAAAGAATAGACAAACAAGTGTGAGATTAAATATCAGCTAAGAATTGCATCACTTGAGACTTACAGCAACATAATATATGATCCACACAATTACATGCAGAATCATAAAATGAAATATAAGAACTACATGAACTGAGAGAATCTGGGATTCCTATCAGTATAACCTCCGAAAGACCACAAACAACATTCAGACTCTTATCTTGTATGTTGAACAGCCTGAACCTGAACATTTGACTGCAATCTGCACCCCGGACTGGGTTCAGTTTACACCTAAAAAGTGCTGGTGGTCAAAACCAGGAAAAACTGATAAACTAGCAATCCAGATACCAGAATCCACCTCATGTTTCCTCGCTCTACATTTCCTTTCTTAAGAAGCAGCAACAATTGAAGGTAAATGGAAAGTTGTGGCCAAACTTGGGATTAATTGGTGGTAAATGGATGTATACTTCCATCGAATAGAAGTTTCACTGTAATTCCCCACCCCCACCCACTGTGGCCGACTGTAGACTTATACGATGCACATTTTAACATCTAAACCTCCATATTCTGAATTATGAGGTTGCTGTCAAAAACTTGTAGCTAAAATACAATGCAATACCTCCCGAGGCTTTGCTTGACGAAAATGTAACTCTGCATCAGGGACCTTCACTTTGCTCTTGCAATCATTATCACAAGGAAGAAGTCCAACTCCATATTGATTCTTAGGAACATCTTTGGGATCACAACCAGCACTGCGATATGCTGCTTGTACGTCCTGACACAGCCACTCCTTCTTTAAGGTTTGGCATCCACAACGAACAGTTACCTTGCAAAACAATATGACAGGTTTAATAAAACAACAAATCTCATCATTTCTTTTTCTTTTGCCCACTCATGGAGGTGTTAATAAAAGAATTCGTTTAGACAAGTGGAATCCCACCCCCACACCTCTCTTGAAAAATAAAAGAAAAAGAGTTAAACTAAACTCTCACTACATTCCCTTGTTTTAGCTAATATTTTCATTTTGGGGATGTCAACTCCCATCCCAACCCACCCCGATATCAAGCTCAAACTATGGTGTGAAGAAGTAGAATATGCTAAAGGTCAATAAGGCAAATCAGCAACCATTATTTTATAACCATAACATGTTTCCTCAATAATTTAGTTTAAACTAATTGTTTTCATTCCCAAAGTTATCATTATTCTGTATGTTAAAAATTTTGGTACACATAACAATTGAAGTGATCTTCTGATGCAAAGGGGGCAAATGTTAATTAGCCATCACAGTTTCCAAAAAAAGTTAGCACAGGTAATGATAAGAAATCTAAATTGAAAATAATGGTCAAAACTTTTACTGGTGAGGTCAAAAGACTGGCGACTGAATAGAAGTTATTTAACATATGTTGGAATAGGCTGTTAAACATTGGTTACTCTTTTACTATTGATTACCAAATATCAGAATGACGCCAAATTTTTGCCCATAATATGCATAACCAAAAATTTACATAGGCTGCACAGAAATATTTGGATAAAATGGTTAAGGTTAAAGGACATTAAAATACTGTCAAATTTGTATATGATTGATTTATTATCTCTCCATTGTTTCCGCAATCTAAGGACTGAAGTTTTCAAACAAGATTTTCCAAATACTACAAAAGCTTGTCAATACTTCTTACAAAGATCCTGTCAAAGTCTTCCACACGTAAAATTCTGCTGGTGGAAAGGTCGAGTCGTAACCAATTTAATGCAGGAGAAGAATACATATATATCCTTAGATTTCAACACAAGAAGCCAGCACTGAGCTCAGGGATCCTAAGACTAAATCAAAGATCCCTCAGTGTCGGGCTTCCCATTACCAAATTTTCAAGGACCACACAATAATTGGATGTTGACTACGAACCCCATTAGCATTTGGTGAGATGTCACTAGTCTAAACCACAATTTATAATTCGGCCAGATATTCTATATTCACGTATTTTTAAATGGACAAAAGCATTTAGTTCATGGAGGCTGAGGTCAATATGTCTGGCTGGAGCAAGCACAGCATATCGGGTTGCAGGTGCAGTGCCCCCAGGACACATACATATAAAGGTTGTGATGAGGGTTTGATCATGAGCAGGTTTTAATTTCAAGGGGTGCCATCAGAGTACAAGAACACTTTCTAATCTCCCATACCTAGTGCATACATCATTTATTAATCCGTGCACTAGGCCAGCACAGAATAAGACTCAGATCTGGAACCATTGTATCCCTGAAAATTTTATTTGTGACAACCTAAAGTAACAAAAGATCATCTCCAGCTTTATGGCTATTTTAGTAAAATTAAATTTATTCATTTGCAAACATAACTTGCAAACGGTTCTTAATTGATGAAGTTTCAATCTCTCCTTCATATGTGCCATCCCCCTCAACCCCGCCACCCCCCCCCCCCCCCCCCCAAACACACACACACACCTCCCACAAAAAAAAAAAAAAGCAATATACACCTCTTTCTGAATTCAGACTATTTCATCACACCCGAAATTTGTTAGATAAATGTGGAAAAGAAGAAAATCTTGAATTGATTTCCCAATTTTTGTGGTAATGTACAGTAGGAGTAAATTAGATTGCTTAAGTTAGGAAAGTCAACTAAATCCCTTCTGTCATGGGATTTCTGTCATGGGATTGATTGATGCAGATATGATTATGTGGATATCTTCTTTTTTTAGTGCTAGAGTATGTACTATACATGTATGTGTATTTGTATCATTTTTCAATTAATTAAAAACTACAGATTTATTCCACATTTTATAATGTTTCTCTTAAATTATCTTTCTTATCAACTTGTATGGTATCAGAGCAATAAATCCTTTTCATCTTGTAAAATCCGAAGGCATTGTTCTTCTCGGGAAGGATCATTGGATGGAATCCCCTCCCTTCAATTAGTAAAGTTCTTTTTTAGAATCACGTTGTGAGTAGACACAAAAATTAGTCATGCTCGAAAAGAAGAGTGGTGGCACGGGTGGTGTGGCTCGAGAAACTTGCTGGCTGATCCATGGAAAACCAGCAAATTGGGAGCAAAAACAGAAATGGTCACAACCTTATGCCAATGAGGCAGAAATGAGTTCTTTCAAAAACCAGATTGATTGCATTGATCAATTCCTAAAGCTGCTAAAGTCCAATGCATCAATTCCTAAAGCTGCTAAAGTCCAATTCGACACCTGGTATTCCTAATTGCTCATTAGCTTATACAGGTAGAAATTTGATAGCCCTATCTAGTGCCTTAAATTCTGCTCCATGGATCATTGACTCAGAAGCATCTAATCATATGACTAGCCTACCAAATTTATTTGTTTCATACATTACATGTTCTGGCAATGAGACAAGGTCTAGTTGAACTTTCTCAAAATATTAAATCTTCAATCGATACTTCATGTTCCTAAACTTGCTTGCAATTTGTTATCCGTCAGCAAACTCTCAAAAGATTCAAACTGCCATGTTACCTTTTTTAAATCTCAAATCTCGGGGAAAATGATTGGCAGTGCTAGAGAAATAAATGGACTCTACTATTTCGATGAGGATTTCTTAGGTAATAAAAAAGCTCAAGGGTTTAGTAGTACTAGTTCAACTTCTGTTTCTGAACAAATAATGCAATGGCATCTTAGACTAGGCCATCCTAGTGTTCCTTATTCAAAACATTTGTTTCCTAAGTTGTGTAAAGTAGTTGATTGTTCTACGTTTCAATGTGAAAAAATTGTCATTTATCTAAAGATCGTCATATTAAATTTGCTTCAAAACCTTATAGTCCGTCAAAACTATTTTACCTAATTCATTGTGATGTTTGGGGACCTTCAAAGGTTACTGCTTTGTCTAGAAAAAGGTGGTTTGTAACATTTATAGATGATCACACTAGGTTATGTTGGGTTTACTTACTAAGAAACTCAATTCAAATAATTTTATATTTTATTGAGTTGAACTCATTTTTATTGGGGTTTTTTTTAGCAAGATTCGGACATATATATGGGTACCTCATATTATAAATGTTTTCATAAAAAATATTTAAACAAAATATGGAATATATATAGTATGTTCCATGCAAATTATGAAGACGGCCTTTTTTGAATAAAAACATGTATATTAAAATATCACAAATGTTATCAAAGTCATACATAAAATGAATATAGTTTTTAAGACTCTGAAGTGGAAAAGCTTTTCAAAGATTTTTATTGCATGATTGAAACTTAGTTCAAAACAAAAATTTGTATTCTTTGATTTGATAATGGAACAAAGTACTTTAATGAGTGTTTGGGACAATTTTTAAAGGAAAAAGGCATTTTACATCAATCAACATGTCATGCTACTCCCCAACAAAATGAAATTGCCAAGAGAAAAAATAGACATCTACTTAAATTAGCTAGAGCTATTATGTTCTCTATGCATATTCCAAAATATCTTTGAGGAGATGCTACTTTAAAATTGCCACTTACTTGATTAATAGAATGCCAACCAGTGTTTTGAAATTTCAAACACCTTTAAATACTCTGAATTTTTTTTTTTCCAACATGTCTTTTATGCTCAGAGTTACCTTTAAAAGTATTTGGGTGTACTTGTTTTGTTTACATTCCCCAAAGTCTTTGATCAAAATTGAATCCTAAGGCTGAAAAATGTGTGTTCATAGGATATGCCACAAATAAAAAGGGATACAAGTGTTTCAATCCCTTAACAAAGAAAACTTACATAAGTATGGATGTCTCTTTCATGGAAAATCAACCATATTTCAACAAAAATCATCTTCAGGGGAGAATAACAAGGAAAAAGATAATTTTTAGAAGATTTCTGAACTACTGCCGACTTTCTTTGAATCTCCAATTTTCTCTGATAAACAAACTAAAAAAAACAATTTTCAACATAATGAAAACAAGAATCAGCTTAGTTAACCAGTGTTGAGCAGTGTTGAGTTTGAAACAAGCGACCCAATCCAAACTCTGAGTTTCAGGTTTATACCGGAGAAAATCTCATAAAAATGATATGGATCTCCTCTAGCGACCAGTCAATCCGAACCTCTGAAGGATGATCCTCCTCTCACTCAGGTTAATCCTAAACTTACTCCTTTAATTTCATCCATTGAAACTTTAAAAGTTGATTTGTCTGACATGGATATACCCATTTGCCATTAGAAAAGGAGTAAAATCTTGTACCCATCATCCTATTGCTAAATATTTGTCATACCAAAAAATATCTAGGACCCATAAAGCTTTCCTGTCAAAGATTTCTAACCTGTATATACCAAGATCCATTCATGATGCTTTAGGTAATCCGGAATGGAAGTTAGCAGTTAAGAAGGAGATGAATGCTCTTGAAAAGAATGGGACTTAGGAGATTGTGGTGTTACCGAGAGGCAAGACCACTATTGGGTGCAAATGGGTTTTCACTGTAAAGTGTAAAGCAGATGGAAGCATAGAAAGTAACAAGGCAAGACTTGTTCCCAAATGATTCACTCAAACATACAGTATTGACTACCATGAGGCATTTGCTCCAGTTACGAAAATAAACTCAATAAGAGTACTACTCTCTTTAGTTGTGAACTCTGATTAGCCTCTACATCAGCTCGATGTGAAGAATGCTTTTCTTAACTGTGACCTAGAAGAAATATTTATGGATCTTCCACTTGGGTTTGAAGAGAAACTCAGGACAAACAAGGTATGCAAACTAAAAAAAATCCTTGTATGGCCTTAAACAATCTCCAAGGATATGGTTTGAAAGGTTTGGAAAGGTAGTGAAGAGCTACGGTTATACCCAGAGCCAAGTTGATCACATGATGTTCTACACGATGTTCTACAAACTCTAGAAATGGTAAAGTGGTTATTCTGATTGTGTGTGTGAATGACATGATAATGACAGGTGATGACAATGCAGAGATAGAGGAACTGGAAAAAAAAACCGCACGTGAATTTGAAATTAAAGATTTAGGGGTTCTAAAATACTTTATGGGGATAGAATTTATAAGATCAAATATAGGTATTTTTGTTAATCAACGAAAGTATGTATTGGACTTGCTCGGTGAAACAGGCATGCTGGGATGCAAGATAGCTCAAACACCAATAGAGCCCAACCTGAAATTACAACCTGCTGAAACTAAAGATGTGATAGATAGAGAGAAATAGCAAATACTCGTGGGTAAGCTCATCCATCTATCACATACTCGGCCCGATATAGCTTTCGCTGTGAGTGTAATGAGTTAATTTATGCACTCACTTGGTTCCAAACACTATGAAGCTGCCTACAGAATATTGAGGTACCTAAAGGGGACACCTGGAAAAAGATTACTCTTAAAAAACGAGCACAACTACAGATAGAGGCCTATACAGATGCAGATAGGACAGGAAGTTTTATGGACAGACGGTCAACTTCAGGCTACTGCAACTTTATAGGTGGTAATCTTGTCACTTGGAGGGGCAAAAAACAAAATGTGGTAGCTAGAAGCAGTGCTGAAGCTGAGTTTCATTCAGTAGCTCATGGAATATGTGAAGTGATGTGGATAAAGAGACAGCCAGAAGACTTGAAGATCGTCATTCCTTCACCGATTAAAGTCTACTGTGACAAAAAAGCTGCAATTTCTATTGCTCACAACTCGGTCCTCCATGATAGAACGAAGCATATGGAAGTGGATAAACATTTCATCAAGGAGAAACTTAACACTGGAATAATTTGTATGCTATATATTCCAACAATTAATCAAGTTACAAATGTTCTCATAAAGGGGTTGCATAAAAAGCAATTTGAAAGTCTAGTTAGCAAGCTTGACATGGAAGATATCTTCATGACAGCTTGAGGGGGAGTGTGGAAAAGAAGAAAATCTTGAATTGATTTCCCAATCTTTGTGGTAATGTACAGCTAATAGAACAACTAATAGAATGTTGATTTATAGGAGTAAATTAGATTGCTTAAGTTAGGAAAGTCAACTAGGATTGATTGATGTAGATATGATTCTGTGGATATCTTCTTTTTTTAGTGCTAGAGTATGTACTATATATGTATGTGTATTCGTATCATTTTTCAATTAATTAAAAAATACAGATTATTCCACATTTTACAATGTTTCTCTCAAATTATCTTTCTTATCAACTTTTAATAACATATCTTCGTAAACTCCCCGCCTGCCCACGATTAACTCTGAAAAAAACTGAATAAAATGGGGACATAAGTGGAAATGGAGGTGTTGGAAGCTTCTCTTTGTAAACTGAAATTACAATTCATTACCCTCTTATATACTAGTGGATTGACAGTGATGCCGTAAGATCATACAGCATTATCTTACCTTCTTTGAGCACTTGTCAGGTAATGGACAGGAACCAGGATGGCACGTCTCAGGGCATAAATGTGAACAATTTGGCAACTTTCTGCAAATCCAAAATCACTATCAAACACATGGTCTTCATAGATTTCAAGGGATCATTTTTGCCTTACAGAAACTAGACAAGAAATAAACAAACTCAGGGAATAGAAGGCACAAAGGGGGAAAAAAGAAAAGAAAACAAAAACAAAAACAATAACAATAACAACAAAAAAAAAAGGGATACTAGAGCTTACTGACTCTTCTGGCAGAAAAAGTAGAAAGAGAGAACTGATACACACACACTCACATATAATTATACTTGCTGAAGATGTTCCCATAACACAAGCAAAGTACCTTTTCCAATGTGATCTGTCTACCAAATATATTCTACCTACCACCACAACCACACCCCGAAACCCAAGAAAGGAAGAAGAAAAGATCACAAACATTATTTGGAAAAAAAATATATATATATATCCTGACTAGAAGTTGCAACAATCACCCGTTTCACTTTGCAGGGCTAAAATAAACAAACACGAAAACTGAAACAGTCTTACAGATATGAAGTATCAACAAACACGTTTCAAAGTGCAGGTACTGCTCTTATATCATGCCTCTAGATACCACATTCTAAGGAGAAGCAAAAGTCTCAGACATCAATTATAACAATGAAGAGAAAAAAAAATATGTTTCACGATTCTTCATAGAGAAATTAGCCACTTAACAGAATAATGGAAAACACTAATCATCAATGTAAAACATTGCGAGACTCGCAGCAAATTCAGCAAATAGCCAGCCAAAATCTTTTCCCTTTTGAACAAGTTGACGATACGATGAAAGTTTTTACTCACATTAAAGAAAGTTAGGCTGCATCCCAATGAGTAACAATTGATCTGGTTCTGAAGGACAACAACCACAACAAGAAGGATGCTGTGTAGGATTCCAATTTTTATTTTCTTTTTCTTCCTAGAATATTGTTTTCCTTAATCCGAATAACATGGGGTAAGATATATTAGTTACTTGCATGGTGAGGTGGGAAGGACAGAAGCAGAAGCTCAGGTACATACGGCTTGAAAGTAATTCAAGAAAAGGAAAATAAAATAAACTAATAAAAGGTGTTGACATGACTAGCCTCTTTCTCTCTACAGCTTAGAACTGTGATTTTCTTTTCTTTTTCCAAATTACAGACTTGTCAATTTTCAATGAAGATACTGTAATGCTGAATTCTAGAAATTACCTATGACAAGGCCCTTTGCATGAACGAACAGCCATTCGCTCTTTCTCTGACATGCAATTGAAAGATTTACACTCAAAAACATGTACCATGGACCCACAATGACATGAACGCTTAATCAGTGCCTTGCAAGGGGGACAATCTCCAGGATGACATGGCAGGGGGCAAGGATGTGGACATGCAGGATCTCTCCCCTGAAAGAAGAAGATCATGAACAAAGAAGGCAAACCAATAAGTTCAGTATGCGATGCAATCAAATTGAAGTTTCTGACAAAGCAGAAGTATAGGTATGTTGAAAGTGGAAGTCCGTGTGAGAAGGATTCCAAGAAAAATAATGTCTTAAGGCATGAAATAAATACCAAATAAGAAAAATAATGAAAGAGTTCTGTAGAGTTCAGAAGTCAATGGGATGAGAAAGTCAGAACACATATTTACCTTTTGACAAGGGAGATTGCACTCTTCACAGGACTCACCTTTCCTGTACGCATCTGATTTTGAAGAATGACTTTTCAAGGCATGGCAAACATAAGTGCAATAATGATTGCCACAAGGGAGAGGATTTCCACACAAATTATCACAAGAAAATTCTGCCCTATTTGAGCAAACCATCTGAAAGAGGAACAAATAAAGCAATAAACTATATATCAAATAATCATGGAAAAACCCTCATAGCAAATGAAGATTGTATGACTAATTCCCCACCCTCTGAGAAGGCAGAACAAAATGATTACAACAGGTATAAGAAAAGCCTATTTACTGTGTTAAGAAACCAACCATCCTCTCTGCTCCTATGTGATGGCCGAGACAAGACCTCAGCACAAGTTCCGGGCAAGGAGGACATGGGGAACCAGGAGTTGCTTCACTCAGATGGTTCAACTTCTTCTTTTTGGGTTTCAAAGTAAATTCAGGAATAGGAGGTGGTTTAGGTCCATGGCACCTATATATATAACATTTAAACAATAGAATTGATGAGGCAACGCACCCCACAGAAAACTATTACATGAAACACAAGCATTAAAAGCAAACCTTAATTTGCATTTGTGGCCACATGAGTATTCTTCATCACAAATTAGGCGGCATGGAGGGCAAGCACCATAATGGCACCTGTGTGGCTGGAAAAACGAAAACATGAATTATTTTCAGAAATAATTGAACAAAATTTGGCATAATTAATCAATATACATAGCAAAGATCTGAGACAAAGAATTCACAATTGACATTCAAATAATAAACATAGCAAAGATCTGAGACTGAATTCACAATTGACATTCAAACAAATTTTAGAAAGTCTCGATCAAAATTGGCGTATTGTAATAAGACAAACCATTCATACAACCTTTGACCCATGCCTGCACAGAGTCGCTATGGGACATGGTTTCGGACACTTGGGAGGTTTTTGTTCAGTCTCTGTGCCACAAGGAACCTGAACACAAGCTGAAAGAGTTAGCAGAACTTTTGAATGGATTACTAAAATTTCATATCAAAATCATTGGAGAACTGACATTTTGTTCTAAATTCTTTTCAATCCACAATTGCTTTCCATGAAAAACATACAGCATACCAATATATGATCAACTATAAGTTTTTCCTGCTCACAGTACGGAGATCCCACCTGGATTTGGAAGAGATTTGGCAGCTAACAAGGTATGCATACTGAGAAAAGCCTTGTATGGGTTGAAACAGTCCCCGAGAGCTTGGTTTGGAAGATTTACAAAAGTGATGCTAGATATGGGATATAAATAGAGCCAAAGGGACCATACACTATTTATTAGACATTCAAGTTCAGGGGAGTTACAACTCTCCTCCTAGTATATGTCGATGATATAATAGTAATAGGAAATGATGAAAATGAATGAGAGACAATATTTGAGACGATGTTTGGCAAAGGAGTTTGAGATAAAAAAATTAGGGAGATTAAAATAATTCCTAGGGGATCGAAGTGGCTCGCTCAAGACATGGAATCTTCGTCTCTCAGCAAAAGTACATTATTGATCTCTTGAGAGATACTGGAAACAGGCATGCAAGCCCGCAAGCACACCAATAGATTCTAATCAAAGGCTCTCAAAAGCATAGGGAGATGTTGTCATGGACAAGGAGATGTATACTAGTTGGGAGACTTATTTATCTTTATCACACAATGCCTGATATTGCTTACTCTGTGAACGTAGTAAGCCAATTTATGCACAACCCAAAAGAAGTCCAGTTGCACTAGCTTAAAGGAACTCTAAGGAAAGGCATCTTATTTAAAAGGAGTGTTGGTGGACTAATACTTGAAGCATACACGGATGCAGACTACGCTTGGAGAAGTCAGAAACAAAATGTAGTTGCCAGATCAAGTGTGGAATCAGAATTTCGAGCTATAGCACAAGGAGTTTGTGAGTTATTATGGTTAAAGATCATCTTACAAGACTTGAAAATTAAGTGGAATGGCCCTATGAAACTCTATTGTGACAATAAGTATGAAATCAGCATTGCACATAAGCCAATCCAACATTATAGGACAAAACGTATTAAAGTTTCCAGGCACTTTATAAAGGAAAAGTTAGTTAGCGGCTTGATTTGCACACTTTAAGTCTGTTAGTAATCGTCTATTTTAGGAAATTGTATATTTTGTATTATTTAATTTCCTCAATTTAGGAGAGTTAATTCTGGAGATCCATGATTTCAAAAGATGTGATGGGCAATCAGTTTTTTGTTTTCGTTTTTTATAATTAGAGTGGGCATGTATAAGGAGTTTATTATGTATTATCAAATCAATGAAAAACATTAATTCACTAATCTTCCCTAGTATATATTTTGGAGAGGTAAGGAAAGGTGACTACTGCATACCCTTTTTTCTCCAACTGGCAAAGTTAAGCAACTTGAAAATTTCAAAAATTCATGCGCAAATTTATCTTAATGAAAAGTTAAAGTGTAAAGAGGATAACAGGTATACCAAACAAAATCTTAATTTTTTTTACTTGTAAACTGAAATAAAAAACAGTAAACCAATGTGTCACTATAACCAAATACCAATTAACGCTAACCTCGAACTGCGTCTCCCCACATGAACATGAAATTCTCACCATCAATGGGCAAGGAGCACAAGTACCTCTACAAGAAAAATATGACAATCATCATATACACTAGTTATCTGACCCCCTCTACGAATGTCGGGTAAGGAAAAAAAACATAGGACTTCACCATTTAGGAGTTGAGACTTAATGTTAGTATTTGCAGATAATATTGGTAATAATTTTTTATCTGATATTAAGATTCTCTGAACATGGTATAGCATTTCTTTAAGTAGTTCTTTTTTCTTAATTTAGGGGGTTAGTACACAAAATGCCAGTTCTATGCATTGACAAGTGAATACACAAACTACAAAAAGTGCTCTTCAATTCTTAAAGAGTAAAGATAACAACTAATGAAGTGGCATATGCCATTTATCTATGTCATTAGAGTTCTGTGGTTGATTTAGTAGAAAAGTGCGCTCCAAAATTAATAATTCCTTAATGTTTACAAGACCTATCTGTCTCGGGTATGACGAATCATACAAATATTTAACTGCACAAATCTAAAATCCTTCATTCAAAGAATATTACACGCATGTTTCCTGACAGTCTACACTTACAGTAGTTACAATTTCATAATCAGAATCTAGATAGAACTCTTTTCTAGTGTCATACCACCCATTTTATCATAAGCTCATATGTGAGAAAGCAACTACCTTGTGAAAGAAGCCCCATTTATAGAGTATTTCAATCTGAGTTTAAGGTAAGATATACAGCAAGACTGCAGCTGAAGATATCATTGTGACTATTCTGTTCATTTCATTTACTTTCTGGCATCTATTTATGACTGTGGGTGTGTGTGCGTGTGTAGTGTTATAAGTGTATAACTGTTTAGGCACCCAACAAGTTCTAAACAAACATAATGATTCACCAAGGAACCTCTCATCCACACATGGCACAAAACAAATGACAACAGAAAATACCTGTGACATGGAGCTGGACACTTGTGATTCCTACATCGAAGCCTCCGGTCACAAATCTGCACTCCAAAATTAATGTGGTAATTAAGCATACTCTCTATTTTGATAACCAGTGGAGCATTCAAATAATAGCAAAACCAACCTCAGAGCAAGGTGGGCAGTCCCCATCGCAGCAGCGGCGCTTACAAGCATGCCGCCCACAATCCCTAACTTTCTGGCACTTCCTCTCACATGTCAAATCTTGATAGCAAGGAACCTATTCTACATTCAATTGGCCATTCCCATATCACAAACATTATACAAAATAGATATAAAAAAAAAGGCAAGAGAACATAACACATTTCAAAATAACCAACTAATACAAAGGGTTACCTGTTTCTTCGAGCTCCCACACCTACAAGACTTTGTCATGACGATCCTACAAGTTTCAATGCATGGTCCACGATGGCACCTCTCCGGACACCTATGGAACCCACAACTCAACAGCTTATCGCATGTTGCCCCACATAGTGGCACAGAAACATCACATGCCATCCCTTCATACACTCTCTTTCCACAAGGACAAGTCCTCTTCCCTTGAAGGGGGCAATCCCCGCACTCACCCTCATGACACCCCCTCTCACAAACATGCCTTCCGCAACCCAACATCTTATTGCAAGCACTATTGCATCTAAAGTCCCTCTCGCAACACTCTCTCGCCATCTCTACCTTCCGACATTGACACCTATAAGTCCCCTTCTCCCTACACAGCAGGCACGATCCATCATGGCAAATCTCGCCACACCTATGAACTCCACACTCCAACAATTTCCCACACACACCATTACAAGAGAAATTCTTGAATCCACATCGCCTCACATCCTCTAACTTCCCACAGAAACACTTATTCTTGACCAATTTCGGGCACGTGGGGCACGGACCTGGGTGACACAACAGCAGACAGAAATGTCCACAATCATATTTCAACGACCGGCTGCAGATTTCCCCGCAGGAATGGGGTAAAACCCACGGATCACGAGGCGGGTCCTGAACTTTACCGCAAAAACAGTAATAATTCTTGGGAGTTTGGGATTTGGGGTACTCGACGCGGCACTTGGGGCAGGGCCACACAAGGGAATTCTCATCGGGAACGACAGCGGCGCGTGAGGAGGCCCGTGAGGCGGCGAGGGTGGTGGACTGGTGGGCCCAGGACTGGATGCAGAGGAGGTGGAAGATGGCGAAGCAGCGGGAAGAGCAGGACCAAGTGGGATCGGTGGGTTTGACGCGTTCG
Organism: Paulownia fortunei; assembly: GCA_019321725.1. Lineage (NCBI taxonomy): Eukaryota > Viridiplantae > Streptophyta > Magnoliopsida > Lamiales > Paulowniaceae > Paulownia > Paulownia fortunei. Next base: position 6,450,237 of record CM033114.1, on the reverse strand, counting down.
AGGCAAATGAGGCAGGAGAGCGCACCGGAGCGTGAAGAGGTGAGGAAAGATTGGATCTTTATGAGATCTTGTTGATGATCATGATGGGTAGAACTGGAGTGGGAGAGGTAGGATTGGAAGATGGAGGAGGTTAGGTCGGGGTGGCGGTGCTGCGCGGGGGAATGGGAGGGGGAGGAGGCGTCGGAGTCAGAGTCAGAGGAGAGCGGCGGAGAAAGGGGTGGCGGTTGGGTGGCGGAGGAGTGCATTTTGGGTGACGGTGCTTACGATTTTCCCTGTGTAATTGAACTGAATCAGATGAACCAAATGCGGTTCTTCGCGTCGTATAATGTCTACGAAGGCTTTTTCTCTTGGCGGGTGATAATGCCAGGGCAGAGCAATATTCCTAATGTCAGAGCAAAGTTTGTTGATTTGACAGATTTACCCAATCAAAATTCAGTTAAAGAAACAGCACAGGAGGGGAAGAGTATCCAGGTAGCCTTTCGGCAGGTCTTTTGTTTAGATATTATATTTGTTGTATATATATTTAGATATATCTATCATATAAATATTTTATTTTTATAAATAAAATATTTATTATTCATTCATACATTATATGGTATTATCGTTCTTTTCCTCCCGGCCTCCACCATAGTTAATTGTTCTATCCATATGATGGTCATAAAATTGGCAGCTAAAAAAAATATAATAAATTTTTATTTTTACTTTTTTTGTTACTTGATTTTAGAGGACCTTTTAGAAAGCAATTCTTTTTATTTCCTAATTGAAAATTTAGAGTTGTTTGAAGAACAAACATGTTCAATAAATATCAAACATGTTCAATAAATATCATTTTCATAATTTTATCCATGAAACAAAATCTAAAAAAAATAAATAAACACTAATAAAAATATCGAAAAATCTCTCTCTCTACACCCTAATCCCTCTAACCATTTTCACCCACTATGCGGCTTTGCACCCTTTCAACATTGGCTTGACTTGAGAGAGAAATTACATTTAGAAGTTGAAGAATTTCTATTTTTAAATACTTTTGTGGACATGAGAAATGGGATATATACAAAGAAAATAGGAAAAGAATTCAAGCAAAACTTTAATTCAATAAGATAGTGCAAGTCTTTCGACATGGGTGGGGCCATCAACGGAAGGAATGTTGAGGAAGGGCATAGGGGGAGAGATTCTTCTTTTCCAATTTTTTTATTTTCTAAAATTTAGGGTGAAGGACAAAGTTGTCAATCAGATAAAGTTGTTCTGGCCTTAGGAGAACCACTTTGGCATTATCACCAGACTTTTCTCATTTTTTATTTCTGTGGTTTGTTTTGGGGTTAAGCTCTGAATTACCTGTTTCTGAGAATATATTGTATTAGTGATGGCAGCAGTAACAGGTTTGGGATGAATCTACTTAAAACTCAAAAGTCACTACGTTAAGAAAAAAATTAGATTTGAGTTTCGGATCGAATTTAAAATTTGATTGGTCCAACTTTTATGTACACGTCAATCGCACTAAGAATAAATTTGAATATTTTTTTTATGATTATTGATTTTTTATATTTTTGATTTAATACTAATGATAAAATATATTTTTTATATTTTTTTAATTACTAACGATGATAGAAAATAAATACAATTAAATTATGTATTTTATTATTTTAAAATATTTTATATAGCATGTTTAGATACAATTTTTTCAATTTTATTATATTTTATTCATAATGCATATTTGAATTGTATATAAGCCTATTATAATATTTTTGAATTGAAATTAAATTTTAAAATAATTTTTTAATTAATTTAATAATATTACAATTTGCATAATTGCTCGATTTAAAACTTAATAAAATTAAATTAATTAGTAATTATAAAATATATTTTATATTAAATAATAATAATAATAATACGGGGCATATTCGGGGCGAATCCACTAAAACCTTTTACCCGCCCCGAACTCGGTCGAGTTCATTAGTAATTCAAGTTTGAAACTCTTTCATTTTCATCTCTAATTATATTTATTAATCAGAATTCAAGTACTTAACTACCATATTTAAGAGAAATTTGGATATTTTTTAGAAAATAATAGAGAATTTCAATTTTTAAAGTACAAAATGTGGTCAATTTTCTTGTTAGTTAATCCAGCTCAATTAGATATCTTCACACACACACACACACACACGTAATAATTACTTTAATAGTCTCAATATTTAAGACTCATTATAAGTAATATTCCTTATTAAGACTATTGCATGAAGAACACGAACAGAACGCATAGGATTCACATTTTATAAGTGATGAACCAAAAATAGCATTGTTAGATTAAGATATATCTACATATATAGATGGATTGACATATGTATATAACAACTAATAGCTATACAGTGTAGCGTTAGAATCTAAAATAATTTGAATAATAAATCGATTTAGGAAAAATAACAAAACACCCTTAAAAACCCACGAACAGATTTGTCGTCATTATACTAAAAGTGTTGAAATTGTTTCACATTGAAGTGATAAAAGAAATTCATTACAGCAGCGCCATTATACAAACACACTCCTGGTTCTGAAGGAAGAAGAAAGGAAGACAGATTGTTCCACATCATTGACATTTCAGCGAGTACTGTACATAAATAAAAGTATCCGACGAGTCACATACAGCTTTATAACGAACTACACAAATATTTTCATGTATATATACATAATACAAGAGCCAGAACAGACTCATTGCCCATCAGACAAACTCAAATCGCATAAGAAGCTTCACAGAGTTGTACTTCTCCCCCTTGCGAGTATGAAGTGGAACTGCTCGGATACCTTTTCTCAGCTCTCGTACTGGCAGGCACATTTGTCCAGCAAAGTCATCCTTCTCAGATATATCATACTCATGAACTTCAATCCGAAGTAGTGCCAGTTCAGGAACTGTTAATGGGAACTCAAACACCTCATCCCAAGTTGGTATCCAGTTATCTTCAAGAGTCTTTGTTTTCCTCATAACAGTATCAGCAGGCACTCCAGCAATTCCCACCTTAGAATAGACAAATGACAGCCACTCGGTAACCAATGATATGATTCATATCTACATAAGTTACAAAGAATTTGCTAACTCACAATGGAAAATAACTTAACCTTTGATAGCTTTCATAACAAAGTCAAAAACTTATATCACCACCTCTAGATTTAGATCTCACAAACTCACAGTCATAGTTTAGCAATACACACTAGAGCAACAGTCTAAAAGATTAATAAAGAATGCGAAGAAAATTGAACCTTAGTCGATGGGAAAAGATACACTTACTTCATTGGATAAAATTGATAATAAAAGCCAAGTCAATTACAGAGGCAAATTGGATGAATGGAACCAAGAAGCAGGCAGGAAACCAAAATATGGCAGGTGATAAGATCATCAAAGCCAAGACAATTGCAGAGGAAAATTGGATGTATGAAACCAAGAAGCAGGCAGGAAACCGCAATATGGCAATGATAGCTACTTACCCTAGCATAGAAATCTGGAGGAGAGTAAACATCAAAATGTGTATGACGGAAATCATAATACCATCCTTCACCCATAAAGACAGTCACCTGTTTAACAGAAAGGATGCGTGTATAAAATGAACCAAAAAAAGTATTACACAAAGCTTCAGTCAATATAGTTAATCCTTAGGATAAGAAATCAAGGGAATCCGGAAGATCAAGAAAGCTATTAAAATTTTCAGCCTACCCTCAAAGTAGTTTTGACAGGTAATCTTGCTTTAGGATCGAAGACCTCGCCATATGAATCAGCTTTCAGCAAAAAATCTGGCTTTTTAACATATCCACAACCACCATTGGCCTTGAACATGCCATGCATCAACCAAAGAGATCTTCCATAACCCTGTTGAGGCATAATAACATGTTGTTATCTACCTTGAGCGAACTTCGAAAGATAATCAAGCAACAAAGGTTGCCACTAGAAGATATCTTTGTAGATACACAGCCGGATAACCTCGTTGGCCATAACTGTTCTATTGTTATAATGATTTGTTTCTCCCAAATATCACTGTAATAATGACATTCATATGACTAATTTTAATAAATTATTGAAGCATCTTATTGGCATTGAGCTTTCGCAATTTTTTCCCTAGATTACCCTGCAAATATTGATGGGTTCTACCCATTCAGCTATGATATTAATACACATCTATGTCTTTCACTCAGTTGCACATTGGACTAATCAATACTGCTGTTGCTATTGATGTTTTCAAAATTGTGAGGTTGACAACCTCACAATTTTAGCTTATATATTTTTTGACAAAGTTCCATGTTAAAACTAAACTTAAAGGAGCTTAAGCGATGAAAAGCTAAGATATGTATCCTTACTTCCTCCGAGTCTCGACAAACTAACCTGCATATTGAATGCAACCATTTGAGCTCCGTGCGTCCATCCAATTAGGGGGTTGTAATTGGATGAGTTGAAGCGTATACCTTTAGGGTATACTCTCAGCAAGTTCCTCTGTGTAAACCTGAAGAATAGAATATGAGAAATTAGATTTAAGAGATGCCCAAGACAGTCAGTCAAACATGTTAAATTCACAACACCACTGAAGGAATACCTTGCAGGAGCCTTTAGATTGAAAACTAATGCAGAAAAGCAATGCTTTTCATTTTTATTTTTATACTTTTATATTTTTGTTTTATTTTTATTTTATTTATTTATTTATTTATTTTTGGGTGTGGGGTGGGAGGGCAGCAATTTCTGCAGCTATTCATGCTAAGTTTTGTAGAGTTCACAAGAAGAATTAGGGGTCCATTTGTTTTGAAAGGAATGGCATCCACATTGGGAATTTGATTGCCTGAAATCAAATTCTTGTGTTTGGAATTAATTCCAGAATTTGAGAAAGCAAATGGGTTCCTCAAAATTAAAAATCTTACATCTAAAATCTAGTAATCAAAGTAAAATATTCTACAATATACAATATGGTATTTGATTAACTTTCCTATTAATCAGGGTAATATTCTACAAAAAAACTATTTAAATACAAATATGAATACATGCACTTATACTATAACATTATTATAATAGTAACATATGGAAAATATATTATTAGTAATACTTATTATTCACTTTTACCAATATAGAATATTCAAGTTTTTATTTGTTAATTGTGAACATTTAATTATTAGATGAAGTAAATTACTATTAATATTTCTTATTGATATCCATAATTGTTGATAAATAAATAATAATTAGTTAATTATCAATTGTTGTTATTCTTATATAACTAATAATTGTGGAAATATATACTAATACATATTAACAAACTAATGGTTAATAAATAATAACAATTATTGAAAATAAAATAAACTGTCATATGTTACATATTGATAAATATTAGTTATTAGTTATTTTACTTAATTATAAAGATTTTAATATTAGTAAGTATGATGATGACAATAATATTAATAACAGTAACTAATATATGTTAAGAAATTCATATATATAATATACATATGTGTAAATGCTATTTAATATTGTAAATTAATATAATTAATTGATGTATGTATCTAATACATATTCTATTTATTATTATCATTTTGACAAGATATGTATATATATACATATACAGAGAGAGATAGAGAGGGCATTTTTGTCAACCCACTTAAGCACATACTCCATTTACCAAAAAAACGTAAAAGGGAATTTGTGTTATTTCTTGATTCAAATTTCTTGTCTTATCCAACATTATAAAAGAATCAAACTATGCACAATTAGATTTCTTGTCTAATCCAATATTATAAATAGATTTTCAATTCAAATAAAGTTACCTGTCTAACAAGCGGGGGCTTAGAATCTTCTCAACAATTAATTGGTTTCGTCTAGAGACAGTGAGGTGAAATATGTCTATGGCACTAGCCGTTGTCTTTGCATGCATTACTCTATCAATTATTTGATGACTGAGGTCTTTTAGTTTTCTTATTCTATCTTCAATACGACTTTGCATCTCCAACACTTATCTCATTCTCCATTCTTTCAGAAATTCAATAGTCAAAATGGAAGTTGAAAATGTTCAAACTATATTGCTAAAAGAAATTCTTCAATATGGAAAATAGAGAAAACATACCCAATTACCAACTAAAGTTACCTGACAATATCTTTTCCATAAGTTATAATGGCCTTTTCAAGCTCTTGCTCACTCAAGCTAAGACGTCTAACTTTATTGGGGTCGACCCTCAGCCATTCCTGCATTCCACCCTTCCCCTTTCCAGCATGAATAGCAATCAAACGCTTATACTCTGGTGCCTCATTTTGCTGTGCCTTAGGATCCTCTCCATCATCATCTTCATCATCCTCATCTAAATCATCATCCTACAAGAAAAATTGTGGGCAACTAAGAACTATAGAAGATGAAGTGAACGAACTCAGTGTTAAGAGGGAAATAGTTTAAATATGCACCTTATTATCATCCATTTTGGCTTTAAAATTTATGAGTTCACTTCCCCAAGCTTCTTCCTCAGCAGAATCCTTTCCCTTCTTTGGGTCATCCTCTTTTACTTTAACATCCTTGGCCTGTAAATACTCTTTGGGTGGTTTGGTTGATATAATAACCCTTCTCTTCAGAGATTCTGGGGAGGGAAACTCTCTCAAGCATTCTGAACCAGGGGAAAACAGCATGTCTCCAAACGTTTGAGTGATCATCTAGATTCAAACATGAAAGAAGTGATTTCACAGCAATGAAATTGCTTAATGACCCCTATAAACTCCATAAGACATACCTCAGCCACTTTAGCCTGAAGATCTTGAGTAAGATGATCTTCTAGTGTTATTACAACAGGATACTCAGATGCAATAAAAGCATGTTCCTTGATTGATCTCAAACATTTGATGAGCTCAACAGGAGTGGTCAGTGTCCTACACCCACAAATATAATAAAAGAAAAGAATTTATGAGAAGGGGATAAAAAAAAAGATGATTCAGATTACCAAACACATATGCAGGCGTGGTGCACAGTACTGACATTCAGCACACGGCAGAACCTCGATAAGAAGACCTGGATAGGGAGGAGATTTTTTCATCCTTTCTTAATATTCTTCTATTTCTTGGAGAGCGAACTAAAATACGGGATACGGCTATACTTGCAATAATGTCTTTGGAAGAAAGTGGAAGACACAACAGAGAAAGTTATTAGGCAAAATACATAATCCCCTGCCCCGAACTTCACCTATGGTCGCAAACACTCCCCAAAACTTATAAATGTAACATTTACACCCCTAGACAAAATACATAAATCTCCACTAACTTCGCCTATATAGTTGCAAATACCCCCTGAACGTAGCATTTACCACCCTAAATTAAATATGGACGAAATTGCCCTCAATGCAATGAATTTATATATTTTTTAGTATATTTTAAATATTTTTCACCCAAAACTCATTTAATTATAAATAAATAGTAACTTAAGTAATTCAAATTTTAGAAAAACTAAAGTGATATAGACATACACAAGAAAACATTAAACATGAAAAAGTTATTTTGATTATTTGAATTCAAAATAAAGTTGTAACTATTGCTATAAACTCTTTATATATATATATATATATATATATATATATATATATATATAAACTGAATAAAAATAATTTATGCATCTTTATTTAAAAGGGTCTAAAATTTATTGAAACATACCTTTGTTCAATTTAAAAATATATATCCCTAAATATCAGCGGATATATACTTATTTTTTTTATCCAAAAGAGTTCAAAATTCATTTAGATTAAATAATTAATACTTTATTTTGAATTCAAATAATCAAAATAATATGTTTAATAGTTTTTGGTGTATTTTTTATACTATTCTATTACTTTATTTATTTTTTAAAAAATTGAATTTCTTAAATTACTAATTACTTTTTTTACAAAAATCATGAATTAAAAATATTGTTTATAATTAAAAACAATTTTGAAATTGAATTTGGGGTGCAAAATATTAAAATATACTAAAAATTATATAAATTCATTGTATTGAGGCAATTTTGTCCAAACATTTAACTCAGGGGTAAATGTTATAATTATAAGTTTAGATGGGTAAATGTTACATTTATAAGTTAAAGGGGGTGTTTGCGACTATAGGCAAATTCAGGGGGTTTTATATATTTTGTCCTAAGTTATTCAAAGCATTTGACCCATGTATGTCATAAATAAATCCGAGTTTTTAAAACTATTAGCAAAATCCAATATAAGATAAGATGCAATCAGAATAAGCTGAAATCCCATTTTCTTTTCCTTCTCCATCACAGCAAAACTTATGTGGCTTATTTTATTCTCTTTAGCTGTCTTGCATACGCTTAACTGGTCATAGCAACAATTATATGCAAGTAGCGATACAGATCTGAGATGTGACGTGATAATTCAACTCAAATAGCCATAAAAATTAGTCCATTAAGACTGATCAACATAGAAGATTTTGAAAGTGTAAATCATGTCGTATTGATGTAAATATGTAAGTGGAGTGGATAACTTCTTTACTCAACTTGACCATTTCTTGAACTAAAACCTGTATCAATGTTTTTGATTTCAAAAGATAAGACTTGTACATTAATTATTTTACCATGTACTTAGTAATTTTCATGTGTCATTTCCTAAATGAAAGTAAAATTTTAGTTCAAGAATGGAAGACCAAAAAGGGCATTCTGGGAAAAACTTTATGAGAAAGAAGCTAAATTACAATTTCAAGTAGATAGATGGTCGTTTCATACAATATTCATGTTTGAATGAACAATAAACCTCTTTTATTGATGATGTATGTATCAGCGATGGCTCTGTTCTATTTTTGGGAAATTATGGTTTTATCTTACTTTGTTCTTTTAAAGATGGCCAGTCAATTGATCATTTAAGGTCTTAAGCATTTTCATGTAGTACGTTAATCTTAAAGCTTGTAGATGATAGGTTGTGAATCGAGCTGAATTGACCCCTGTTATTGATAAAAATTTGTTACGGTTGGGGGAAAAGTATCTTATTTACAACTCTGTTGGGTTAGGTTTGAGCAATTTTGGGTCATACCTCAGTCTCAATCCAGCTTGAATCACCAGCCTGACCTCAAAGCCACCCTACATGCCTGTTACTTGTCCATGTAGAGTGTTTCTTGGTATAACCAGCTAGTAATTTTTTTGTATTTTTTCATAATATTTTTGTGCTTGGTCATCATTTGTTAAAGGGCCAACATCTTAAGAAGTAGGAAGCTTAAATGGGCATTCAACCTTAAAGTGCTTACACTTCAAGCCATCCTTATAGGATCAATTAGGAACATCCAGATTCAAACAAATGTGCAATTAGTGGCATACCTCCCATGAAGAACATTGACATCGTCGTTTGTGGAATTCGGCCATATATCCAATTCAATAACTCTTACACCTCTATGTAATGCATTTATGATGGGAACGTCGCTACAATCACTACTTAGTTGATTCCCCGTCAGATAAGAATTGTGGCCTGTGTATATAAAGTAATGGGACAGAGGAGCATTCATGTCATGGTGAACCTGAAAAATAAAATTATTACACAATTAGAAATAGACAATTGCCTTTCCCATTTTTCAAGAACAGGCTTAAGACATGATAAGTTAGCTTCAAGTTACCAAATTTTGGTGATAAGCACTAGTAAAGGCATCGAATAAAACAAAATAACAAAAAAAAGGTTGCACTGTTTTTCTCCTAATTCTTTGTAAATTCCAGAAAAATATCATAAAAAACCTCAAATGTTCAAAAAATAAATAGATAATCAAAAGATAACTTGGAAAAATCGTGAACAGAAACTTCAAAACAAGTTCTACTCAAATCAGTGAAAAATAGAGCCACAACTGATATTTGAGCATGTATATGGTCTTAAATTCTATATCTTCCTTTCCCTGAAAAAGGAGATAGTATTAAACTGAAGCTACTATAGCATGTTATGATTGTCGCATTTGGAGCTGTTCCAGTCATTGTTTCTGCCACCAACTTATTATTTTCTGAGTGATGTTCCTTTCATATCTTTCACAGAAACATATGGATTCAAGTGAAATTGCTCTGTTTTGCACTCAAATTTCTACACTAATAAAGAACTGCACATTTGTAGCAGATTAGAGAAGAGTTGAGGCTATCATTGCTGAAATTATAGATGCACTTACAAAGACAGTGCCAAGAGAGAGGCATCATAACCCCTTCCAAAAACTGGGTAGGAGCACCAACTGAAACTTTTTCTCAAGTTATCACATATTTTGTGGTTCACATAAAAGATGGTTGCCTCATATAGTGATTAGGGTTTACTCATATCTGATGATCAATGACATCTTCAACCTTGTGAAGAAACAATTGCAGAAACTCTTGATGGACCCCAATCATCAAACTGAAATAAACATAGATATTCACAATATTCTAGGATTTGGATTTTTGTTGCTCTCAAATCTTTATTCTTTATGAGATCAAATCAAATCCTTTCTCATGAAAAGTGTGTTTTATCAGGCTCCAATGTTCAATGATTGTTTTTCCATCATGGGTGCAATCGTAATATTTCAAGAAGAGTGTGGCGTGCCTAATTCATTGAAAAGATTCTATAACTTAGTTGCACGGAATAGGTTTGGATAAGATAGTAACCTTTTCAGATGACTGTTCTGCAACCACATGTAGCATTTGGCAAGGGAAAATGCTTTGGTTTTAAAAGAAATCTATTCCACATAACTTAGATAGGGGGCAACGCTGAAGACTTGAGACTGTGTTAAACAGTTTAACTAACCCTTTACCATTATATGCATACCGAACATTCAGTTGGTGAAAATAAAGAAATGAAAACTTTTTCAAATGTAATGAAATAGGCTTAGTATCTGCAATTAGAACAAGAACATATGCATGAAATTGTTGAGAAACTATGTTATACAGATAAAGAGTACCAGTATGAATTGCTTTGCATCTACAACCACAAAAGCAAAGAATGACAAAATTCCTTTCAACATCACCAAAATGTTGGTAGCATTTGAAACATTTTGCTCAGAATAATAATTTGTAAACTCTATAAGATAAACAAAGGTGTGTACTACCTAGGTTTTTTACTCAGAAGAAAGTACTTTTTTAAAATTTGGTGAGAAAGCAATATAAATTCTTGGGTGCAGACAAAATCTATCAGTAAAAGTAAAGTAGATACACCATTTGGTTTGGAAAAGGACTCCTTGATAAAGCAAGAAAACATTTCGCTAAGCATAGCAGGGCAGTTTTCTGCATACTCAAAACCTCTTGTCATAGCAGTAATTGACAAAGTGAATCACTAGATGTATGACTATAATAGAATTTTAACCTATCACCACGTGTTTATACAGCAAAGAAATGATGGTAATAATAGTAGTAACAATAATGATAAAAACAGTGTCAAAACAACAAGGATGAAACCCATTCAAGACATTCCCTTTCTGTGTGAAAAAGGTCCACATCACATTACTCTTTGAATTACCCATATTATCCATCATTTTTGTGGTGTGGTCTCAGTAAATTCTATCACAAGCCTTTTCATTCCAAACATAACCAATCACATGGCAACTTTAATTATAATTGCCTTGACTTATTCACTCTTCTTGAGATGTGAACCAATCACATAGCACTTGCAAATCTCTCATCCCATGAATGGCAGTCATGAATTTCCATATGCACATTCTCCATTTTTTCTTTATTAACTTGAAACAAACTAGAACCTAATCTCAGTTTAATCACTTAAAAATGCCTTAATAACAGCTACAATCAAAACGAAACCAAAATCAACTAATCCACACAATCAGACAAATCCCAGAACAGGTGAGAAAATTACCCCGAGATCGGGATTGAGAGGCGGATTAACATCCCCAAACAAGTACTTAAAGAAGGCCTCGAGATTGAACCCCCGGCGATGAAATATACTGAGGTGCTTGAGGCTATCCATAATAGCCTGCGCATCCTCCAGCGTGGCACTCTCCTCTCCCTGCACCTCCACCAGGAACTGCCGCAGCTGGTCCGCGCTCATCACGCCGCTCTCCGAGTAGCGATTGAAGATCTCTTTAATGTCCGCCGGCGCCTCAGAGGCGGCGAGGCGGAACCGCCGCCGGAAGCAGAAGCACACTCGGTAGGTCTGCTTGGACATTTTAATGGAAATCAAATAGCCAAAAGAGGATTGAGATATTCTTGAAATTGCTTACGAAAAAGGGAAGGGATTGTTGCGATAATGTTGGATTACAAGGGATTGACGCAATGATTGTGTGAGAGTTAAAAAGTGGAGAAAACGATTCCGTTTCTGAAGGAAGGATTAGGCGGGTAGAAGGGGCTGGTTGGGGGGCCCGGCGGATTTTGTTTCGTTGGACAGCTCACCGCGGATTGGCCACGGTTTCGTAACTAACGACATAAATGTTTTGTTTTCTAGATTTATCCTTAAACAGTAAATAACAGTACAGTGTGTGTCTGTGTGTGTTTTCTTTTGCCATTTTTGTGGATTATAATATAGTCCCCCATCATTCCAAAAGAAATGAGATAGTTTGTTTAAATTTTCAATAAGTATATATTTTATTATTATTTAATTTTAAATATATATATATATATATATATATATATATTTTACTCTTTTTTATCCAAAATATCGCTTATTTCAATTCCAAAACTTTTGTTATCAAACTTATAAATAAAAATATACCTACCAAACATATTTTTAAGTTTATTTACATTTTACATATTTTCATGCAAAAAATATATTAAAATAAATATATTTTTATTTTGTAGCTAAGTAGTCGATATAGAAACATAACTCATCAAAGTATATTTTCATTTTATACAAATATTTAGTAAAAAAAATTTCAATCTTAAAAATATTAAAAATATAAAAATGAGTTTGAAAATGAATCAGGTTTCAATGTGTTTCAATTGAGTTAGAATTTTAGTTAAAAAAGTAAAAAGAAAAATTATATATTTTTATATAATAATTTTTAAAAATAATACTTGAAAAATTAATTGTATTGTACTATATTTTTTGAGGATAACTTAAAAAATATAATAAATATAAAACTATTATAAAACGACTTAAAAAAAAATGGGAACGATGAATTCGGAAGAGAAAGAATAATAAAATTAGCCATTTGATTTGTCTGATTAGACCTGATGTCACCACCTTCTACTTTGCTGCTGTGGTGTGTGATCATGCAAGTGTAGGCCCCCGTGTGATACAACAATTATTTGATGTCGGGCGACGAATGGTCAAGTTCCGTAATTTATCCTAAACTCATTCAAATCCAAAATATCAAAGTCTCACACCAAACCTGACCTCGTTTGAATTTAAATGATTTTTCATCGAATTGAATTTGAATGAATAACTTGATCTTTTTATATATATTTTATTTTATTTTTTCACTAATCAAATCAGACTCAATTCAAATCTCATATTTCATCGAACGAAAAAATATTTTTAAGGTTGATTTGTTAAATTAACAAATCGAACACATATAAGATTTTAACAATCAATACGAGTCGAATATTGATTAGGTTGATTTGTTTTTGAATCCTAATTTTATAACTAAATACCAAAACATAAGATATAATCTTATCTTATTCCACCTAAATATTATCCTTTATTTGAGGTTTGTAATGAAGATAATGGAATCAAGTATATTCTTCCAATAATAGGACATATTTAGCTTGAGGAAAGATTGAAGAGTGAAAGTTTCAAACTAAAAAGCATAAGCAATATAGTAATCCATGGTTCAAGAACAATCAATGCAACTATTCTTGCTCTTTTTAACCTTGCTTTATTTCAATATGGGTAACTTTGTTTTCAACAGTTAAGCCTTGCTATTGAATTTTTTCCTAACATCATCATTCTAATAACTACTCCAAACATTATGAAAGTTTTGTTAATTGATAGGATCTACTATGTGCAATATTAACTTATTCGCGAGAAAGAAACACAAATAAAGAACATCACTTTTCGGATATTTTAAAGATAAATTAATACATATATAAACATGCTCAACGATTTGCAGTTAACTTTATTATTATTATTATTATTATTATTATTATTATTATTATTATTGGTTTTCCTATCACCTTATACAAGTGTTGCAATTTTGAGGTTGAATTTCTTTTGATTTTCTTTTTGGGAAATTTTGTACCACATCAATGCAACCACTTCAGATTTAGTATATATTACCCAATTACTAGATCCTATTCAGGATTATTTAGAAAGAAAAATGAGACAGACAACACAATAGACATTTAGAGAGAGAGCTTTAAGTCAACACAATACATATTTTAAAAAAAAAGGAACTAAAAGAAATAATTGAAGAAAATTGAAGAAAATAATAAAACAAATGAGTATTATAAGCCAAGATGGAGGGTAGTTATGTACTACACTCTATATTATGTAAAGTGACTAGAAAATTTTGTAATATACATGTTATATAAGTTTATTATTAGAGATGATAATAACGTCGATTTATTAAAATTTGATATTCATCCTGTCAAAATTTTTAAAGATCCATCCTAAATTTGGCAGGTTTGAGTTAAACCTATTTTATAATTTTATAATTTTAAAAATATAAAAAATATATGTTAAATTTTTTATTTAATTTTAAAAATGTAATTTTCAACATATAATATTATATAAATGCATATATACTAAAATATAAATAAAAAATAAAAAGGGAGGGTTTGGAGAAGGACCGATTTGGGACATGACAACTTTAAAAATAAAAAGTAAAGATCAACTCGAACTCGTTTATAAATTTAAAAATCCGTTTCAAGTAGAATTGATCCAAATCTGGACCGCTGCAATGTCTTTCCTACGCAATATCATAATATTTAGGAGTTCGGAAAATCAGAAATTAATTACGTTCCCACTTTACCCTTTGGCATTTCAATTGGTTTGATAAATTCAGGCAAAATACTTTTACAAATTACTCCTTCAATGATACTTTCCTTTTATACATGCTACAAAATTGTTGTCTTTTAATAAATGTGACAGTTATCTTTGAGTCACTTTCAACCATCAAATTAAAAAATCTCAACTCACTAATAAGAAAATAATTTTTTTTTCCATATCCTCGACGAGAAATTACAATTATTTATTACAAGCATGGTACCTCATTATCACCTCCACACCTAGTGTAAGAAATCGAAAAAATTATACATGTTTTACATAATAGAGTATTAGTACAGAATATGCCATATGCGAACTAAAATACTTGAATTTCTTGAAATTTGTTAGCCCTTGTCAAAATTGATAATGAAGTTGGTGGTGACCACTTCAAAGATGATAATTGATAAGGTATTCTATTACATTCAATATTCACTTACCCCACCAAAAGAGAAGCTCGAATAAAGAACATAAAATTTAGGGTAAGTTAAATTTAAATTATACATCCACAAATTGGAATAACATATAATTCTCAACAGTTATTTAATATAAGGATAAATTATAGAAATTACTCTTGAGATTTTGTTTATTTGTAAAAAATCATCACTATATTTTAAAATTATAAATATCCATTTGAGTCATTACAAATATTCCATTGATATTTATTTTTATTTTACAAATACTCTCTCAATAGGTATAATTTATAAAAGAGAAACAAATGTTGGGGGATATTCATAATTTTAAAAATTAGTTGGGTCTTTTTATAATTAAACCAAACTCAGTAGAATTTTTATAATTTACCATTTATATTTTGTTATGAAAGTGAGTGAATTAACCATACACTTGATTTATGGGTATTTGCAATTGCTTATGTGTTTTGAAAAGTGTTAAAAAGTTTAGAGATATTAGGAGGAGTGGTTAGTAGTAAAATTGGGGAACGTTTGTGATGTGGTATCGTTCCACGTCTTCTGATGTCGACTTCTCTTGTCGTAGTGAATTTTTGAATAGATCCTTACCTGCAACACACTTAAACTGTTAGGGGGTACGTAGGGTGTGCTCGGGAAAGCCCCTCCAATACTCAAGTCAGTCATAGAGTTCGAGAGAAAGAATACGTAACATTTATTTCACGTACCTTGAGAAGGGGTATTTATAATTGTAAGGTCGGAGTGTGTAATCCTGTTTAGAGCAGTGCATGCACTAAATGGATCATTTAGACCCATTGGACTAAATTTATCATATGGACCTTTTCAAATCGTCTTATTGAGCTTGTTCTATTGGATAAAGTCTTTGTTGTACCCCATAATTTTGACGGATCTCTTGAAGTTAGTCTTTTGGGTCTATTTTGGGCTCAAAATCCATCAATTTGAAAATCGATTTGGAAAGTTATAAAAAAATTTGAGAAATGAATGTTTCGTAACTGATAACTTGTGCTTGAATTTATGAGTGAAAAAACTAAAATGAGGACAAAAGAGTAAAAAACAAAAACTTCATTTTAGTTACAAAAATATTAAAAATGGTTAAAAAACACCTCTTGGATGCTTCCAGCTTTTCGGCTATTTTAGCTTCTTTTTTAATGAAGCTAAAGTTAAAAGTAGGTTGCTCAAGCATTCCTTGGGTACCTTATTTTGGCTAGAAGCCCACAATTGATTATTTCTAGCATTTACAAACACCCCCTTGATAGTGTCGACCAAGAATTTTTCAATACAAAAAAGAAATTAAAGGAAGCATTTGAGAGAATTACCAAAATAATAAAGAGTGAGTACATATAAACCTTAATGGATAGATAGTTATTGTGAAGTGACTAGAAAATCTTGTAATATGAAATTTAGGAGTTAGGACTAAGGAGCATCACTTAAATTGGAATTAATTACATACCACACTTTACCCTTTGGCATTTTAATTGGTTTTATAAATTTAGGCAAAATGCATCTACAAAGTATTCTATGATGCTTTCCTTTTTTTTTTGGGATCTAATTAGAGTTCAGATGCCATCAATAGTGTACTTTGTTTAAAATGGATAGCATCTTATCTATGTGAAAATGACAATTGTAAACCGTAAGAAATTAAAATCAATGTTTTCAAAATCGGACTGGAACGATTAATTCAATTGAAAATTAGAGGTCGGTCCTATTCGATTAGGGCCAAAAAATTATTTGACCGGTCAAAACCGATCAACAACTGGTCAAATCGGTCAAAACAGCCCAAAAACGGTCAAAATCGGTCAAAATCAATTTGATCGTTTTTTTTTTTAATTTTTAATATTTATAAATGTTTAAATTTGATATTTTATTATATTTATGTGATTATTTGAATTTTGTGTTTTATTATATATTTTTATGTAGTTATTTATTTATTTTTACATTCAAAATGTATTGTATAACAATTAATCTATTATATTATCATTTTACATAATAAAATAAGAAAATGTAATCAATTTTCATTAAACCGGTCCGACTGGTTAAACCGCTAATTGTTAATAAGACCCATTTGATTATCGGTCCGATTATAAAAATACTAATTAAAACTATGGACTTAAATATTTAATCCCTTAAAAAACTTATGGTTAAAGTTACACTATTTCATTTACTTTTAAGTTAAGTTTGATTCAATAAAAATTAAATTCTCATTTTATTTTTGTTACTTTTTGAGATAAGATTTCATAACATCATAATCAGAACATTAAAATTATTTTTTTTGTTAAAAACTTTTTTTCAAGTAATTTTTTGAAAACGAGTAACTAGTTATGTAAAGTGTATTTTATTTGAAAAATATTTTTTTTTCACAATAATAAGACATAATAACTCATAAGAGAGTATGATAAAATTGTGAGAATTATTTAAATCATATATTTCTAACTTTGTAAGGTAGTTTTTATTTTGTATTGGATTTAATTAAAATTGGTTATCATTTTTATTTAGACGTCATTTTTTGGTCCGAATACTTATGTAGATATGATAAGTATGAAAAATTTATATATAAACATCATATTGTTATTTATAGTTGTATTTATTTTTTAATAACTAGTTAATAAAAAAATTATAATAAAAAATATTTTTATAGTTGAAAAAAAATAATTAATATTATATTTCTGATGATCGAATCTCGCCGCCTATACTGAAATTCCGCCTCCGCCCTTCCACTTATACAATCATAGAAACATGAATATTGGGCACTTGGGGAGTACATTGAATGCCTATACTCTCAAGTGCCAAAGTAAGGTCAATTTTTTTCAATTTCTTTTTTTTTTATAAATATAAGTTCATTTATATTTCATTAATAACAAAAATGGATAAAAACCCAACAAATTACACTTGGGCCTCCAAATATACCATATTTTAGCATAGGGGATAATAATAATTTCCTAAGTCAATTAAACAAGGGAAAAATGAGAAAGGTAGCAAGGGTGAAATGAATCAAGAACTATAACATATTTCAATAATATCTCTCAACTTGGTTTAAAATGCACAATACAATATGTGTAGTGCAATACTCTCCGATAATTACATAATTAGCACAACTTAACCACTGACATCAATATTCAACTATAAATACCATCTAATCTTATTCATACTAGTTTTATATTTTTTTCTATTATTTCAAAGAAAAAATGGTTTCAATATCAAAGTGATTTGCCTAATAAAAATATTTTGATTCTCCAACGATATCTTGGTTCTCCAGCTACTTGTAAGTCGTATTAGAAGTCAGAGCCCTTTTAGTTCAGATCAGCCTCAAAAGTACCAGAAAGGATTAATAACTTCATACCCATCTTGAGCATTCGTTCACATCAGCCTCAAAAGTACATGAAGGGAATTCAGAAAAATATGGAAATAGAGCTCATTTCAGTCAAGCATTTACTCCTTGAAGAATGTTTGTGCAATTTCTGTTGTGTGTGAACATAATGATGCCAGAACTGTGTGTGTTCTTTGTTGAAAAAAATTAAAAAAATAATCAGATATCTCATCTAATGATTGGGTAATAATGATCAAGTTATCAAATGAAATTATTTTTTGGAATGGAGCCTTCCAATTTCTTCTTTTTCTTGTGTGCGGAAATCAGAACGCCTCACAAAAATAAAGTGGCAATTACAATCAATACCTTGGTTTTAAGAGATCCAAATTACACAACACTGATATAGGATAACTCTATGTTGAAATCTGACCAAAAGACCAACACGAAATGTGGGTGATTCTGGTAATAGATCAAACTAACTCAAAACTCTCAGAATGATGAATCAAACAAATTCAAATCTCATAAGAAGCTTTACACTCTTGTACTTCACTCCCTTACGACTGTAAAGTGGCACAGCTCGAATACCTTTTCTGAGCTCCGATACAGGGAGGCATGTTTGGCCAGCAAACTCACTTTTTGCAGATGCATTATGTTCGCGAACTTCAATTCGAAGCAGAGCCAGTTCAGGAACTGTCAGTGGAAATTCAAATAACTCATCCCACGTTGGGATCCAATTATCGTCCATTGTCTTTGTTTTCTTCTTTATTATATCAGCAGGCACTCCAACAATTCCTATCTGTGCACAAATGATGTGGCCACAATGAGTTGTGTATAAGTATTATACAACGGAAGCTTAGGCATAACAAAAATATCAATATAGTAATTTAGTTCATATATTCATTTTGATTCTGAAGCTAAAGAGCAGAATAGGCAGCTTTTTTAACCCCTTTCAATATATTGCACAGGAGTAGCGTGGTAAATACAGACTAGTCTGACATGCTCAAAATAAGCTTCAGTAGAAAAGAATGAAATGCAAAATCATAGTTCATGGAAGAGAAAAGACCCCCGGAGAGACTTATTTAGAGCATCAAACAATTGGAAATGTGGAAGAAATATGCAGAGAAAGACAAAACGGCCGATCACAACGGCTTACCTTTGCATAGAAATCTGGAGGAGAGTAAGTATCGAAGTGCGTATGAGAGAAATCATAATACCACCCTTCACCCATATATACTGTCACCTGTTTGAAAGCAAATGGTGCTTGAATTAGATGCAAAGAATTAACAGAGGCAAATGAATATACAGTAATAGCCTCCTGAAATGTCAACTCACCCTCAAAGTAGTTTTGACAGGTAAATCAGCTTCAGGATCGAAGACCTCACTATTGGACCCAGCCTTCAACAAAAAATCTGGCTTTTTAACGTATCCACAACCACCATTGGCCCTGAACATGCCATGCATCAACCAAAGTGATTTCCCATAGCCCTGTTACAAAATTTCTCATTCATATATCTACTGAGAGAAAACCTTTATGCCGTCAATTTTGCTGTGTGGATAACTGATAAACCACATGCCACTGTATTAAGCATGTTCAAATAGTAGAGCCAACTGATTCCAGTCATCAATTTGAGCAAATTATTTACAGACATCATTTAATTGTTCACATGTCCAAGACAAACTAAATTGGTTTCCTTGTGTCATCGGTAGTACTTCTTTTACTCCATGACATCCTATAAGGCAGTGAGGACATCCTTATTGGCACGACTGTAGCATACATGAAAGGCAGTAGTCAAGTCTTTATTAACATTGCAAAAAAGTAAATCAATTTGATAAGACAATACTCCAATATAAAGTTTTGTTAGCATATAAGAAACCATCAACCAGCCACAACATTTCATTTGGTATTATGCTGGCGCCAAAGATTATCTGCAGTTGGACTCTCATATGATTTCTCTAAAAAAACCATCTTTTGCTAGTGGCTACCTAATAATATAGATTTTGCTATGCTCAAAGCATCTTACTATATCATTGAGTACATAAACGCTCTAGCATGAACAGATGGTGACTATACACTTTGTGTCAATATATAAATCCATTTAGAGAATATATTTTTACACAAACACAATATGATGCCACTGAATTAGGATTCTACTTTCCTAGTTAGCATTAATTGCACAAAAGAATATGGAAGTGAAGACACTAAGTTGGATGAAACAAGACTAGATTCAGGATGTCTACGCAACACACACGCTAAACATCCTTAACACAGAAATATGCTATTAACTAACCTGCATATTGAAGGCAACCATCTGAGCTCCATGCATCCATGCAATTAGGGGATTATAATTGGAGGAGTCCAACCGTATACCTTTAGGGTATACTCTCAATAGGTTCTGCTGAGTGAACCTAGAAAAGAATTATACGTGAATATCATTGCTTTAAAGTCATAGAAGACATACTCTAAAAGACAAACGTTGGTGAAGCAAGTTATTTTTATAACACTAATAGCACACAGCAAGCTGCTTAAACAATTACAAATAACCGATGACCATACAGCAATGAAATGCCTGCTAGGATGTGCTGCATCTTAAGCATTGTTTGATTGAACAGTGAATGAAAGTGAGGCGAAGTTAGTTTTTTTATTTTTCTTTTTTCATCAAGAAAACCATAAGTTCTACTACTCATGATATCTCTCAAGGGACAACTTTCCCTCACATAACTTGTCCCACAAAAGTATTCAGAAAATGACTAATGACCAATGGAAAAATTTAAACCCACCTTGAAAATTCTAATACGCCAATAAAGCAACTTGAAATTATTTTTATTTTCTATAAAAAGACCAAAATAATTTAGCAACATGTTAACATCAAGTTGTTTCAAATTACGATTTCCTATAATTGTTCACACTCTTCTTTTGTTTATGTCAAATGCATTTAACCTTTAGTTTTCCTAAATCACTGTAAACATAAAAAAGAAAGCACATGTTTATTTATTAGCTAAAAATGTAAGGAGAACATTAACTAGTAAAACTTTTTCAATGTTCAGTTGTCTTTGCATAACCCACAAGATATACATACATTACAGATTTATATATTTTCACAGAAAGTACCATAAATGTCTTTTCGCTTTTATTTACTAACATGTATGTCAATAAACAGATACAACATTTTGTAAGTGGTCTTGAAATATATAATTCGTTCATGATATTAAAAAGTTTGTATTACTAAATTCAGTTTGTTTGGTAAAAGATACAATAACCTTTCCAACCTCTATGTCACTTTAAAAAAATGTAAAAGTAAAAATATGGAGTTTTTGGCTTTATCAACTAGTAATTAATAAAACTGCAGTAGTTATTTCAAAAAATAATTATATATATATATATAAACGTGTTCATTATTTTCATAAATAACAAGAAGTTTTTTTATTTTGATATTTTTTGCTTTTAAAATTAATATATTGTTGAAAACTTATGAATGATGAAAATATAAAATCTGCCATATTTAACTAAATTTTCTTTGACCCAGAAAAGTAACTAGCCTGTAACTTGTAAAATTCCATATAAATAGACATAGTAGGAAAGCGACTAACTTCGAATTGCACATGCATGAGAAACTAACTTTAGCTTTCATTTCTATCAATTTTTGGGAAAAAAAAAAAAGGAATGGCAAAAAGACATTCGTGTATAATTTATTTTGCCGCTAAACAAAGCCTAAGTCAGTCAATTTTATCAGACTGCTATAGTGATAGGTAATCACCAGGTTAGAGTAGCTCTATTGTATCATTTAAAGCAATCTTTTGGCATGACAACTTCAGTCCAATTGCCATAATCTAGCTTGGAAGATCTATATTATAGCATCAATAGGCGTACACTTATTCCACCTCCCAGTAGCAATAGGCATTACACAACTTCAATGCATCTTCTCTCTCTCTCTCTCTCTCTCTCTCTCTCTCTCTCTCTCTCTCTCTCTCTTATTTGATTTCAGCAAAAGTTGGGCAATTAACAAAATAGTACTCAAGAAGCAGAATCATGATATCAAAAGATCCCAACACAGACAACAAGAGCAGTTATGCAGCAAAAACACAACCAATATATTCTAAAATCATACCTAACAATATCTTTTCCATATTCTGGGATGGCCTTTTCAAGTTCTTGCTCACTTAAGCTAAGACGTCTCACTTTAGTAGGATCAACCCTCAGCCAATCCTGCATTCCTCCCTTTCCCTTTCCAGCAGGAATAGCAATCAAATTCCTGTATTCTGGTGCCACTTGCTTCTGTAGCTTTGGATCCTCTTCGTCATCTTCATCGGTGTCCAAGTCCTCTCCTTCCGTATCATCATCCTAGAAGAGTAATTGTGGGCACTTAAACAGAGGATAGAAAAGAACTTAGTCTGTTCAGAGAGCAGGGTAATTAATAATGCACATTATTATAAACATTATAATCGGAAACTTCTCTCCTCTGAGCTTCATCCTCAGCTAAACTCTGTACCTTCTCTAGGTTGTTTTCTTTTACTTTGACTTTTTTCCCCTCTAAGTATTCCTTGGGTGGTTTAGTTGATATAACAATCCGTCTCTTAAGTGATTCTGGGGAGGGAAATTCTCTCAGGAGTTCTGAACCAGCGGTAAACAGCATATCTCCGAATGTTTGAGTGATCATCTAGAATTCAGTCAGAGAATGTGAAATTTATGAAGTCACAAGAGTGTTTAAATAATCCTTATAGACTCTGTATATATACCTCAGCCACTAGAGCTTGAAGATCGGCAGTAAGATGATCTTCAAGTGTTATAACAACAGGATATTCAGATGCAGAAAAAGCATGCTCCTTAATTGAACTCAAACATTTGATGAGTTCCACAGGAGTAGTCAGTGTCCTGCATAAAATATCTATCTTTAAGAAGTAGACAAGGGCTCAGCTTTAAGAATCAGACATGAAATGTCTAATACAGACTCCACAACCGAGAAAAGACAATAACATTGTGCTAAACACATTCATGATCTATCTGTCATCTATTTAAGGGTCAACATCTAGTGGCTCGCAAAGCTTAATTAGCATGCAGATTTATATTTCATGTACACTTTAGTTATCAATCATATAAACAGGAGCATTGACATTCACAATGATGTTTTATTATGTTCATACCTCCCATGTAGAACATCCACATTATCTTTTGTAGAATTTGGCCATAAATCCAACTCAATTACTCTTACACCTCCCTGGAGTGCACGTATGATAGGGATATCACTGCTGTCGCTACTTAGTTGATTCCCAGTTAGGTAGGTATTGTGGCTAGTATATATAAAGTAATGAGACAGTGGAGCAGTCATATCATGGTGAATCTGAAATGGAAAAATACACTAATAAATTAACATGGAAAAAAACTAATGAAATGCTTAAGCTGTTGTGAAGCTACTTTTATATAGCTAAAAGCCCAAATAAAGATATGAACAAAGATAGACAACAAAATAGAATTTATACTGCTGTCTTCCCACTCAGTAAGTTCAAGAAAAATGCAACGTGACGCTCTGAAGTTGTGGATTGACAGATAAAAATAGAACTATTTCGTCCATTCCCCTGGGATTGTTACCATTAAGTTCGTTATACTACAAAATTTCCAAACACCTATATTAAATTATTGTTTTTAATGATACAGAAATGATTGATCTATACACGCAAGCATATATATATGTTAAATGGATGTTAATTTATACATATGATTCCTTAAGGAATTGTTACTCTTAATTAAAACTATACCAAAATCATGGGCCTGGGAATGAATTTGAGAACCATGAATGGATTCCACATCAATAATATCACGTACCAATCACCACCAACTCAGACAATTTACCATAAAAAGGTCAAGAAATTGCAGCAATGTGTAGAATGCAAGTGCAAACTGCCGCTCATCACTTACAAAACAAAGGTCAAGAAATTGCAGCAATGTGTAGAATGCAAGTGCAAACTGCTGCTCATCACTTACAAAACAAAGGTCAAGAAATTGCAGCAATGTGTAGAATGCAAGTGCAAACTGCTGGTCATCACTTACAAAACAAAAGGGCAAAAATCTGACAAAATGAGAAAAATTTACCCCGAGTTTCGGATCCAAAGGCGGATTAACATCCCCAAGCAAGTACTTAAAGAAAGCCCGAGATTGAGTCCCTTGCGCTGAAATATGTGCAGATGCTTCAGTCCATCAATGATACTTTGGGCGCCCTCCACTGTAGCATTCTCATCTCCCTGCACCTCCACCAGGAACCGCCGCAGCCCATCCACGCTCATCACGCCGTTCTCCGAGTACTCCTTGAAGATCTCCTTGATGTCCATCGGCGCCTCCGCCGCGGCGAGGCGGAACCGCCGCTGGAAGCAGAAGCAAACTCTATACGTTTGCTTGGACATGGAATTGACAGATTCATGGCCAATACAATCATTTTTATATATATTTCTTGCGAAAGTCTATATGAATAAAAAATTTGGGGTTGGAAATCGACAGCGAATGTGATTGGAACCCCCATTTTCTTTAAGATGCATAGTTTAATCAATCTTAAAGACAAAGGAATTAAAGACAATGGCATTCTCTCGAGGACAGCCATAAATGCTGTTGGATAACCTAGGATTAGAATCTTTCCTGGAAATCAAGTGCATTGTTCCCAAGAATTAGATATCATTTTGGTCCTCCAATTATTGACTAAATATCAGTTTGTCCATGAACTTTTGGTAATTGTGTGACTTGGCGTAATAGTGTTTGCTTTACCAAAAATTGGGGGAAAGGAAAATAAATATGGATAATATTCTGTGTTGACGTAACGATCTACAAAAGACACTTTTGGTAGAAAAGAATTAGAATAAAACTTTTTGTTTTTGAGTTATCAAATTATAGCTCCAATAAAGATAAGGAAATTAGATGATTTGTGTTACAAAATAACTTACCAATACACTTGTTAGTAGGATAATTATACGTTTAGAATATTCTTATATTGAAAACAAAGAAAATTTAATTTTCTCATTTTGTCCACTCACTTAATAGAAAAAGATATTTTCTCACTTATTGATTCGATAGAGGAAGAGACTCTCATTTTGCCCACTCACTCAATAGAAAAAGATATTTCCTCACTTAATGATTCGATAGAGGAAGAGACTCGAATATCATGTGCGCGTATCTTTAATTTTCTCCCATCAATTTGATTATATTTTGAATTTAATTGCTTGTATTGTTGTATATATTGTCCACAATCTCATTCCTTGTATGATTATGAAAATATAAATATAAAAGTTGTTGTTTTATTATTTCTTTTTTATGAAGGAAAAGCTAAGTATTGGGATAGAAATTCCTTCATTGGCCAAGTGATCTAACCTTTTTACATAATTGTAGGGCAACAACAATAGAAAAAGATAAAAATCATTTTTATGTATGCTAAACTCAATAACTTGACCTGTCTTTGCACGTGTGTGCTAACTAGGCACATAAATTTCTACAATGATTCTTGTGCAGTATGAGCTTGCAAATTTGTCTTAAATACATACATTGAAGTATGAAAAATCAACATGGATCATGTGCTTGAGCCATGTGCCAAGCTATGTTTAGGTGCATGAAGCTTTATGCTTTATTTATTTTGGTACAAAGGTAGATAAAAAATTTGATGGGTCGTTTTGTATTTAATAATTGAAAATAAAGTTGTAAAACAGTCTTGCACTGTACAACAAATAAATCACTAACAAATATTCTGATTTTTATTTTTTTTTATACATTGATTCGAGTTTATGCCAAACTAAATTATGGGACTCTAAAACTCATGCCCTAAAACCTTGAAATAAGTAAATAACGGGATATATTTTAACTAATTTCTAGATTTTCCTCATGAATTGTACACTTTTGCACATAAGGAGTCGATTCCAAAATGATTGCATTATACCAAACTGCAGCCACATGACCTCACTGACACCATAGTGATTGTTTCATATTGAAATTTAGTCGCAGGTTCCACCAGAATTCGAACCCTTACCCTACCGCTTGAAGCAAGTTGCATGTTGATTGTTTTACCAATTGAACTGTACCCGGTGGTTTCTAATTTTCAATATTGGAACTTGTACGGATTATTCTTACGATTAAACCAGAACTCATATTTCTTTTTCCTTTTGTCTTATAATAATTGAAATTTAATATGAATTTAGACATGTTGATTTTTTATTATGTTGTATATTATTATTTATCATTTCTTAACTTTTTCATAATATTATTTGCCTAATTTCTTTCATCCACCAATTATAAAATCTTAAGTTATACGTTTAAAGTAAGTGATGTGAGGCTTTTTTAATAGAATATTGTAATTTTTTAAAAAGAATTATATAAATATAGTAAAACAAATGCTAAATTTTTATGCAAAGTAGCTAAATTTTATTCAAAATCACCCATTTCGTATTGTTGCATCTAGCAACTAGGCTGCTGCTGCAGCTTTGACCAAAAGTCGCCCCTGATTTCAGCTTTGATCAAAAGTCGCCCCTGATTTTTTCCACCTCATGCCTGTTTCGCCTGTACAAAATGCTCCATTCATATTCATATTCATTCATCCCTTTCATTCCTCATTTTCTTTTTTCCACCTACGTCCTCCATTTCTTTCTTTTTTTTTTGTTATTTTTTCAAATGTATAATTATATTATTTATTTTTTTGATTTGTTAAATAGTTTGTTGATTTTAAAAGCGATGAGTATTTTAATCTTGATAAACTTTAAGTACAGGTATGAGATTTTAATTATATGTAAATTATGTAGTTTTTATATTGTTATACTTTTACGTAGTTTAGTTGAAAAGAATAATAACTTGATAAATTAGTATGTTGATTAGTTGATTTGAGATATGTAAATGATTATAACCATACTTTTAGATATTATATATATTGATGCATATTTGTTATTTCAATTATTTGATTCATGATTTGAAAATTATAATTAAACAACAATTAAAATATTAACAAATAAATAAAAACTTTTTAATTATTATAATAAAATAATAATTAACTAATGAATTAAAAAATAATTATTTGTGAATGCAATTGTTCAAAATAATATTTTAAAATTCAAAAAATTAAATTAATAGTTATAAAATTAATTTTAATGAATAATAATTTTAGTTAATTAGGAATGATAATTATTAGAAAGTTATTAATTATTATAATAAAAAATAATTAACTAACTAATAAAAATAAATATTTATTTATGAATGCATTTGTTCAAAATATGTATTTTAATATTCAAAAAATTAAATTAATAATTATAAAATTTAATTGTAATGAATATTGATTTTAGTTAATTAGGAATGATAATTATTAGAAACTTCTTAATTATTATAATAAAATAATAATTAACTAACTAATAAAAATAAATAATTATTTGTGAATATGTTGTTAATGAATATTAGTTTTAGTTAATTAACCTAATATATTCTTAATTTTGAAGTTATGTCAAATTCGAGAAAAATCGGTGTTGTGGTGCATTTTGATGGTCAAATTTTGTAGAATGCTATTCTGTAACACATGATCGTCCTACAATTGGAGTTAAGAGGATCGTAGAACAGACTATTCGGGATTGTTATTGATGTTGTATCATATGACGAACATTGTTAATAATCAGTACTTGTTGAAAATATCCGCTAAGTGTTGTGAAAATAATATGTTACATCTAATATAAATCAACAATAACGAAGATTTATGGTTTTTCTTTGATCCGGATGTCGAAAATCAATATGTACACCTTTATGTTCAAGTTGAACAATTGCAGCATAATATTATGCCCGATATCTCGATAAGCAATGAGTATTACTAATATGCATCATATTTAAGAAATAATACCGTTATTGATATGCATACAATCACGTAAGGGATGACAAGTGTCGGGACTGAAGATCATTGTGCAGTTGTTTCAAGCTCTAGCCAACATCATAATGTTCAATTTGAAAGTATATATGTAGAAGTTGCGGATGTCAAATCAGCCGATGAATTACACGACCCAATAGTCAATAGTTTTGGTACTAAAAAATGTGTTGATTTTGAACCCGATGAAAGTAGCTCTGATGGTGATGATGAGGTAGATGTTTATGACATGCAAGAGATGTATAACCAACATGACGAGAATACCTCATCCCAACAGCACGTGCCAGTACCAGTGTACACCTCAATGCCCTCAATGACTATTGATTATGTGATGTATTCGACTTCTCCATTTTTCAACACAACTCATTTGAAAGTACTTGTGAACTTTAAAAAAAATAAAGTTTTATGATTCCATGAAAGAAGAACTTGAGAAAGGTATGATCTTCAAAGACAAAATAAATTACAGTCTCTGATTAAAGATTTCTCTGTATGAATTGCAAAACACGAATATCGAGTGGTTGAGAGATGGCGTTCTGAGACCCACACTTTTCATTTTTTAGTTTGTGAGGTGACTGTTACATTACAAGATGTAGCAGCCATTTGGAGGCTACTAGTAGAAGGAGAGCCATTACTAGCATGGATATTAAGAGATCGAAATCACAGTGGCAACAATATTGTCTCCATTATCTAGAATTCACACATGACGAGGAGCATTTGTATGGTTCGCATATTATATTGACTGCCATCAGGGATTACCTGATAGCCCATTTGGTGACTGATGACACCCCAAATGTAGGTATTGAGAGATACTATCGAGGATGTGTTTTGATTCTTCTGGACAGTGTTATGTGGCTAGATACATCAGACAACAATGTGTCATTGCTATATTTACATCATATGGAGCATATTGCAGACTGTGGTAGATACAGTTGGGGTAGTGCAGTCCTCAATTATTTATACCATGAGTTATGCAATACAAGTGCTAGAGGGAAGAAATATGTTAGTGGAGTCATGCATCTTCTACAGGTAAATTTAATTTTAGTACATCATACCTACATATACTTTTATTATGTCATAATTAAAATAATTAAATAGTATTTACTTTCTAATTGAATTGTAGATTTGAGCATGATCGCGTATTACTACTCTGGTGCCTAGACAGTTATGTAGTCGGATTAATATAGGACCAGTTGTAGGTGATGATGACAATGAGCTTCCTATTTCTCCATATGGTGTCAGGTATCATTTGTAACAATTAATATTAAATTATAAATAATGTGTTTATTTTTTAAATCAAATAGTTCATATATACTCTCATATATTATATTGACATAATTTGTACTATATAGGTGGATACAGTGTTATAGCTACACACATACCACGAGGCATTATATCAGAGTCGTTAGGGGTATTCTTGACAGAATGATTGATAAGTAGATAGGCGAGCTAATTTTTAATTATTTTAATTGCATAGCCACGTTGTAATTACTAATTTAAGATTGTATGTTTTTTAACAGTTTATTTAGTAGTCGTATGACCTTAACTGGCCTGAAATTCAGATTTTTGGAGATAAACATATTACAAATGTGTGGAGATAATCATGTCCATTGATTCACTATGTCATTATTGAGCTCTATCATTTTGAGCGAGTCATGCAATAGTTCAACATGATCCAGTATATTCCTCCAGATATACCTGTGTATTATGGGACATTACACGATGTTGATCGCAAGGGACGCTCTGCTCAAAATTGGGCTCTTTATCACAAGCATTATGTGGCTCAATGGACAAATAGGCATGCACTGGTTGTATCCACCCCTTACAGTATTGGAGCTAACAGTATTGGAGATAGATATTGATCATCGTATAATCACATTACATGTCATTTTATATCTCCTACGCACTTGCCTATGCATCAGGGATATCAATCTTTGATACAGCTACAGTGGCTGCTTTAGTACGCTTTTGTACATATATCTTTAGCGATGTTTATTTTTATTGTATAATTATATAAATATTGATAATTAATAATAAACTTATTTATTCGTATTTCAAAAATGAGTAATTGAGAGAATAAGGGTGAGTGTCGATGAGGATGATGATGTTAAGGAACCTCTTAGGAGGTCTATTGAAATTTATGCTGAGGTCAGACCTTTCTTTTAACATCATCAACATTCAGTTCGTGTGGCTTCTCAACAATCAACTTTACTTCGAAAACAAGATGCTCACCGACGAATGGGGATGAGAAGAAGTAGTAGTACAACAAAGACAGATGTGGTAGGTTCATAAATTGTATTATATATTTTTTATGACTTTTTTGTATTAAATATTCAAAAATTTTATTTTGTATATAATCATTGTACATCATTATTTATAATATTATAAATTATTTTTTTAATTTTAAATTATCTTATCATTATTTAATTACTTTATTATTATTTAATTATTGTTTAAACTAACTAATTATTATATAATAATTATTTAATTAAAATATTTAAAAAATATAATTATTAACTAAATTATTATCAATTAATCATTGATAAATAATTATTTAAAAATTAATTATTACAAAGTAGCAACTTTGTGTACCATACTTTACTTAAATTTTTAACTACATTCTAACTTACTGTATATATATAATTTTTTTGAAAATTACAATGTTATATTAAAAAGGACAGTGATGTGACGCAAATTTGCAACATTTGGGAAGAAGAAAACACAAGAGGGGGCCGGTTTTTGCAAGGGAACTTTGGGTGCTCTGCCTTTCATTGTCTTCTTGTTGTTTGATTATTACAAGAAACTCATTCTATAACTACTAGTTCCAAGACATCACACTGTGTTTTGGGATCTCAAACGTAAGACCCACGTGACTGAATCTATTGTGAAACTAGTAGGTGTAAGGATCTAATCACGAGACATTACTTGTCTTTTTCATAAATGCTGTTATATTTTAATTTAGTTATTCTGTTTTTCGTCACAAACATGGGACTGAAACAGGGCTGACAATCCTGAAACAGGCCCCATTTTTGTCCTTCAGTGATTAATTCAATCATTAGCTGAAACAGGTAGACTCGTAGATGGATTGAATCATTTCTTAGGGACTATCTCAGTGATTAATTCAATCATTAGCTGAAACAGGTAGACTCGTAGATGGATTGAATCATTTCCTAGAGACTATCTGCTTAAGGTGAGAGTCGCAATCTCAACTATATATAATTTTGAGGAAGTCTTTGCTATACATGTATTGTAGGAAAATTGGGTTGAAGGATTCTCTATGAAGACTTGCAAAGACTCAAGTGATTTAAACTAGTTTTTGGGAGAGTAGTTTTATTTTATAGGAAATACTACTCTTAACCTCCACTATATTTTCTCCCGCTTATGAAGAAAGGAAAAGCTACTAATATGCGTAGAAAGAAAATAATATGAAAAAAGGGACTACTTTCTCCTGCTATTTCGTGTGAAAATAGAGGCATAATTTAAGAACAAGTTTGTGATCAATTTTTGAAGAAAAACACAACCATTGAAAATATTGAATTGTGAAAGTGAACTCTTTCTGATAAATCACAATAAAATTATAAGTCCAATAAAAACTGTATAGTCCAATACGATCCAACAAGAGTCAATTCAAACCATAAACTCATAAAATCCAATTAACTTATACACCACATTGTATTAGATTATATTCTCTGACATTCGGGTATAAATACCCAAATTTTCTGCCATTTTGAGGGAGACAATTTTTTTTTAGTTCTTTATGGATTATTTATTTTACTTTGATTCTAATTTGAGTATCGGAGAGTTTTCGCTGAAACAAACTCGACGTCCTAACGACTTGTGAGTATCGCAAACATGAACCCAATCTAAGAGTTGAAAGCTCGCAAATAGTTGAGATTTGAGGATTTGGATCTATACTTTGAAAGCTCGCGAAAAGTTGAGGTTTGAGGATTTGGATTCATACCACTACACTATCCGTAGCCCATGTACTATCACTTGTCTCTTTTAACCTGTTTGGACTCTTATTTTACTTTATTCATTTATACTTTTATTATCCCACTTTATCGATTGTAAATATCACTTTACACCCCTATACACTTTTTATACCTCGCAACACATCATAGTTATTGAATAAATTCATATGAAATCGTTCAAGGAAGGAGATATTAGCATCAGTAAAAGAAAAGAAAGTCATTAGTTAAAAATTTATTCCATATCCTTGACACAAAAATTACAATTTCTGATCACATACTTAGTACCCTCATTATACACTAGTGTAAGAAAGGGGAAGAAACACATAATAAAGCATTACTACAGAATATGACATATCTAACAAGCCAAGCAAAACACTTCAACTTCTTGAAATTTGTTAGCCCTTTGTCAAAATTGATAATGAAGTTCGAGACCACTTCAAAGTTCAACCAGCACTTATTTTTCTTCACCTTTTAGTCTCATTGAAGTTCAGACTTTGAGAATAGTACTCTTCGATCTCAATTATTATTGAGCCAACTTGAGTTTTTTTCTCTGCTTTTCTACCTGCTCATTCATTACCTCAAACATGCTTTCCTTGTGCTGTGTGCACCCACCAAATGATTTATAGTAGTCTGTGACCCTTACTTTTTACAAGTAGCACACCTTCCCAAACAATACTCGAGCTCATCAAGCCAACCTGATCCTCCAATAGCCTTCCATCTTAGTTTACCCCGTCAAAAGTAGAATAAATATCAGGATTACAATGGGTGTTTCAAGATGATACAAAATAAGATACATTATCCAGTGCCTCCAACTTAAATATTAATCCACATCAGCCTCAAAAGTATCAAAAAGGGAATTAATAAACATCGAAATAGAGCTTTTTGAGTCAAGCGTTTCCTACATGAAGAATGTTGGTGCAATTTCTGTTGTGTGTGAGCATAATGATGCCAGAATCCTGTTCTTTGTTAAATAAAAAGAAAATCAGATTTCTCCCATCTAATGATTGCTTTATATCAAAGGGTCCCTTGTCTGGGTGGGTAGTAGTGGACAAATTATAAAATGAAAATCATCTTTGAAATGAAGCCTCCATTTTCTTCTTCTACTTGTGTGCGGAATGCCTCACAAAGAAAGATTGACAATTACAGTCAATACCTTGGTATTAAGAGATATCCAAATGACACACCACTGCGAGAATTCTATGTTGAAATCGGACCAAAAACCAAGACGAAATGTGTGCGATCATGACAATAGATCAAACAAACTCAAACTCTCCGAAGGATGGATCAAACAAATTCAAATCTCATAAGAAGCTTCACACACTTGTACTTAACTCCCTTGCGACTGTAAAGTGGCACAGCTCGAATACCTTTTCTGAGCTCCGACACAGGGAGGCATGTTTGGCCTGCAAACTCACCTTTCTCACGAACTTCAATCCTAAGCAGAGCCAGTTCAGGAACTGTCAGTGGGAATTCAAACAACTCATCCCACGTTGGAATCCAATTATCATTCATTGTCTTTGTTTTCTTCTTCATAGTATCAGCAGGCACTCCAACAATTCCTATCTGTGCAGAGGTGATGTAGCCACAAAAAAATCTTGTATAAGTATTATACAAGAAGCTTGCACATGACAAAATATTAATTTAGTGATTTAGTGAGTTCATATACTCATTTTGATTCTGAAGCTAAAGAGCACAATATACAGCTTTTTTAACATCCTTTCAATATATTGAACAGGATTAGCGTGGTCAGTCTGACATGCTCAAAATTGACTTCACTGGAAAAGAAGAAATGCAAAATCATAGTTCATGGAAGAGAGAGGCACTCCAGAGAGTTATTTAAAATATCAAACAATTGGAAATGTGGAAGAACTACCATGCAGAGAACGATAAAATTGTTGATCACAACAGCTTACCTTTGCATAAAAATCTGGAGGAGAGTAAGTATCGAAGTGTGTATGAGAGAAATCATAATACCATCCTTCACCCATATATACTGTCACCTGTGTGAAAGCAATGGGTATTTGTATCAGAAGCAAAGATTTAAGCAAGGGGCGAACGAATATACAATAATAGCCTCCAGAATTGTCAACTCACCCTCAAAGTAGTTTTGACAGGTAAATCAGCTTTAGGATCGAAGACCTCACTATTGGAACCAGCCTTCAACAAAAAATCTGGCTTTTTAACATATCCGCAACCACCATTGGCCCTGAACATTCCATGCATCAACCAAAGTGATTTCCCGTAGCCCTGTTACAAAATTTCTCGTTCATATATCTACTGAGAGAAAATCTTTATGCCATCAAGTTTGCTGTGTGGATAACTGATAGGCCACATGCCACTCCATTAAGTATGTTCAAAAAGTTGAGCCAACTGATTCCAGTCATCCATTTGAGCAAACTATTGACAGACATCATTTAAAATTGTTCACATATTTATGACAAACTAAAGTAATTTCCTTGCACCATTGGTACGTATTTTCTTTACTCCATGATATCCTATAAGGCTATTGGCATGACTGTATCATATATGAAAGGCGGTCCGAATTCCACCAAGGCTCAAGTCTCAAGTAGTCAAGTCTTTATTAACATCGCAAAGAACTAAATCAATTTGATAAGACAACACTCCAATATGAAATCAGTTGGTATGTAAGAAACCATCAACCAGCCACAATATTTCATATGATATTATGCTGGAAATCAGAGTTGTATAAAAGATTATCTGCAATAGGACTCTCATATAATTTCTCTAGAAAAACCATCCTTTGCTAGTGGCTACCTAATAATCTAGATATTGCTAATAATAACATACTCAAAGCAGCTTACTATTTCATTGACTACAGGATGCTCTAGCATGAACAGATGGTGACTGTAGACTTTGTGTCAATATATAAATCCATTTGGTGAATACATTTTTTACACAAACACAGTGATCAACCTACTTAGATCCCACTGAATTAGGCTTCAACTTTCCAAGTTAGCTTTAGTTGCATGACTGTTAAATTCACAAAGAAAGATGGAACTGCAGACACTAAGTTGGATGAAACAAGATTAGATGCAGGATGTCTACGTAACACACACACAAACATACTAAAGATCCTTACATAGAAAATATGATATTAACTAACCTGCATATTTAAGGCAACCATCTGAGCTCCATGCATCCATGCACTTAGGGGATTATAATTGGAGGAGTCCAACCGTATACCTTTAGGGAATACTCTCAATAGGTTCTGCTGCGTGAACCTAGAAACGAATTATGTGTGAATATCATTGCCTAAAAGTCGTTGAAGACATCCTTTAAAAGACAAACATTGGTGAAGCATGTTATCTCTATAACAGTAATAGCACATAACAAGCTGCTTAAACATTTAAATAGCCAATGACCACACAGCAATGAAAGCCTGCCAGGATGTGCTGCATCTTAACCATGGCTTGATTGAAGAGTGAATTATTTTCTCTGTTTCTTTTTTCATCAAGAGAACCATAAGTTCTACTACTCCTGATATCTCTCAAGAGACAACTTTTCCTCATAACTTGTCCTTCAAAAGTACTCGGAAAATGACTAATGAATGACCAATGGAAAATTTTAAACCCACCTTGAAAATTTTAATACACCAATAAAGCAACTTGAATTTTTTTTTATTTTCTATGAGAGCACCAAAATAATTTAGTAACATATTACAATCAAGTTGTTTCAAAATACTATTTTCTTAAATTATTCGCATTCTTCTTTTGTTTCTGTCAAATGCATTTAACCTTTAGTTTTCCTCAACCACAGAAAAAATAAAAAAAAACACATGTTCATTTATTAGCTAAAAAAGGGAGAACATTAATTAATAAATTTTCCATGTTCAGTTGTCTTCACATAACCCACAAGATATACATATATTACAGATATATATATTTTCACAGTAAGTACCAAAATTGACTTTTTCGCTTTAATTTAACATGTCGTATTTTACTAAATGGAATCAAAATTTTGTAAGTGCTCTTGAAAATATAATTCGTTCATGATATTAATAAGTTCGTATTACTAAATTAAGTTTGTTTGATAACAGATAAAATAACTTTTCCAACTTTTATGTCCCTTTCAACAAATGTGAAAGTAAAAATATGGAGTTTCTGGCTTTATCAACTAGATTAAAAAAACTGCAGCAATTATTTCAAAAACCCATTATATATATATATATATAAAAGAAACATGTTCATTATTTTCTTCAACCCAAAATAGTTACTAGCCTGCAATTTGTAAAATTCCAAATAAATAAACAAAACGGGAAAATGACTATCTTCGAATTGCACATGCTTGAGAAACTAACTTTAGTTTTCCTTTCTTTTGCTTTCTTTGAATTTTTGGGAAAAAATGGAATGGGTCTAATAAAATTTGTTACGCAGATAAACAAAGCCTAAGTTACTCAATTTTATCAGACTGCTACAGTGAGATAGGTAATCACTGGTTAGAGTAGATCTATTATATCACTTAAAGCATTCTCTTGACATGGACATTTCCATCCAATTGTACTTCTCTTATTCCACCTCCCAGTAGCAATAGGAATTACACAACTTCAATGCATCTTTTTATCTCTCTTTCTTATATTTGGTTTCTGCAAAAGTGGGGCAATTGACAAGATGGTATTCAAGAAGCAGAATCATGATATCAAAAGATCTCAACACGGACAAGAGAAGCAATTATGCACCAAACATATATCAATATACTCAAAAACTATACCTAACAAGATCTTTTCCGTATTCTGTGATGGCCTTTTCAAGTTTTTGCTCACTTAAGCTAAGACGTCTCACTTTAGTAGGATCAACTCTCAGCCAATCCTGCATTCCTCCTTTTCCTTTTCCAGCAGGAATAGCTATCAAATTCCTGTATTCTGGTGCAGCTTGCTGCTGTAGCTTTGGATCCTCTTCATCCTCTTCATCAGTGTCCATGCCCTCGCCATCCATATCATCATCCTAGATAAGAAATTGTGGGCACTTAAACAGAGGATAAAAATTAAAAAAAAATTAGTCCATTCAGAGAGCCGGGTACTTTATAATGCACCTTATTGTAATCATTTTGTGGTTTAAAATCCGCAACTTCTCTCCTCTGAGCTTCATCCTCAGCAGAACTCTGTCCCATCTCTAGGTTGCTTTTTTGTACTTTAACTTTTTTGGCCTCTAAGTATTCCTTGGGTGGTTTAGTTGATATAACAATCCGTCTCTTAAGTGATTCTGGGGAGGGAAAGTCTCTCAGGAGATCCGAACCAGGGGTAAACAGCATTTCTCCAAATGTCTGAGTGATCATCTAGAATTCAGTCAGAGAATGTGAATTTTATGAAGTCGTGAGAGTGTTTCAATAATCCTTATAGACTATGTATATATACCTCAGCCACTAGAGCTTGAAGATCGGCAGTAAGATGATCTTCAAGTGTTATTACCACAGGATATTCAGATGCAGAAAAAGCTTGCTCCTTAATTGACCTCAAACATGTGATGAGTTCCACAGGAGTAGTCAGTGTCCTGCATAAAAGATCTATCTTTAACAAGTGAAGAATGACAAAAAATCAGACATAAAATGTCTAATACAGACTCCACAACTGAGAAAAGACAATAACATTGTGCTAAACACATTTATGATCGATATGTGATCTATTTAAGGGTCAACATCTAGTGGCTTGCAAAGCTTAATCAGCATGCAGATTTATATTTCATGTACACTTTAGTTATCAATCATAGAAACAGGAGCATTGACATTCAGAATGATGTTTTATTATGTTCATACCTCCCATGTAGAACATCCACATTATCTTTTTTAGAATTTGGCCATAAATCCAACTCAATTACTCTTACACCTCCCTGGAGTGCACGTATGATAGGGATGTCACTGCTGTCGCTACTTAGTTGGTTCCCAGTTAGATAGGTATTGTGGCTAGTATATATAAAGTAATGAGACAGTGGAGCAGTCATATCATGGTGAATCTGAAATGGAAAAATGTACCAACATATTATGAAGGAAAGATTTGCTGCAACGGGTAGAATGCAAGTGCAAACTGCTGCTCATCACTTATAAACAAAAGGTTAAATTTTTTGACACAATAAGAAAAATTTACCCCGAGTTTCGGATCCAGAGGCGGATTACCATCCCCAAGCAAGTACTTAAAGAAAGCCTCCAGATTGAGTCCCCTACGATGAAATATGTGCAGATGCTTCAGTCCATCCATGATACCCTGGCCGCCCTCCACTGTAGCATTCTTCTCTCCCTGCACCTCCACCAGGAACCGACTCAGCCCATCCACGCTCATCACGCCGTTCTCCGAGTACTCATCGAATATCTCCTTGATATCCTCTGGCGCCTCCGCCGCGGCGAGGCGGAACCGCCGGCGGAAGCAGAAGCACACTCTGTACGTTTGCTTGGACATGGAATTGACCAGGATTGACGGCTAATGCCATCATTTTCCCATATAATTCTCGCTAGATTCGATATGAATAAAAAATTCTGGGTTGGAATCGACAGAATAAATGCCATCGGAACCCCATGCTCTTTAGGAATGGATAGTTTAATCAAAGTTGAAAACTTAAAGATGAAGTAATAGAATGGGGTTAGACGATGCCATTTTGAAACGTGGAAAGCCGTAAATACTGATGGATTACACGGGATTAGAATCTTTGTAATGGATTGTTGCTAAGGATTAGATATCATTTTGATCCTCGAATTATTGACAATGTCAGTTTGTCCCATGAACTTCCGAGAATTGTTTAACTTGGCTCTTATAATGCTTGCTTTACCAAAAATTTGAAATTAGGGAAAATGAAGGAAAATCGGAATGTGGATAATGTTATATAATGATCTACAAGGGCTTCGGTTGAATTGATGCTTTGAAGTGAGGATTCAAAATTTATAACAACAAACTATTTGATTTTATTTGGATAATTTTATGATAATATAGTATGGATCAAATTCTCAAATTTCACCTCCTCACGAGCCGTTAACTCTTATGTGGATTCCTACCTATGACACATACAAGTCATTAAGTGTAAGGTTGTTCTGACAAAAAATTTTCCAACACTCAAATTAGAATTAGAGCAAATGATAATAAACCAAAAATTAAAAGTTACTGATGCTTAATCTAAAATAATGTACATCCAAATGCCAGGATATGGGGTATAATTATTTATAGGAGTGTTGTGTTCAAGTGTAGTATAGTGCACGTGCCATTTTGGTATCATAGGCCAGTGGACTTGGGTCATATTTATTAGGCTACTTGAACTTAATATTTGAGACTCTATTACATTCACGATCCATTATATAATACAATTGATTTCAAATTCTTAAATTCATATTTTGAGTTATTGTGATAAATTTTAAATCAATTTCAAAATCTTAAGTTCATATTTTGAGTTATTGTGATAAATTTTAAATCAATCTTAGATTAAATTATTTAAATTTATTCTACTAAATTCTCCTTTTAAATCCAATCATTTCATGCAAATACAACCTAAATTTTTTCTCCCATCAATTAATTATGTTTTGAATTTAACTGCTTTTATTGTCGTGCATTATCTCCAATCATTTGATTAGGAAAATATATATATTTCTTTTTGATGAAGGAAAAAACAAAGTACGAGGATAAAAATTCGTGCACTTACCAACCTTAACATAATTTTAGGGCAAAAAACAATAGGCCTGTTTATTTTGACTTATTAAGCTTGATTTATTAATTTTATTAAGTCCAATCCATTTTGGCCCAGTTGATAACCCAAAGCTTGTGACAATTTTAAATTTTGGTCTGATTACAATCTGTCCTGGGTGTGATCCATTTATCCAGCAAGGTCAACCATATGTGCTTGAGTTTAAATTCTTATTTTTCTTCTTGAATTTGAATGTGAAATTATCATGCTTGCCCTTCCATTATATACCAAGAAATAATCGTATAATTATCTACAAATAATCGTACATTACATCAGTGGAACTCATCAAGCTCCAGCGCAAACCTCAACACTATCATCCTCCAGCTTTCGTCCGGTTCGTCGTCGCAGTCGACGAGGTTTTTACCTCTTCTTTAATTGACATTTAAATATGATAATTTGAAATTCTTATGTGTAATTTTACGAATCATATAGCAATTTTTAATTACTAAAAAACATATAAATGGAAATTTTTAGTATAGTATTCTAGAAAATTAAAAAAGAAAAAAATTTAATGTTGGAAGATGAGAATTCACTAAGGGTATTTTCGTCAGATGACCAATATTACAATAATTATCCCACACTATGTACATTTGATCAAATTTTGTCCAAGTACACAACATATTTATTGATAATATAGTCTTTATCCTACAATTTTATTATTTTTATCAATCATTTTATATTTCACCTAACAAAGTAAACCGATCTAGAAGTAGGAATGATCATAAAAATTTAAAAATTATCGAACCAATCATACAACACCGCACCAAACCATTCTTACTAAATTACTACATAAATCATGGTCTAAAAATTTAATTAAAACTGCACCGCCTTATATGGTTTGACTGCAGTTTGAAATTTGAATAAATCAAATCGCACTGTCTATATATGTATATTAAATTTATTAACAATTAATACTAATTTTAATTTTGATAATTAACTTATAATTATAATATTTATTAAATTTTACAGAATTAATTCTTTATGTGTTCATCAACTTCTTGTAAAGTTTCTTTATTTTTTATTTATCTTACGGTGTGAAGCAATGAGGTAAAATTGCTTTTTTCATTAATGCTACAATTTTGTGTAGAATGAGGTAAAATTGTTTTATGTAGACTAAACTCAATAACTTGATTTGTCAATTACGTCTGCTAATTAGGAGTATAATTTTTTTTCTAATCTAAGTGTCCACGGTTAGCTTGATTAATTTTAGGAGTAGACGGTCTTCCCCTGATTTATCAATCGGATAAATACAAGTATAATTATAGTTTATACACGCTCAAAGTAGATATGCACATAATGATGTGATTTAGTAGCAACACTTCTCATGGGGCCTAAAGACGAGATTATAAAGCAAGACTCACAGGAAGCCATTGAGACACCCATGGAATTCCAACCTAAGATCCTCTAAAGATTCTCATGTAGTATAAGCTTTCAAATCTTAAATATACATGCAAGTATAAAAAATCAACATGCATCATGTGCATGAGCCATGTGCAAAGCTATGTGTAAGGGCAAATGTGTAAGGGCAAACCCAGTTCTGTGCCAAATAACGGTTGGGTGTCAATTTATTCTCTCTCTTCCAACAGCGATATCCCCTGCGCCATCTTAAAGAAATGAACAACGTTGCGTCATTTCTGGCACAAGACTGTTCTGCACTATCTGCATTTTTATTTTTAGTTTTTCTGTAAATTTAATTTAAGTAAATTTTATTGTATTTTTTTATGTTTGTAAATTTATATTTTACCCCAATTGTATATTTTGATAAAAAAATACCTCTTTTATATCTTATATGTACATAAATATTTAGTATAATTTAGTTATTTTATTTATATTATTATTTATGTTAAATATTCATATAATCTAAAATGGCATTTCTATTAATATGTCATAAAAAATTATAAATTTAAAGTAATATGACATTTCTAATAATTATATTATATTAATTAAATATACTTTTTTATTTAATTAAACATAAAATATAAATTGAATATGTAATTGTATTAATATGTTAATAATATTATAAATAGATATTTGATGAAATAAAATAATTATTGTAAATAGAATAATAAGGAATATTCATAGATTATTTTTTTTAAAATAAAATTTAAAATAGATGGGTTGGAGATGAAATTTAAGTTTGGTGTAAAAATTATATTATTTTAATGCAAACTCTGCACTAAAATAAAATTGTGGTTGAAAATGTTCTCATTGCGTAAAACTATATGCTTTGTTGCTTTATTTAGTTGGAAGCAAAGCTATGTAAAAACTTGATGGGATTCAAATAAAGTTGTAGAACCTGCCTTGCACTGTACGGCAACCACTCATATATCCAGCGTGAACAAATAGTTGTCATTCATTTTTCTCCAATATGTCTTCTCTTGAGTACAAATTAGCCAAATCAAACTCCCTATTTAGTTGCTTTTTTTGTTCAATTTATAGTATTTTTTTTTTGATAATTCTGTTGATAGAGATAAATTATTTGAGACTACATAGGATCCAAAATAATTGATATCCCAAATTAGTTGTGTCGGAATATTTGAAATAATTTATAAGTGGGTATAATAAATTCATTCATCAATTTGGATTAATCTTTTTGCAAAGATAGAATGAAATAATTGCTAATGGAAATTTTTGTGTCAAGTCTCGTTTTCGAGTCCCAAATGTGGATCGGAGCATGACAAATTGATTAGATTAATAATATTTCTCTCTCTCTCTCTCTCTCTCTCACACACACACACACACATATATATGTATATATTCTGATTTTTTATATCATAACTTGTGCCTACTGTTCCTAGGCTAAACTAGTAATCCTATTTATATAGTAAGACATGTTGATTTTTTTACTTGGCACTTTAGAATGTATATTATTATTATTATTATTATCATTTTCTAACTCTTTAATATTATTACTTGCCTGGTTTCTTTCACACACCAATAATAAGTCTTAGTTGTGCGTTTAAAGTAGGCGATGTGTAGAAAATTCTATGGTTGTAAGGGAAGAAAAAAAAACACAATAGGGGGGCGGTTTTTGCAAGGGAACTTTGGGTGCTCTACCTTTCATCGTCTTCTTCTTCTTGTTTGTTATTGCAAGAAACTCGTCCCATTTCATAAGGCTGACTTCTCAAGATCTACTGGTTCCAAGACATCAAAGTCCATTTTTGGGATCTCAAACGTGAGACCATTGTCAACTAAGGATGTTTATGGACCTAAACAAGTTGTAAAATTATTCAAACGATGTAACCATTGTCAACTGGTTGCTAGTAGAATCAACCATAAAAAAAAAGTGCTTGCAATGATTGTTCTTGGACCAGTCCTTCCAAGGATGAAATGATATGCAACCTTATTCCAAATTTGAATTCTTTGAACTGTCCAAGTAATGACACGACAGAATCCTGAAACAAAGTTTTGATGGACATGAAGATTGTTTGAACTATTCAAGTAACGAATCCGACAATCCTAAAACAAAGTTCAAATTGAATAAAATGTTTGAAATGGTGTTTCATCTCCTTTTCAATATTATCGATGCATGTCAAATATGTATTGATGATATCATCTTTCATACTTGTTGTGTATTGACGATATTGAAATAAAAAATAAAACATCATTTGAAATAAAAGATCTTGTTTGCTATTTCTATGCTTCATTGGGAGCAGTCATTAGTCGTTAGGTCTTTTTTATCATATTTTTTATGCGACTCGCATTTAATACTTTAGTTTTTTCACGTATTGTAATTCCATTGAAAATAGTCAAATGTACTACTAGCACTCCTGAAAATATTGTTTGCCAAGCAATCCATAATTATTCCTGAAAATGCAATTTTACTCTTTCACCACTATAAATTGCATCACATGCAGTTTTGTTTCAAAGTTAGAAACATAAGAAAACTCATCATATTCCATGTTCTCTCTTGTTTCTAACAAATGCAGCAACTACTGTACAAGAAAATTGGACATATAAATCTTATGAGAACCAAAAAATGGACCTTTAAAAAGTAAAGCATATGTCCAACCACAGAAGAACAATGGAGAGAAATGGAAAATGCGTTTCATTCAAACTGAAACCGCATAAGAAGCCTCACAGATTTAAATTTCTGGCCCTTCTTGTCGTACAGCGGGACTGCTCGTATGCCAGGTCTCAACTCGGAGACTGGCAGACATGTCTGCCCTCCAAAATCATCCTTGTCTGATCTATCATATTCACGCACTTCTATACGTAGTAGAGCGAGCTCTGGAACTCTTAATGGGAATGTAAACTCTTGATCCCAGTAAGGCGCCCAATCATCTTCTATTATCCTTGTTTTTCTCTTGGCATCATCGACTGGCACGCCAAGTATGTATATCTGCAACCTCAGAATGATGGGATCAAATGAAAATAAGATTTTTACTTGTGTAGTTTACAACAACTAGTGAGTACTTTCATGCACGACAGGGGAAGGTCGTTCAATGATGAATCTGCCGCGTGCCAAAGGTTTTGAAAGTATTTCGATCATATTTCACTGAGTGCTTCAGAAT
This sequence comes from Paulownia fortunei, assembly GCA_019321725.1. Lineage (NCBI taxonomy): Eukaryota > Viridiplantae > Streptophyta > Magnoliopsida > Lamiales > Paulowniaceae > Paulownia > Paulownia fortunei. The sequence goes on along the minus strand of CM033114.1, from coordinate 6,405,640 downwards.
CATCTTGCAAATTCATGAATCAACTGGAAAAGACTGCTGATTTTGCTATCTCGGGTGATGATATAACTTACTCAGCTTCACTAGCAAAAATTCACCAAGAAGTTTGACATAATGGAAATGAAGATGTAATATCTTAGTTTAATGGACATAATTCTAGTCCTACGAAAGCAAGGTTAGCAACAATTTGATTAGGCCCTTTTATTTGATGAAAAAACTGACAGACATGTTTGAAAGAGAATAAAATGGCTTGGGGATAATTAGCACTTCAATATGTGCTGGCCTGCAGTGCCTCACTCGGTCTCCAGCCTGGGGATGGCAATGGGGGCAGCTCTAGTTGGGGGTTAAGGTTTGTAAATGGGTTATAGGTGGTTAAGAGTTATATTTCAACCTGCTGATATGATTCAAATAATGTATTTGGATTGACCCACACCAGCGGCATCCTTAAATATGCCATTGGTAACGAGTAATGATCATTTAATTTTACATTTTCGATTTTAGAAAAGAATTCCCAGGCATAATGTTCATTCCAGTTTGAAATGTAATTTTAAGTTCTTCACGAACTATGTCTGTCCAAATGTACAGTTGAAGTTGCAATGATCTTGCCTTAAGGAGCTTAACCATGAGCTTTTTAAGCTTCTTCATGGAAAATGAGTGGAACTGGCTGTATCCACAAAGCTTAGCTAGAGAACAAGGTGAGTCTTGACTTGAGAGGACCCATGTTGGAACAAGTTACTGGTTTAGCTTGGGGTCATTCCTAATACAAGAATGTTGCCACATACTTGATTGTTTGATTTTTTCCTCTTAAACAAGAAAATTACCACCAATCCTTCATATCAAAAGTTAGCCTACTAGGCAATTCTTACTAACCTTTGTATAGAAGTCCGGTGGTGAATATGCATCAAAGTGTGTATGGCTGAAATCCAAACGCCAGCCATCTCCCATATACACAATTACCTATCAAATAAGAGGATTAGTATGAAACTTAATCATCAGATGAATTAATTTATCCATCCGGGTTTTGCAGTCACCTTTAATATTTTCCTCACAGGCAATGGTAATTTGGGATCAAAGACCTCATTGTTTGGACCCCTTTTCATAAGCAAGTCAGGTTTTTTCACATAACCACAGCCTCCATTCGATCTAAACACTCCATGCATCATCCAGAGAGATTTTCCATATCCCTGTTAGATCAATAGATGATAATAAGTCCAGCAAGATATGCAGGCTCCTAAGTTACACTAGCAAACTATTTAACACAAAACAAAACCACATTGGGTATGAATATTAAAATATAACTCATTCAGGATCTTATTTAAAAGCAATTTTTCATATGGCTAGAAGATGCAGGGGACGGTCAGACTGAGGCATGAATAGCCAAAAGCTCCAAGGAGAAGATCCACAGGGGAGGATACTTCACAAAAGGAGTTTTGAAATTTCAGCAAATTGACATTAACCTCGAGAGTAGAATTTTACATTCACTTGAACTGAACGTTGCCAGGTTTTAACGATTAAACAAATCTAAACGTACCATTTATTCAAGATCAAACTAGGAGTGTATTTTACCTATAGAGCATCATAAGGGTTTAAGATCTAATACATTTGCAATTTATAGGACTAGTACACGATTAGCAAAAGCACTTTGTAAGCACTAGCATGTACAGAAATTAAAGCTTAAGAATGGAAAGCATTTACTTTCATTGATAAGTGGCAAAGTGGGGTTTTAGCATCCATTTTTAGAAAGAAAAGGAATATGCTCTAATTTCTTTTCATCTCGAGCCCAAGAGAAACTATAAAGAAAAATTAAAGATTGCGCTATACTTGAACATCAAGCAAATATTGTAAGGTTGAGCTAAATCAGCTATTTAGAGAAATTCAGTACAGCTATTTGAAAATTTTATTGTGGGTTGACAATTTGTCTTCAGAAAGGAAAATAGGATGCATACTGACAATGAAGATTTGGTATTTGTCTAAATCATTTCTCGATGCAGTGGAAAGAAGAGTAGAAAACCTCAGTTGAGAGGGTTAAGCATCTATCCGTGCTTCAACTAACAAAATTGCCACTAGTATTTTTCTAAATCATTTCAAAGGTGCAGCGAAAGCAGAGTTGAAAACCTCAGCTGAGAGGGTAAAGCATCCACTATGGTCTGTGCTATTCCATATATAATCTTACACAACCAAACAAGAAATTCAAGTTAACAAGGAAATTTCAATACATCAATCTCAAATTTTCCTTAGATTTGTGAGTAGATAAAGAATACTGTAAATTAAGAACATATTTTTTCACCTTATGCAAAATGAAAGAAAAAAAGTTAAAAAAAAAGTAGCAAGAGTAAATTAAAAAAATAGAGTGCAACCAAGCATAAAGATCATGTAGCATGCAGCCCAAGATTACAAAAGTAACCTGCATATTAAAGGCAACCATCTGGGCTCCATGCATCCATCCATTAGTTGGCCTAAAATTTGATGAAGTTACTCGTGTTCCCTTAGGAAATACCCTCAATATGTTCTTTTGGGTGAACCTACCAATGAAAAGTGGGAAGGAAAAGTTAAAGGGAGGAGTTGGCTAATCATGAAAAGGAGCTTGCCTGTGAAACGGGCATCCAAGAAGATTGTAAAATACAAAAAAATTCTAGAATATAAAACAATGACTACCTGACTACGTCAGTAGCATATAATGCTGCAGCCTTTTCAAGTTCTTGTTCACTCAAACTAAGTCGACTAGCTCTATCAATTCTGATTCTTAGTACTTGCCTCAAGCCCTTTTTTTTGGCATTCCCAGCATGAATGGCAATGAGACGCTTATATTCTGGTGCTGCCAGATTGCCTGATCTTTGATTAAAGTTGTCACTATCTTCATCATCACTATCACTCTGATTTTAGAGGGGGAGAAAAAGAGAGAGTACATTAGGACCTTCACAGTTAAATGATAAAGAGAATACTTCCTTTCTCCTTTTACCTTGTCATCAGCTTCAGGTTCGTCGTCAGATGAATCTTTTTCCTTTGGTGAGGAAGTTTCTCCATCCTTGTTATTGTTCGATCCAAGGTACTCCTTGGGTGGCTTGGTTGAGAGTACAATTTTATGCTTTAAGGCTTCAGGTGAAGGAAATTCCTCCAAGCATCCTGACTCGGGGCAATACAGCATTTCTCCAAAAATTTGTGTAGCCATCTAGAAACAAATTAAGTTCTGATCCCAGTAAATAACAATTGAAAAACATCCAGAATATAGTCCATAAAGGTTAAATAGATCTTACCTCTGCCACTTTAGCCTGAAGTTCTGGTGTAAGGTGATCCTCTAAAGTAATTATGACAGGGTAGGGCGATTTAACAAATGCATGCTCTTTAATAGACTTCAAGCATTTGATGAGCGGTACTGGAGTCGTTAGTGTCCTGCAAGTTATTCTAACTTCACATTTCTTGAACATCAAAATGTCGAACAATATATTCCACACTACTATCAATATATAGACTTCTGAATCCAGGTACAGATTTGAGATGTTCAAGATGACAAGAACCTTCTCAAATGTCCTTTTTGAAGTTTACTGAGCATGGCTTCATTCTTATTCTTAGTCTTCCTCAATTTAGCACTCTATCAAACACTTAAACCATATTGCCTAGAAAGATTCTTACTATGCTGGATGATTACGTGAATTGAATCTTGAATATACTTACAATGGCAATGTTATGTGACAATGACACTTGCTGCTGGACAACAAGTAACATAGAAATAGAAGAATGTTAAAAAGAAGCTTACCGTACCTTCCATGAAGTACATGCACATTATCTTTTCCAGAATTTGGCCATAAATCAAGCTCTATTCCCCTCACACCATTTTCCAGAGCTTTTACGATTGGGATTTCACTACAGTCACTGCTCAATTGATTTCCAGTTAAGTAAGAATTGTGACCTGTATATATGAAGTAATGTTGCAATGGAGCATTCATATCATGGTGTACCTGGAATTATACAAATTGTCAAGGTAAATACAAATTGTTTCCACTTAAGATGTTTGTATTATTTCTCAACAAAATCCAACTTTTTCTACTTGTAATGTATAAAATTGTGCAAGTGTAAATTTGAAAGGGTGGGGATTTAGCAGTTCAGAAACTGCAAAAATGTACAATCTACTGATTTCTTGAAGCATTATATCTCAGAAGTGCAGGCAGTCCTGTCCAAATTCTGGAAAAAAAGAAAAGACAAGAAAAGAAAACCCATTCCCTGTTAAATTAATGTCTTATGCAAACATAGAGCTGTCTAAAATGACCTAGATTGGGATAATCTTGTTGCTTCTTGAAATACAGAAAGACAGACAACAAAGAAGCATAAGAAGAAAGTAGTTTGGAATAATAGGCGAGCCCTACTAGTACAATAGTATTTGGAAATAAAGGAACCACTCAACTATTGAGAGACAAAAAAGATTTTGCTCGTAGGCTCTGTAGACTCACTCTCTTCACAACGAGAGGAGTTTACCATGAATTACTCATTTAGCCTTGTCTTAAATGTTGGCTCTGTGGTCCTAAGTGCTTGTCTTTTTAACTTCTCCCTGGAACTTATGATCACTTCCACTCAGTTCTTTTCGAGCTCATGAACAAAGTTTTGGCATGTTAAGTCTCTTTTCTTTTAACTTCACTTGGTCATCGCTCTTGACTAATATAAGTAGGTCCAGAGCTAGCTAGTGTTCAGAAGTCACTTAAAGATTGAGTATAGGTCCTATTAGAATAGGATCACCTATGCATTATAAACTCCATTATTCTCTATTAGTAGAAAAGGCATTTGCTACTAAGTTAAAGACAACAAAAATAAAAACACTTTAAGTCTCATATCCACATTATTACATCAACTATGCATATCCTTTCAAAAGTTTCACTTAATTAGACCGTCTCCAATTAATTTCACTCCATTCCATTCAGATATCTAAGTATTCACTTAAATGCATCCCAATATCTACATCAAGGAACATATTGATATCCACTCACCAATAATTTAATTGCTAAGCACAAAACTAGTTTTTTATACATATAGTTTATATCAAACTTTTTAAAACTCTTGTATAAATAATACTAGCTAGCATTTCTTTTCTTTTTCTACTTTAAGGCACCATAGAGTGTCAATAGGATTAGTGTGATACATACAAAATCCAATATCTAAATATCAGCTATGCATTTCACTTCTCCTATATTCATTCCAAAATATAAAGGACAGCCACTTCTAAGTGGCGACGTCTTCATGTCCTTTTGACTATCACATTATCACTCAAATATAGTGAGAGCCAATCCTATCATTTATCTTGATATACATTAGTAATCTTACTTGACCATTAGGCCTATCAAAGTGATGGCTTCAAGTTACAAATCTAGCTTTTCAAGCAACAAATTTTGTGTTCTTGAATTCATTGGATGATCTACATAAACTTCCTTATCCATTTCTTATTTAGATGTGTCAACTTTTGTCATACAAAATAAACCTAGATGAAAGTGGCAACAATAGTTACGATATAGCGAATAAAGGTAAACCCCACTTAGTGAGAATATCGCTCAAAATACCTAGACTCTTATTTAGATGCAAACATTTCGTCCTTGGTTGAGCTATATACTTGTCAATCAACCCAACTACTTTGCACTTGATCTCTAAAAACCCCATATTCAAATGGTCTTGTACTTAAACAAAAGATCAACTAGCTCTTAGACTTTGTTCTTATTAGGTTCTTTTTTCATTCATAGCACTATCCTTTTAAAGCATGCAAGTGAAGTCATAAGTTCTAACTTGACTCATCAGCATTAACAAAATTACATTGAAGAATTCCCACCAATATTGTATAAATCGATGGGGAATAAATTATATTCACTCCTATTTTGTGGAATTTGAGTCTTTTTCAAGTGAGAAACTCCCACTACCTTTGAAGTCGCTCTCACTATCCCAACAATTGTTAAATAAGTTTGTAAAATCTAAACCCTTGCTAGAGAAAATAGCACCTCCTCAATCATCTTGCAACCCTATAGCTCAAGATTCATTTTGACTTCATATATGCTTGGAAAATCATCTTGAGGAAATTTCCATTGCACAACTTTATCTCTGTCATTCTCCATCAAGGTGTTCATCAACTTATGAAAACATACTTTGAATTAGAATCCCAATTATGGGTCCAAAACCCGACCTAATTTCCAACAACTCCCAAAAAGAATATATGGTACTTGAAATTGGATATTTACTGGTTTTATGAGAAGCTAAATTCGAACAAGCAATATCAGTCATTTATTCAAATGAAACAGCAGTTTCCCAGGGAACGGTAATCGTCCTTGCTCTCCCTAATACCATCCAATTTATCTCCTCCATATGTTACTTGAATTCATTAACAGAGGCATAAACAAATTACTTCATATTCACATCAATCATAGTTGAAATTGTCTTTTCTTTGATAGATTTCTATGTATCTTATCCTAAATTCCAGAGTGATCTCAACAGTTGTTTCTTCCTTGTCTTTCTGCTTGAATTTTATGTAAAACATTAATTCTCATGGGCCTCAAAAACTCCCTCAAAATTACTCCAACAAATCACTCCGGTCTGTTAGATACTTCATATAGATGACCCCAGAAAAAACATAGGATAAAATGCTGTGTGAGTTGACTTTTAAAGCACTTCAAGACCCTTAAACATTCTAATTAAATCAGACACCTTGTTTTGCCTCTTCTCTAATTTTTTGTTCTCAAGACAGGAATATCAAAAGCTTTTAAGATCCATGTCTCAATCTTAACACACATTGTCTACAGAGAAAAGGGATTTTTTTTAGGAAAAAAAAAGAAAGAGAAATGAAGAAAGAGACCTGAGGATTAATGGGGCCATTGAGATCATCGTGAAAAAGAAAATAGAAGAAGTCCTCAAGGGTGAAGCTGTGGCGCTTGTCGGAGTGGTGGCGGTGGTGGAATACATGTTGCATAATCGCCTCCACGTCAACGACGGTGCAGCCCTCCTCCCGCTGGTGCTGCACCAGGAACTTGAGCAGCTGATCCGCGTCATGTGGGGCGCCCCATCCGCGTACAGCCAGAACGCCTCCCGGACGTCCGGCGGAGGCTCCGACTCGCTGATCTTAAACTTCCGGTTAAAGCATCCAAACATCTTGTAATAATTGTAACTCCCCATTACCCCAAACCTTGATATGATACGATAAGTTTTCTCCCTCTCTCGCTTTCTCTCTCTTATTCTTGATCATAACACGAAAACTCTATGTACTCTCTGTTAATATATATCTGTATGTATCTATAATCGTTATGCGTTTGGATGGTTCTTTCCTGGAGGCATTGTTGAACGCTTTCATGGATCCATGAATTTGTTGAGCGAAAATGGAAAAGGTATCATCAAGAATTATTAACAAAAAACATAAAACAAAAAAAAAAAAAAAAAAGACAAAAAGGATTAATGAGAAATTGATGATGGGGGAGAAGAAAGTTGTGGGGATTGGATCGAAGAGGAAGAAAAAGCTACATTTAAGGAGACTGTGTGAGGCTGGATCGTTTGTTAATGGATTATTACAAACAAATGCGGGTGTGATTCCATTACGTTCGATTTTCGTTTATTCCATTTATTCCATGATTAGTACTGTATTAATAATCTTTTGAGGATGTTTTTTTCCTGTTAATTCGTGGTTTGCCACGTGCACATCTTCCCGCCATTTTTTCTTGTTTGGACGAGAATCTTTTATTTTTTTTATTTTCTTGTTTAACTTTTCAATTCTCTGATTATTTCTTTGTGTAAACAATTAATAATGTGGTAGTTCTTTGTGTTTGGTTTACAACAGTATCTGATCTCTTTGAATTGTCAAATTAACGTACAAATAAGAATTTTTTTAAGCTAATGCATTGTAGAATTCAACGTTTAATAAAAGAATTTTTAAATGATTTAGATCTGGATTTGGACCGATGGATTGGACCTATACTTTAATCCCGTTTTATATTTTTAAGAATATATATTCTTTAAATATAATACTCTAAAAATTATAATTTTTGAAAAATAATAATATGTAAATGCATAGATAATAAATATAAAAAAATAAATACAGCGGATTTCAGACGAGATGGGGCAAATTTAAAAAAATTAAAAATAAATCAAGATTCATTCTAAATTTATTTATAATTTTAAAAACTTGTATAAAAAGGATGGATTCATAACGGATCTGTTTTTTGACTCACCTCATTATCATCCCTTTTTGAAACTAAAATACACTAGTTACTTTTGGACCTTAAAGTAAAGAAATATTTTTAAAATAAAGTTAAGATGTTACATAAATCCCAATTGAACAAATTTCTTACAAAATTGAAGTTCTTTTAAGTCTTGTGTTACTAATCTATGTAAAATGGTACTAATAAGTTCTTTCCTTCTAACAGATATAAATGAAAATTTCTGGATTTGGGTGTCTATCCCACAAGTTCGAACCATTCATGTCCAATATTATTTATATATACTATACCATATAGCAGTTGATAATTTATTTATCAACTCAAACTTTAATACAGTAATTAAAGACAGATTATATATCCAAGTGAATTGACAAAATCACCATTAAGTATACTTGACTCTTATCTCCCACAATAATCAAATGAGGCCTTCACTAATAAAATCACAATCAGGCATAAATATTTGTGCAGTAATAATTGATGATACAGGTAGAATTATAATCCCCCAAGGGGCAATGGATGTGTATGTGGGTGAAACCAAAATCCCAACTAGTTACAAATACTTTTCAAAAGTTGATTATTTTCTCCCATATTATACAACACTGTTGTGGGATGAAATTTTTAGGAGGTTTTAAAATTTAAAATTTTGAATAATTACAATTATTCCTATATAATAGATTTTGGATAGGATAGGAAATGATTTGATCTCAAGATTGGAAATTATTACATGGTAAAATTCACGTACAAAGTGCATGAATTCAAATTAAGTATTTTATTTTATAAAAAATAAAATAGTTACGTTCACAACTTGTAAGCATGAACATCATTTTCTTTTTTTTCGTCTTTCTTTTCATGTGAATTGTTTTATGCCTAAAAATCCCCAACGTAATTCATTGGTGGACCGTGTTTATTATCTTCTGCCCCTCCTCTGTTCTTGGATCATTCAAAGGAGGACGTCTCTTTTATTACCACCTTTTCTCCTTATTCAAGAGACCTAAATAGACTCAATGTCCAAAAATCACACCGGCGTGGCCGTTATGACCCATCTAAAGGTCAATCTGATTTTTTTGGGTGTAAAAATTTAAAAATTTTATTAAATTTGTTAAAATCAATTGAATTAGTACAATCAGTCAAAAAATCGATTAATTTTTTTTTATTATTTATTTTTTAAAAAAAATTAAACTTGATATTTGATGATATGTATATTTGGATTTTGAATTTTTGTTAAATATATTTTTTAATTAGTAATTATACTTTTTATTGTATATATAACAATTAATTTATTATATTATCATTTTATATAATACAATAAAATATATAATTAAATTTTATTAAATCGATCGAATCGACGATTGAATCGATCAAACAACTTTTGTGTTTTTGAGCCAAAGTTCTAACACAAGGAAATCGAAGTATATACTTTATTCGATACAAACTCCTTTTTTTTTTTTTTTGGAAGATCCGCTATAATAATGAGAAAAATTTCTACATATACGCCCAAATCAATCAATAATATTAGAATCTGATAAATCAACCCGAATCGACTTACTAATGGAATGCCCTAATACGTTCGCTTTAGCCCATGACGCAATTAGAAGAATAATTGGAACAAGGGTATCGACCTTCTTAATAGTATTATTGATTAGAAATGAATTTTATAAAATTTGACTCCATACTACTGAATATGATTGAATCGATCTGATCGATTAAATGACTGACCGATAATGAGATTGGTTTGATCATCAATCCAATTATAAAAATATTGAATAAATCATAAATAATATAGTCCAACCAAAAATTACACCAAATAAATATGTTTCACCAATATTGTCTTTGAAAGCTTTATAAACATTCTATTTAATGTGAATCCGATGATTAATCCATCGTTGACAAAACTATAAGGATTACTACAATTTCAATTATCTATCAACGTGAAATAGATAATCCAATGTGGATATGGCCTAGAGTTATTTGTGAACCTACTCAACATACGAGTAGTTTATTATACATGTCAAGTAGGGTTGTACAATCAATTTTTTTTTAGGTAGTGATTTTATACATCTTCTTGTAGATATGCAATCCCAAGTGAGGGAAGATACACATAAATTTTATTTATTTTTAAGTAACATAATCTATTAATTATACCATGATACTAATTAGCAATAAAATAATTATTATAGATGGAACAACCCGCTAATATAATATTAGACAACCACCAAATGAGAATTAAATTCAAAATTGCATACCTTAAGAGTTTCACAACTATTATCCATGGAAAGTATAAAATATAAAAAGCATCAATTTTATATCACGTAACACTTAAAAATATAGATAAAGACGAAGATTATTCAAATGAAATCCAATCAGGCATGTTGTAGAAGAAAGGAAAAGAGCCAATCCCCTCAAGCCTTTCATACAGTTATTGACGGTCTGATAGAGTTGCTAAGTGGCCGACCCAGTCCCGACTCTCTGACGGGGCAATACCCAGGCCCAGGTTAAAGTGGGCCGAACTTGAGCTGAATAACTTTTATATATGCAGGCCCAGCTCGGCTCTGATCCGGGCTTCTAGGTCTGGGCGTAATCTAGGTGTGGGCAGGGCCTAACGGCCGCTTTTCTTTTTTCTTTTTAACCATCTCAAATGAATAATTTATACTAAGGTTGAATTTTAATTTTTTATTTAATTGTTCTAAATTATATCTTTTTTTTTTTTGGTTATGTTAAGTCTGATTTTAACTTTTCTTTTAAGTATTCTAAGTATATCATCCTAAGTTTTAGTCTTCAATTTAATTTGATTATTTCAAGTAGTTTATTCTAAGTTTTATCCATATTTTGTGAATTATCTTAAGTGTAGTTAGTATACAATTTTGTAATTGATTATTTTAAGTCTATCATCCTAGGATTTGGTATTAAGTTTTATTTGATTATTCTAAATTTATTATAATTTATTTCAAGTCCTTATTCTCTGAATTATTTTAAGTATAGTTAGTATTACACAAAATTTTAGTTGATTATTATAGTTTATCATCCTAAGGTTTAGCCTTTAGAATTGGATTTCTTTTAACAAGTCTAAGTTTATTATTCTAAATTTATGTCCTTTTTATGAATTATCTTGTAGCTACTATACAATTTTTAGTTGATTATTCTAAATGTATCATCTTAAAGTTTCATATTTGATTTTTATTTAGTTAGTCTAACTTTATTATTTTAAATCTTCTCAAGTATAACTAGTATATAAATTTCTAATTGATTAGTGTTTATTCTTCCGAAGGTTCTATTATATCTAATCTTACTAATAGTAATAAAGAAAAATATTACCTTAGCCAAGAAGATGATCTAAATGCTAGGCTTGCTAGTTTAACAAGAAAAGTTGAAGCCGTGGAACTTAAAAAAATAAAGGAAATCAAATCTGTGCAAGAGGAAGAAGTTTGTAGCAATTGTGAACTTTTAGGGCACTCCACCAATGAATGTCCAAACATTCCCGCACAAGCAAATTTTATGAACACATTCAAAAAACCTTTCCATTCTCCATATTCTGAAACTTACAATCCACAATGGAGAAATCATCCCAATTTTAGTTGGCGAGATGATAATTGTGCCCAACCACTGCATTCACAAAAACCACCAAACTTTTATTCTTATCCAACTCCACATACAAAATCCATTGAGGAGACTTTGCAAACATTTATGCATGAACAAACAAACATCAATAATCAGATTTCACAAGCTATCAATGAGATCAGAAGCACACTTTCAACACTGACAACTTTGCGTACTCATAAAAAAGGTAAATTTCCTACTCAACCTCAACCTAATCCTTCCACTCAGTGTCATGTTTCTTTTTCAGGTGAAAATGCAGTCAATGAGGTTAATTCAATTACAACCCTTCGGAATGAAAAAGTTATTGACAAGATTATTCATTCCAAGGAGAAAATTTCTAATCCACCTCCAGAAATGAAAAATGGAAATAGTCTTGACGACGAAGGTAAGTTTGAAGAAGGTAAGTGTGAAAATGATGAAAAATAAAAATATTTACCTCCAGCACCCTTTTCTCAAAAATTGCAAGCAACTCAAAAATTAAACTCAAATGATGAAATTTTTGAAATTTTTAAACAAGTCAAGATTTTTTCCTTTGTAAATATAGTTTGTTTATTTTCTTTATGGATATATGGTTATATGGTATCGAAGTCAAAATTCTCGATGTTTAGTTAGAAATAATTCTGAAACTATGTTTGGAAATTTATTTGAATCATCTCCACACACTTCCATCATGGCTGAAAATGAAAGTGTCCAGGATGAAAATGAGAATCAACAGGTGCGTACCATGCGTTATTACTTGCAACCTCCTCGAAAGTCTTCTCCTTCTTGTTTCATTTTTCCTCTAAATGCAAATAACTTTCGATTCAAGTCAGGTATGATCCATTTACTTCCTAATTTCCATGGTTTAGACTCTGAAAGCTCTTACTTGCATTTAAAACTCAAATGAGATTGCACAAAAGTCATTTCCACTTTTGATGATCAAACATGCACAAATGAGATTGTTAAACTCAAATTATTTTCTTTTTCTTTAAAAGATAAAGTAAAAAATTGACTTAATTCTTTAAAACCTAGGTCAATTGGCACTTGACAAGAAATGCAAGCTGAATTCTTGAAAAAATTCTTTCCAACTCATAAAACTAATGTTTTGAAAAGACAAATTCAAAATTTTTCTCAAAATTTGAATGAAGCTTTCTTTTAATGTTGGGAAAGATTTAAAGATTTGTTGAATTCATGCTCATATCATGGTTTTGAAAAATGGCACTTAATTAGTTTTTTTTATGAAGGTTTAACTGCTGAAACAAAATAATTTGTTGAAATAATGTGTAATGGTGAATTTTTTGATAAGAAACCTGATGAAACCCTAAAATATTTAGATCATTCTAAAATTTAGTACTAATTTTATTTGATTATTCTAAATTTATTATCCTACATTTTTGTCCCTTGATGTTTTATTTTATATATATATATACAACAAATATAAGAGCCGGTGACGGACTTACACTGGGCCTAAACATGGGTCGGTCCTAAAATGGGCTAGGGTAAAATGGGGAAGTTGACAGATTTTGTTGGGTTCCAACCATTGGGGCCCATTACTATTCATTGGGCCGATCCTAAGCTAGTTTTTGATGGGCCAATTACTTGCTAGGCCGGCCCAGCTATTTGACAACTCTTCTTTTACTTTTTCTAGAGATTCAAAAGGCCTTGTTTGGTATAATTTTTATTTTATATTTTTGTCTTTTCTACTATTAAAATACCTAAAAATTATTTATTTTATTTGTTTTTGATAAAAATACCATTTGTTTCTATTTTCATACTTAGATAGCCATATTATCATTGTTTTCATATGTTATTCCATTAATTTTAAATAATTAAAATCAACAAATTAATTAATAATAATTTTTATTTCCAACCCACAATAAAATAAGTAATAATTCCTCAATCCAACATAATTTGACGAGACATTACGAAAATAATGGAACCTATTTAATTATTATTCTTACACTTGTCATTTTCTATCCAATAAACTCAATATTTATACACAATATTCAAACACTTTTCGTACAAAAATCAATGTAAAGATAAAAACACATCTGAAAACAATGAAAATAAAAAATAAATATGAAAGCAAATAAGGCCATACTATTAGCTAATATCATAGGAGGGGCCTCTATTCGTACGTATCTCAATCATCAAAGTCAATATTATGTATTAGCTTGAAATTACTCGTTGAAGGAATGATATCTGGCTCACCTCTTATTAAATTAGGTCTTTAAATTCTATTCCCCTTATTTTCTCATATTTAAGTGTTCAAATTTAATAAATATATATTCTTAACAAATGAATTCAGTAGTGTGACATGATTATGTTGTATTATTATTTGTAGGAATGGATTATTGATTAATTATTTTTTTCATTTTTTGAAAAAAAGAATTAATTATTGCATTTTGGTGCATTCAATGCTTGTAAAATCATATCCTATGATAACTAAATGCGCTAATAAATTAGTGATACAAAATTTGTGAATTTATAATTTTTATTGTCCACTAGTATAGTAGTATTTAGTAAGATAGAAAGTCTGATCTATGGCAAGCCGTATCTATAACCCAACAAGTATAGACAGTATATTGACTCTAGCATTGTCAACATCGTTTCCATCTTTTGGTGGCAATTTTGTCATTTAAGTTTGTTTTGGCATTAACTACCAATTTGCCACATTCAAGTACTATTGAATATTTGGATTCTTTATTAAAAAGTAAATAAGAGAAGGAAAAGTATACTTTGGATATGAAATGAGTGGTACATCACAAAACAATCGAATCCACAACCGCCGCCGCCGCCGCCGCCGCCGCCGTAGCATCACCACTGACTCCGCCACTCACTCAAACACACATTCCGACGCTGCCCACCACATGTCTTCCAGCAAGAGATGGAATTTCAAGAATCTCTTCACATCGAATGGAGGCTGTGGATGTGGGCCAAAGGCAACTGATGTTATTGAACCCAAACCCAAGTCCAAAACCTCCTTTAAGAAACCCAACCTCTGTCCTTTTGTACGTGGACGGAAGGATTTAAATTTGAAAAAAAAAATTGAAGGGATAATTTTAAATAATTTTATATAAGATGAATTTAAAATTTATTATAATAATTTAAAAAATAATTTAAAATATAATATCAAATATTTAAAATTTATTGTATTAAGAAATTATTCAAACAAAATTGATAAATTTATTATTATGAATTTAAAATTATTAATTTCAAATGAAGTCTTAATATATTTTTGTGGTGTGTTAAAAAATCGAATTGCTTGTGTAGACTTTGACACAATTTTTAAGCTAATTTTATTCTCTAAGTCACATAAATAAAAAGCTAGAATGAAAGCAGGTGCAGGACTGAGAGTGGGTATACCAAAATCGCAAGTTGAGAAAGTTTTCTCAAAGCAAGAAGTCTTAGAACTTGTATTAAAATTAAATAAAATTAGACATAATAATATACATTGTTGTTGCTATTTTAAATTTATGTCATAAGTTTTGTAATTCATACTGGCCCATTTCTATAAAATAAATTATATAGCCATTCATGCTTATATCCTCTCTAATCGATGCCTCCATCTATTTCTCTCTCGCTTCTTTTAAGTTTTAAGTTTTTTTTTTTTATTTGATTTCATCAACATCTCTCTTCTCCAACCATGGTCTTTTACAACAACGTTGTTCTTATGGCCTCTTCTTTGCCTTTTGGTTGCCTTTACCATCACCTCTTTTACCATTTTTATCCTCCATTTGAACTTTTAACACACTACAAATTAGTGAAAAAATAAGATCGCGGATTAAAAAACCTTAAAGCATAAACTAAGAAATGTTAAAGAGTCCCTTAAGCAACTCCACCGCCACAAAGTTGCCGGAGCAACAAGGGCCTCCGGCGAATTATGTGACCTAAATTGATAGCAGTTGAACCATCAACTAAACAATTTGTAGTTCGGTAATCTGAACGAACCAAACTGAAATTTCGATAAATACCTAGAATTGAAAAGTTCAATTCCATGTTCGATTTTAATTTTTATGAAATTCAATATTCAGTTCAATTTTAGTTTTTTATTTCAATTTATGGTATTGAATAGAGAATTATTGTTTTTATATATTTTTATATTTCATTTTTATGTACATATTTTATATCCATTATTTATTTTTATACTACTTTTAATATTTTTTTACTTACCAAAAATAAAAACAAAAAACAAAAAACTATTATTATAATTTTAATATTTAATTTTTTAAATATCTTATTTTTTTAGAAAAAAACAATTACCTAAATACCGAAAAAATTCAGTAATAATCAAATCAATTAATTTAGTTTGATATTCATTAATATCAAATAAACACCCCAGTTGTAAAATAACCCTAATTATTTAAGAGCGGAACCTAATTACATATTATACTAAGTATTTTGAATTTGTTTGTTGACAATCACCTTACATTTATGATTTTATTGATTATAGATTCAAGTCACCTCAAAGGAAGCTGAGGAACCAACCGTTGTCATCTTTAGAAAAAAAATACTACTTGAATGTGCTCATCTCATATCAATTTCTAATAGAGATGATAATATGGCGGGTTCAAATCTTAACCCGTAATGAACCCACCCCATTCGGAGTAGGTCCAAACCCGATCAAACAAGTCTCGGGTGGGTAACGGGTCTACTTTTTGAAACTCAGGCAGGTCCGGGACGGGTAACGTGTCCGACTAAACTCGCCACGAACCCACCCGTTATATTTAATATTTAATATTTTTTAAATATATATATATATATATATATTTATGAGCAGTGGAGAGTTAGTCTAAGATTTGGACATTTCATATTTAACGTTCAAAAGCCATTAGCCAAGTTGAATAGTTGTCCTTTATTCATTTTCAACTTTTCTTCTTCATCCAGTACTTGTTTGCCCTTTCTCTATTGTTTGGCATGGCAAGCTCACCGCAAGGCCCCAAATTTCCCAATCAAGCCCGTGCCACCGATATTATACTGCAGTGGTAAGAGATTAGACCCATGCAGTCGTAAATAAATTTATTTAGGTAATATTGTAACTTTCATTATGATGATGAGAATGACTTTTTACAAATTTGTATAAATAATAAGACTACTCTAGTTTCTTTCAAAAGTATTATTTGCATTTTATCTAATTTAATACATGCACTGGCATGAATCTATATGAATAAATGTGTTAAACATTAAATATTGAAAAATATTGACTGCTTAGGAGCTAAAATACTTAAATGATTGATAGCACTTTACCATTTTTCCTAAAAAATGGTTCTTTGCTTGTATTTAAGAGAATTTGTAATTTTGTATGTGTGGTTGTTGAGTGCTAAGTCAATTCTCCTATAATTAGTATTTGTCTTTGTTTATGAATCATTATTTTATATAAGTATTGTACATGGCCTTATGTAGTAAATTTATTTGATATGAAGCTTTTGAAGGATAAGATCATTTATTGTTCTTGTTATCTTCTGTGTGCAGGTCCCTTACTTATTTATTATTCACCATTAATAATTAATAGATGGAATCTCAAGAAGAAGATAATTCTCTACCATATATTAATGTCCAAGAAAGCAATGCGGCAATGGAAATCACATCTGAGAATAATAATGAAGGTATTGACTTGGAAGTTGAGAATATTTTTGAAAATAGTGATAAGAGAAAACATACATTGGAGGCTTAGAACCACTTTAGGAGATTAATGGTTGATAAAACTAAGTATGCAGAGTGTAACTATTGCAAAACCGGTCTCAAAGCTCCACCTAGTTATGGAACTACTCATTTGAAAAAATATTATGAGAGGACTTGTAAAAAGCGACCAAGAAAAATGGATACACATCAAAGTCTAATGATGGCAAACAAGAAAATTAGTGGCCAAGAGCGGAATACGCATATTTTCAACCAAGAAGACTCGAGGCATGAGCTTGCTAGGATGGTCATTTTACATGATTATCCTCTTAGTATGGTTGAAACTATTGGGTTTCGAATATATTCTACTAACCTCCAACCTTGTTTTAACATGATCTCAAGAAACACACTTAAAAATGATGTTTTGAAGATTTACAATGATGAGAAAGACCAAGTGTTACAAATTGTTGGACAAGCTTAAGTGTCGAATTACTATCACAACTGACATGTGGACGTCAAACAATACCAAGAAAGGTTTCATGGCAGTTACTGGACACTTTATTGATGATTCATAGATTCTACAAAATTGTATTTTGAGGTATGTTTAATTTTAATTTCTCAATATATGATGCATTTAGAAAAAAAATATTTATGATATCTATTTATTTATTTTTAGGTTTGTATGTGTTCCAGCTCCACATACAGCTGAGGTGCTATCTAATCTAATTGTTGAATCTTTCATGGATTGGAACATTGATCGTAAAGTATCAACAAACACAGTAGACAATTGCACGACCAATGATGCCATGATTCATCTTCTGTCAGACAAGCTCTTAATGAGAGATTTATCACTAAATGGAAAGGCACTTCATATGTGTTGTTGTGCTCATATTTTGAATTTGATAGTGAAAAATGGTCTGGAAATAATTAGTGGTGCAATTGAGAGGAAACGTGATAGTGTCATATATTGGACTGCTTTACCTTCTAGAGTAGAAAAAATTGAAGAAATTGCACGTCAGTTGCATATTAGTTGTACTAAAAAATTATCTCTCAATTGTAAAACTCATTGGAATTCAACTTATTTGATGTTAAAAACTGCAATAATATATAGAGATGTGTTTCCACGAGTTAAATGTCGAAAGAAATACTATAAAAATCCACCAACTAATGAAGATTGGGAGAATGCAATTGAAATTTGTGGGAAGTTGAAATTTTTTTATCAAGTAGCTGAGATGTTTTTTGGTACACTATCCCACTTCTAATTTTTATTTTTCAAAAATTTGTGATATCAAATTAAAATTAGATGAGTGGATGAAGAATCCAAATATGATGATCCAATGTATGGCGGAAAAGATGTTGGCAAAGTATGAGAAATATTGGGATCCTTGCTATATTATGATGGGGGTTGTTGCTGGTTCAAATCCTAGGTATAAAATGAAACTAGTTGAGTTTTACTTCCAATTAATATATGGCAAATGTCACAATTCAAGGTAGATGAGATTCGACAAAATTATTATGATTTGTTGGCTGATTACCAATCAAGGGATGCAACTTCAAAGGAAAATAGCTCGAGTGTTGGTAGTTCAGGAATCGTGGGAAGGATACCATTATTTTGTGCTTCTAGTCTTGTTGATCCATTTGAGAGTGACACTTTAGAGATGTTTGACCAATTTGTGGCTTCAAATTCAAATCCTACTACTTTATAACTTCAGAATTGGATATGTATTTGGAAGAAAGTGTATTGCCAAGAACTCAAAATTTTAATATTCTTAGTTAATGGAAGACAAATGAAGTTAAATATCCTAATTTACAAAAGATGGCAAGAGACATTTTAGTTATTCCAGTTTCAACTGTAGCATCTGAATCTGCTTTTAGTAGTAGCGGAAGATTAGTTTGTCCTCATCATAGTAGGCTTCACCCAACTACTTTGGAGGCAATGATGTGTTCTCATCGTTAGTTGTGGGATGATATAAAAGGTAAATAAATTTGTAATTCTTTTTTATCATTAAATTCTATACTACAATATGTAACAAAATTTATATAATTTCTTTGTTTATTCTTGTAGGTACTTGTTCGACAGTCGATGGTTCATCAACTTATCCTACAATGCTTGATGAAGAAGACGATCATGAACAATTTGTTAGTGAGACAACTAATTAATTTTATTGTACTCATTTGTAACAAAATAAATATTGATTTTATTCTATTATGAGGTGTGTGATTTGAAGATAGTAATGTGTTCTGTGAGATTGTATTATATAAATGTTTGTTTTTGGTTGCTGTGAATAAATTATTATTCGATTGTAAAAATTATATTGGAGTTTGTTGACCGAACTATAGGCGTTTGGATGTTTAATTTATTTTGGGTCTGTTTTTTGCATTCTCATTAACAAGTTTGGTGTAAAATAACTAAACATTGCTTAACAGTTGACTAGTTATTACATAATTTTGAATGTTTTAATTTATAATATAATAATATAGAGTGCAATTTTATGATTTGATTACAAATTTAAACTTTAAGACTTTGGATGATTTTCAATACCAGTAATTTGAAACTTTTAAATATTTTGTGGTCAACTTAAAAAATTAATCTTTTCGGGTTGGAAGGTCCAGCGAGTTGGACCCATCGGGTTTCGAGGCGGGGCGGGGCGAGGCGGGGTTTGATCCGAGGTAGGTCACGAGTTCTATTTTTTTATGGCAGGGCAAATCCTTGGTTTAGCCAGACCAATATCAAATCCACGATGTTGTCATCCATAATTTCTAAGGACATTTTGGTCAAATGGAATCTCAATTACATAGAGAATAAAAATTTGAGTTATACTTTTGCTTCCTTCATAATGTTTTCCATGAATCTTACCTAAACTTACTTTATAAGATTCAATAAATCACATCAATTACTCCATAATTTTATTTACTTCATAATTTGTCGTTCATTTTGAAAGAACTAATTAATCCTAAAAGAACTAATTAATCCTAACCAGACTCTACATAAAATAAAATAGTTCTTAAATTATAGATGCCTAAAAACATGAGAAATTAATTTGTCTAGCATTATTAAAATTGGACCACCTGTTGGGCTACTTCTACTACAAGTGAAAGTTCAATTCTACCTCTTTCACATGCATCAATCACCATCGTACACCATGTTATCAAGTAATATGGTACACCATGTCCACACCCCTGGCCCTAACTCCTACTCAGGTGATTCAACTTTCAAGTTTCTACATAATACCAAAATAAAAACTTCAGAAAATAACCTGCAGAGCTGGGAATTTGGCCATTTTCTTTACCTTCAGGTAAGTCATTTTAGGCGGTTCAAGACTAATAAATTTTGCAGCCACAAAATTAGGAACAGAAAAGTGCTATCGAAAGGTAGGTTCGATATAGAATTAACATTCTAACGCTTAAACTAACTAAGGTTAAGTAATTCTTCTTTTTTAGTTCAAACTTCTTGCTTCAAAGTTTCTCCAAAGCTCAGCTAAGCCTCACCCTGTTTGTTTCCACCCTTAAACAAACAAAGATACCCTCACTATAAGCCACAGTTTAGTTCAATTCTTAAAACTTTATTCACCTGGAAATGAGGAAAGAACCACACCTGTATATTTATATCTATCTACCAAGAAATTTTAATTGACATCTTGTTAATCTAAAAGAAAATTCTGATATCAAGTCTTCATTTAATCTCAAATTCTGGACAAGATATCCCTCAAATCTTGATTTAATCTCAAATTCGGGCAATGATCTGGAGGAACCAAAAGTTAATAGAGTTATAAGAACTGCACTTACCAAATCAGGATCAACCAACTTGATCACATATGTTTCCCCAACACTACCGACCTCAAAGTTCTCTCCCTACTTCCCTTCTCTCTTTGTAGCAAAATGTACTGTTCCGGTAAAATAGATATCATCTGAGCTTATAGGCCAAGCATTAATATTTTCAATGGTACTAACTACTATTACTCCCCACCAATGGAAGAATTTAAAGGCAATAGCGTATTGTCATCACCGTGTCTTTACTAGCAGGGTAGTTTATCTTCTTCTAAAAACATCCACTGTCAACACAGTGATATGGTGAAATGTATGGGAAACTATACACCAGATGTTCATATCCATAATGTCAATGAACAGATACCAGAAGAAATTCACATGTTGTAATCAGGTTGCAATGGCATTGATTTGGGACGAGCAAATTCAATCAAACAAGTCAAACCTTAATTCCACGGCATTGTCACGTGACCTTGGAGTTCATATCATGTTGCACATCAATTAATGACCGAGCATCCATCTGGGCTAGACAATGGCCATATACATGATAAAACCCATCATCTTCTACCGGCACCAATAAACAGTCCAACACAGAATCTTCAAAACATTCTAACTTTTTGAGTCAAGTGTAATGGTGCAGTAACTCACCTTTCAAGCATGCACCTGCAGTTGTCAACAGAAGTATATCTGGTTCAATGAAAGGTCATCAACTGTTCAATGCAATAGAGCTGAATATTTGACTCCAGAAACTAGTGAATCATTACAATCATCAGCCAGTTTTTCTGCCAAAAAACTGATCGGAACTACCCTTGCTCCAAATAAGAAGTCAACCACTAACAGCATACAAAGATGATGAATCTCCATAGAGACCACCATCTCCTGAACCATTTCCGGGAAAAGAACAGCGGAATCATTTAACAAGAGCATTCCACAAACAGAATCTAGTCGTTACCAAAGAAAATAGCAAGAAGATAAGCATTGCAACAGCAACTGTGTCATTTAAGTGCGATAGCTACCAGAAGAATAGATTATTCATTGTGCTCAACCTTCCACAAGATCAGACTATACAGAGAATTATCAAACTTAGTGCAACTTGTGAGGAAATCTTAAAGATTGTGAACAAAAACTCCATCCCCACTGGGCACCAAGATTGCACTTAGCTACAAGTTATTGGAGGCTTCGATCTGAGAATTTACAATGATATAAGCACCAACATAGAGAACTCAAGATATAAATTTGGAACTTGACTCCTGATGCTGCAGTGAAGTCAAGTTTTAGGCCAACAACATGACAAATCCTGCCTACCCTCCAGGAACAACCAGAGTGTTGAGAAGAACCCAGTTTCGGTTCAAAAGACCAGTTGAGCATTTAATCATACGCTTATGTTGCAAATTGTGGAGATAATTATATTGTTATTGCCAAAATTCCAGTATCTGATATCAATCTCATAAAACTCAAGCGAGCACTGCTAACTAATTCAGTTTTTCATAAAGTTCGACCAAACTACACATCTGGATGTTCACTCAAAACTTTGGCTACCTTCAGGCACAGAGTAAGTTGCTGTTTGCACCTGATGCTGCTGCATCCAGATATGAAATGTGTGGCAGCAACTCAAAATCTTCTTCTTTTCACTCTAGCATCACTGAACCCATCTTCATGCCAGACCCGTTCAACAGGTCTGTAATTTCCATCCTGCTGCTCTTCAATATTTCTAATTCGCCTCGATACCACCAAAGATTGATGCTTTATGCGCCCGTCAAACTCCCTTTCTCGCATATTACTTCTTTCAACAAACTCTGTATCTGCATCTGGACAGAATCTATATGGTCTGGGGCCATCATTCAGATGAAAGCGGAAATTGTCATTGTCACTGCTATAACTCGGTCGAAATGAACGAATAGGTCCCCGTCTCTCAATGAACTTTCTTCTCTCATCAATGCTTTCATCACCACGAAGCTCATGAAACTTGTTGGAATGTAATGGCCCATTCATGTACTCATCACCATCTCCCATCTCTCGAGAATCTAATGCATCTGCTCTCCTAGCACTTCTTGGAAAAACTCGTGCAGGTGAGCTTCTCCTATTGGAATTGGCCGATCTAGGATGAACATGCTCCCGTCCAGAATCCACATCCCTTAAGTCATTAGGATGACGTGCAACATAGGAAGGAGAACCACGCCTTCTAGCAACCATTTCATCACGGAAACAGGCACGGTCAGGAGATCTCATCCTTCCCATCCTATACAAAGCTGGAGATCTATGCTGCTGAGTTAATTCTGGAAGCCCATTGGGAGATCTCCTCCGAGGAGATGACCATGGACCAGGAGACCGTGTTCGGGATCTAACAGGAGATTTTGATCGAATTCGAGGATAACCCTTTCTTTGCATGGTAGAGAAATTCCTGTTCCCTCTGACGAGCTGACCATCAAGTTCGTCATATATAGCTTGTGGACGACTGTAAATAGGATCAATGATATCATCAGATAAATGTCGCATAAACTTGTCACCATGCCGAAGTCCTACCACATCAGAGCCAGCCTCAACGGTGCATCGACTTGGGCTCATATTTCTAGGAATTCTGCGAAGCATTTGGATGCCCCTTGTTACAGGGCCATCTCTATCTCCAGGAGAGATCCTCCTTAAGGATGCACGGCGTAGTGAAGGAAATTCATCATTCATTGTCTTCCTTCTATTGCTACCCAAAGCAGTACCATCTTGTGGAACACCATATCCATTGCATTCAAGGTCAACATCAGAAATGGAAGATGCATGTTTACGTCTGATGACCCGATAATCAGATGGGCCATAAGAAGTTTCAGATGCAAAGTGATGATCAGAGTCCCATTCACTACGTAAGGAGCCAAAGCGGCCAGATATCCTCCCCTTTCCAAGCATGAAGCTTGGTCTTGAATTCCTGAGTGACTGATCATGGACCCTATCTTTTGCAAATTTGTTTGAACCACCAGTGTAGATTTCACCTCTGTAAAATAAGAGGAAAGTAAAATATAAACAACATTTTTGGACATGGAAGCAATACAGCATACAAAAATGAAAAAATAATAATAATAAAGATATACAACAACAACAACATCACAAGATATTCACCTATTCCCATGTATCTCTCCATCAAAATCAGAGTATCTTTCTTTTCCATTTCGTGATGTCAACAATCTGTTCGGAATAGATCTTGTTTTACAAGGAGTTGTCACAACAGAAGCACGAGATAAATTTATGATGCGGCTCTTATTGCCTACATTGCTGGAATCTTTAGTAGCATCATGGCCATTTAGAGATGCTTCCACCACAGACAAAGGTGAGTCATTCTCTCCTGAGCAGATTTCTTTAACAACCTTATCAGTAGCCTCATCACCTAGTTCAACACCTATCCCATGGCTTCCATTAGTTGGACCATCACTGGTGATTTCTTTTCCAGGACTCTCCTCTTCAGCATTTTTTCTTCCTGATAGACGTTTTTCTGGAGTGACGCTGATGGATCTCTTCTCATCAACTTCTACTTCTAACACTTTGTCTGATAATTTTTGCAAAGAGTTATCTTCACTGGTAGGCTCATAACTAATACTGACACAATCTTTATTTGGGTCACAATGAGTTTCCTCATGATTTTCCTTTACAGCATCTTTTCCGTCAAAATCAGACGAACCGATGTTTTGGTCACCCAAAAGAACAGAAGGCTGCAAATTTCGAGAATCACACTCAACAAGTTCTAAATTGTCAGTCTTCTTTCCCTCAATAATTGGATCTTCTCCAGCTGAACGTTGCAGAGGCTCTCGAACCTCACCATCCTCATATTCTTCATCTTCCTTATCACAAACATTTTCTCCTATATCCATTGAAGTCTCAACAGCACAATTTCCCTGAGATTCACAATCAGATCCAAAAGAATCTTCTTCAAGCATTTCAGCTGATAGGTTTATCTTTTCCTCACCATTTACAGCTACCTCGCCATATTGGCATAATTCAATGGTATGCTCATCAACCCGAGCTAATTTGCACTTATCAGGATCTACAACACTTTTACTCCCTACCTTGCATGGCCTTAATTGTTTGTCATCCTGGCTGACAGGTTTAGAAACCATACTAGCAATCTGCTCATCAGGTGTATCATTGTGCTCATGTAATTCTTTACTATGAAAAGAATGTTCAGATTGATTTGACAAATCTCCACTTGTGGTTAACTCTGAACAAGTTGGCAACCTTGAAGAACACGAATTCTGTGGCATCAAAGCCACAGGCAGAGCCGAAGAAGATGCACAGCTCTCTTGATGCTGCATAACCC
This sequence comes from Paulownia fortunei, assembly GCA_019321725.1. NCBI lineage: Eukaryota > Viridiplantae > Streptophyta > Magnoliopsida > Lamiales > Paulowniaceae > Paulownia > Paulownia fortunei. The sequence goes on along the minus strand of CM033114.1, from coordinate 6,380,218 downwards.
TTTCAACAGATTGAGGTAGTATAGTATCTTCAGACTTGCAGGCTTCCTGATTACCCTCCTGAACCACTTCAGACTTTATTGATCTGTGGTCAACTAATTTCTCCAGGCTAATAGATGACGACTGCAATACAGTTTCCAGGCTGTGGTTATTGACGAATTCTCTTTTCACAGAACTAAACTTCAATAATCCCATATTACTGCTGCTACAACTACCTACGCTACAGTCACGTTTTGAATTCTCATCAACAGGTTCTGGTTTCACGGTCCTATTCACATTCGCAGCTGATAGCTGTAGCTGTTGCAAATTTAAGTTTGGACTCACACTGGTAGAGACTAAATAATCCAATAAAGAAGAACGCTCCCTGCTGGCATCCAATTCCCTCTGTGGCATAGCAAGTCTAAGACCAAGGGAATCGTCAGTCTTGCACTGCTGGCTAGGTTGTGTAGATGCATTAGAAGAATTGGATCTATGACCATCCAAAATATGTTTTCCTTTACTCAAACTGAGACCAACTGTACCAGCTGTAGTCAAAGAAGATTTCTCAACGTGACAACTATTGCTCTTGCTGAACACACCAACATCAACAAGCCTGTGAGCAAATGCATCACTATTGGTAGAACCAGCCCATACATCCATAGTTGTGTTTAAATCCCAATTTGATCGATTAGCACACACTCTACCGCCAACATTATTTATGGTGCAATCACTCTTGTCATGCAGAACAAGCTTTTCCTCCCTTAAAGCCAAACTCAGCAAAGAAGGATCTGACTTGTCAGACTTAGGGCAAATAGCTTCAGTATTTTGATGTTCCAAAGCAGGAACAAGTGGTTCTTTTGGTCCTAATGACAATTCAACATTCATTGAACTCGTAGACAGTTCAAGTCTACAGGTACCTTCAGTTTGTCCGCTAACAATTTCCTGCTTCACATTCGATGTTTGAGAACCCATACAGCTTTCTGGAACTTCAGGCTCTGAAGATTTTTCATTCAACAGGATATCCATATTATTCCCCAAATCATCTATAGGACCTAAACTAACACTGGGTTTTGCCTCTTGAGGCTTGGATGCAAAAGTGTCCACTTTAGCTTGTCCCAATTCTATATTTTTCGGAGTAACTTCTTCTTTTTTAACTATTAAAGCAGAAGTCTTGCTCACATCAGAATTGCAAGGAGAGGATGTATTTCTTGCACCACTCAAGGATAACCCTTCATCTGGGATGTTAGATTCTTGTTTATTCTTTGAATCGTGGTCCTCAGAACTGGAAGGCTTTTCTTCTGGGGAAGGAGACGAGGGACGGATTATAGGAAATCTTCTCTTCTTAATAGGAATAGCACTGGAAAAATTAATAGACAGCTGCTGTTGTACCTGCTGCTGCCCGGAATATGCCCCAGGCTGCAGATAACGGCAAATTTAATCAACAAAATTTCAAATTCAAAACTTTTAAGCACTAAGATATCTAGAGTCAGATGAAAAACCTCTGCATTTCCTGGAATTGGCATGAGTCAAAAATAGAATAGCCCTGCAAACAATAGCTACTCAATCAGGAAAAGTTCAACACATTTTAAAACATAGATTAGCACTATAGCACATAATTATCTAAAGGGAAAGCTATTTAATACTCTAAAATCATGAAACCAGACTCAAAAACATTAGGTTTATAGTATCATAAATTCAGCCAGCAATGAAATTAATAAATTTATTAGGTTTATAGTAACAAGCTTTTCAACTATAAAACATGGGCAAAAAATGCGACCGACAACTATAGCTCCTTTCGGACTAGAGAAATAAACACCACAAAAATCAAAACTCTTATCAAATCGGCATCGAGAACCATTTTTTCTTAACTCTTTTCCAATACAAGAAAACAAAATAGAAAAAAAAATATTTTTGCTAACAAGACAAGACAATATTTTTATTAAGATACAAAAAATAAAAGAATTTTCCGGTGAATCAAGAAAATAAAATTTTCCCGTGAAAGAACAAATCAAGCCGAAGCAAAAACAAGAAAACAAAAAAAAAAGAAAAAAAAATGCAGATCGGAACCCAAATCGAGAGGCGGTCGGCGCTTGATTTCACATACGAAACAAAACCACACACTTCCAGATAATAAAAATCTTTCGATGCACCGCCACAAGAAATTACCTAGCGAAATCTGAACAGAATCAGAGAGGCAACAAACCAGATAGGGAGGAGTGAAAAAGGGAGAAAATTCCTCAAAAGGGTTTGTGGTGTGAAAAGGAGAAAATGGAAAAGGAATGGAAAATGGAGGAGGAGGAAGAGAAGACGACGACGACGACGACTGAAGGTGGTTTCCAAGTGGTTACCATAGAAATAAATAAATAGTGATGTGATATTGATGAGTGGGATTGATGGGTTAGGGTTTGTGCTTTTACAATTATTGCCATTTTTCTATCATTTATAATCATGGCGTCAAGGACCAGCTAATTCTTCATTTTTTTTTTAAGTTAATATAAATAAATGTAATTTTCTATTTCTTTTAATAAATTCAAGTTAACATAATTTTTAGATTAAGTTTAATAAGATTTCAAATAAATCGAGCTTATATCAATAAATACGACTTAAATTTAAATTATATCGAGTGCGAGCTTTAATATAAATTTCCAAATAACATCCGTGTGATAGAAATAAAAATTTGAACACTGATTTTTGTGCACTTTATACTGTTTTAAATAATATCTGAATTTATATTCCATTTTGTATTTAATGACTCTGATTATTTAAAATTGATTTGAGATTTCGAGTTGTTTTGCATAATGTAATTGGGGGCAGACTCATATTTATTTTCAATCTAAGCTCGAATTTTCAGAAAAAATCAATTAAATTTGAGAACAAAAATTTATATTATTTCAATCAGATTGATTGAAATCTAGTATGATAATATAATTGCTGATTATTTTATATATTAATTTGCGTTCTAATAAATCACAAATAATGGCTACACTTGGTTCATTTTTAAAAAGCAATTTTGGGCTTTCAACATGTGTTTGTTAATTTTTAAAATTATTTTAAAAAAATATCTTCAATAAATAATCTTATTTTTAGTATATATCCTATACTCAGTCAACAGTGTTTTATTTTTATAAATATTATTTATTATACAATTATAAATCAATAAGACAAGCACATTAAAAAAATAAAATGACAAATCAACATGATCAACTGGTCAAATTTTGCAAATGGAGGCATTTTTCAATTTTCACACATTCTTCATGAATTTATCAAAACTTTTTTACAAAATGTTTCCTTAAACCATCTTGTAAAATAAATCCAAAGCATAGTGAAAAATATTGTACTTTTTATAATATTCCCCTAAAACAAGCAATAAAGTTACTTTTATCATAATGAGAGAATAATTTTTAAAACCTTGATGTGAAAAATAAAATAAAAAAATTAAATGTTGATAATATAAAATTATAAATACAATTAATTTTAAAAAATTCTTATATAAATCAGGTATAAAAATATGAAACGATTTGAATTATATTATGTTAATATATTATGAATCTTATTACTACTATAATGTATCTATAATAATTTAATTTTCCATAATCTTATTTTATTGTTTTGGGTAGGTGGCTGGATTGTCACGCCAGCTGACAGCGTTGTGGAATCGCGTGCCGACACGTTCGCTCCGAGAGCGACCCCCACAACTACCCCCAGTCTGCCATTTTCTCAAGAATCAATTTCCTAATAATATTCTTTCTCCAAATTGAACGGCCGCTAAGAGTGGAATCAAGTAAAATAGAGATGGGTCGATTAATGCAATTTTGTGCAGTTTTAATAAGTCGAATACGAATAAAATTTTAATTATTTTATATTTTTATAAATACAAAAGTTTTTTTGAAGTTGAAATTCAAGATATATTTATGGTAAAAAGTGTCTAGCCAAAAAAAAAAAATTATGGCATGAATAATGTGTTCAAAAACACAAAAAAGAAAAACACTGTTGTGGATGCGGTAATCCTGAATTGGACAACCATCTGACTTTTCTTTAATTGTGTGTGTGCAAGTCTAAGTGGGTGTTAGCCCTAAATTTATTTAAAACATTTTATAAGTTGTTACATCTTATAAAATATTTTTTAAAATATATAATATTTTATATTTTATTTTAAAAATAAATTATTAAAATATTTGAATAATTTTGTAATGATAATTTTATAATTAAAATTATTAAAATTAAAAGAGTTTGTTAAAATAAGATTTTAATTTGAAAATAAGTTAGATTGGAAGTACTTTTTTTATGAGTTTATAAGTTTTTTTAAAAAAAAATATTAAATATTTTTTAAAAATTTATAAATTTTTAAATAACTTATAAAATATTTTGAAAAAAATACAACCAAACATATTATAAAAAAAATAGGGCCTAAGTCTAAAAGGAAAAAAAGAAAGAAAAAGTCTAAGTCTTATGCTAAGGAAATTGCACACCCCACTTGAGCAATAATTGCACCCTTAATGGTTTATTTGATGTGCTTGTTCTTTTCCCTACCAAAAAGTCTTTGAATATTAAAGGATATTGATCCTTGATTGAAGAAGGTGAATAGTCAGACTAATGGTCCCTCCTATAATAGACTCAATTATGAATATGAATGGAGAAATGCATGTTGGGCTATTACCATCTTTATCCAATTCTTTATCCTTTTTTTTTTTTCTCAAGTTGATTTTTATTACAGTGTGTCCAATAAATTAATTAGATGATTGCTTTTATATTTTTATAATAAATATTTTTTATTCAATAATATCAATAAATTAATTATTTTTTTATTTTTGTTTGTTTTTATTAATTTAGATGATGTTTTTAAATCATATAATTATAGGATATGGTCATATATATAATGTCGATCATAAAATATGTATTCATGATTTTGATTTTAAATCATTTCAAGTCGAGAATTATTGAAATAAGACAATAATAATTCAGCATAACTTAGATATATAATATATGCTCGTAAAGACAATATCTCATTTCATGGATATTGGTGTAAGAATACTAGTGTATGTATGTGAGTGCTTGTTAGAGAACAAATGTATTGAATAATTTTATCTAAAAATTCCTAATTAAAAATGAATATTGTTGAATATGAAATTTTTACATTACGATAGTGTAAGATAAGTCCTTAAATTTGAGATATTATGATTATCTTATACATGATTGATTATATTTTGATTGTAATTTAATTATGAGTACAAGTTAATTAGTAGTCAATAAATGATCCATCACCTATTTACATGAATAAAAAAAATTCATATGCTCATGGTTCTTGACTTGAAACTTCTTAGTCAAAGATGGATGAAAGTTAAAAAATAATTTATTTTTAAAAAAATTATCATTGAGTCAAATAACTGATAATGGGTACAAAGTTATTGGTTATTGGTTATTTGCGTTTCGACTAATAATTAATATCGTAGGTCTAATCGAAAAATTAATTGATAGAAAGATCGTGCTTGCATAATATCCGTAATTGTAAAATCTTTATAGCGTATTATCAAACACTAACCATGATTGGTTGATTCATTAAGTTAAAATGACGTCCATTAAAAATTCTTAAAATCAACTCCTTTAATTCAAATAATCCACCAATCATAATTAACATCTAACAATACACCATAAAAGACCTAGATGTAGGTGAAATAAAAAATATTTTCAATTACAGATGCTATGTCAGTGCAGTTCTTCCATCAATTAATCTCTTGATTGAGCATAGTGTATGATTTATTAGTTGAAACTTAAATAAGCCAATAATTATGTGTCAATTCTTAGTTATGTGACTCCATGGTAAAATTAAAAAACCCTTTTTCTAACTTTACTAACAAGTTAAGAATCGTTAAAAATATAGGAGATTTCTCTATTCATTTAAGTAGGTGATGGATTACTAGTATAAGAATACTAGTGTGTGTATGTGAATACTTGTTAGAAAATGAGTGCAATAATAACTCCGCCTAGAAATTTCTAAGAAAAAAATGAATATTGTTGAAAATGATTTTTTTACAGTACAATAATACAACATTTGACCTTAGACTTAGGCATTATGGTAATATTGTGTATAATTGATTGTAATTTGATTTATTCTTCCAAATATAGGTTAATCGTTAATCATGAGGGGAATATTTTGAGTGCAATTTAATTATGCATAGAAGTTAATGAGTAGACTATGATCCATCACCTATCTAGATAAATAAAAAAAAAAATATTTTATCCATAATTTTTTACTTGAAAATTCTTAATCAATGTTGGATGAAAGTTAAAGATTTTTTTTCTTCTTAATTTTATCGTTGAGTCAAATAACTGGTAATGGGCACACAATTATTAGTTATTTGGGTTTCGACTAATAATCTATATTCTAGACCCGATACGAATATCAATTAATGGAAAGATCGAAATTGTATAATACATGTAACTGAAATGTTTCCTTCTCACCTATTTTTAAGTTTTTATAGTGTATTACTTAACGCTAACCATGATTGGTAGGTTCTTAGAATCAACTCCATAATTCAAAGAACCCATCAATCATGATCAACATTTAGCAACATGCTTTGAAAATATAGATATAGGTGAAATAACAACATGCCATAAAGACTTAGATATAAGTGAAATAACATATATTTTTAATTACAAATACTATGCAAACAGTCATTCCATCAACTAATTTTCGATTGGGCATAGGGTATAGTTTATTAGTCAAAATTTAAATAACTTAATAACTATATATCAATGCGTGACTCCACAGTAAAATTAGAAGTTTCTTTTTATAATTTCATCTTGGCTCAGCTAAAAACTTCCAAACTAAAAATTGTTGAAAACATTGGGAGATTTTTATATTCATCTAGTTAGAGGATCATTCGTCACTCATTAACCACTACAAGTAATTAAATTGCACCCAAAAAATTTTCTTTGTACTTATTCATGTAATCAAAAAATAAATCAAAACACAACCAACTATGTATAAAATTATCATGATATCTCATGTTTGAGGATTAATTTTGCACTATAGTAATGTAGAAATTCTACATTTGACAATATTTAATTTTTAATTAAAAATTTTCAGGCATGGTAGTTTAGTCTACTTATTCCTCAACAAGCACCCATATATATACTCTAGTGTCCATACACTAATATTTATGAAATGAGACATTTTTTTTGCGAGCATGCAACATATATGTAAGTTTTGTTGAATCATTGATACTCCTCTCAATGATTTTTGACTTGAAATGATTAAAATCAAAGTCACAGAGATATATTTCATAATCATCATTATATGAGTGACCATACCCGTAACATTATATAATCTACATACTTCATCTAAATTTAATTGAAATAAATAAAAGAAAAAATATCAAATTTATTAATATTGATTGAATATTTTTACAAGTTGATAAAACACAACCAATTTAATTAGGTAGTCACATACCACTCTAATAATTTTTATTCTAAATAATCTATTTACGCTCATATTTTACTCATACATCGAATTCGTGCTTTATCAATTTTTTATATTTCGTCTATTTATTATCATGACTTTTTTTAATAAAAATCTATAATATATTAATAGAATGAATTTTATTAGTGAGAGTCAAAGACAAATTAAGTTTGAGTTACATCTTTTCTATATTTTCTTAGTTTATTGAGTCAAGCTCTAAGCAAATTTCAGAATTTGTGAAATGATAAAGATGTTTAATCTTGATTAATCATTACAGAATTGAATTGAAATAAATTTTTAACACTTTTAAATAATTTCATTTATGTTTAGTCCCCATAAAATAAGTAGTGTTTTAATTTTAATTTTCTTTTTTGTGTTTCAATTTGTTGTACTTTTGTGTGAAAAAATAAAAAAAAAAATCAAAATAAGAGATTCTTGTCGCATTTATAAATCTAATTAAAATTCTATTTTAATAATAAAAAAGATAAAATCAAAGATTGACAAATGAAGCACAAAATTTCTTTCTTTCTTTCTTTTTTTTTTTATTTGGTAAGAGAGAGTACAAATTTTCGTGTATGTAATTACATTTTCAACTCATCTTTTTTGGGTATTTAATTGCAAAAATTATTCATCTAATGTGTTTTCAGGAAAATCCATGATTTGAGTGGACTTTTCAAAGTCTTTTGATGAATTATACAAAGATATTCCTCAATTTTAGTAATTGTTTTTTAAAGTGCAACAACATTTGGTGACAGCTCAATTGCTTCAAAGATGTACCACATGAGAGAAATATTCAATCTTATGGTTTTTATTGTCCCAAAGGTTGGGATTATATTTTTTATTTATCGTTTTAATTAAAGGATTATCAATCAAATTAAGTATATGACTACCCTATTATATAGGACAAGGAATAAAAAAAGAGAAAAAAAAGGAAAGAAAATGTAAAGAAACTCTTAAAATTAATATATCAAACCACAAAAATATAGAATTTGATTAAAATATTACTTACTTTAATTCATCAATTAATCGATCGTTGTCTCTTGTGGGCCAATGTGTTATATATGCTCTACAAAATTCTGTTCCTAATTAAATAATAATAAATAAATAAATCCTAACTTAAGACGAACGAAATCACCTTAAATTAAAAAAAATAATTAATTAATGAAATCCTAATTAATAAAAATTCATAACTCCAATGTTTTCCTCATCACCTTACCGAGTATTTGTAGTGGTAAAATCCATTGGTGAGTGAAGGGAAGTCCTCATCTAAAATTGCTACCATTTTTTGAATGAGAAAATGTATTTTATTGATATACGAGATACACAATTAAATATTTATTTAAAAAAATATTTTATATATTTTAAATTCATCTATAGCATAAAAAAATTACCAATAAAAAAATTTGAAGTGGAATTAAAGCAAGACATCTATCCCAAGTTGCTACGAGTATGTTGACAAAATAGTAGCTCAAGCCGCATCTCTCTCAAGTCTGATGCACTAAGTTTTGCACTAGGGGTAAATTAGGGATTTTACCTTAATTACATGCTAAACAGATACAGAAATAAAAATAATATAATATTACACATTGCACCACATCCACATGTATTACATGTGGACTACATGGGTGGTATGGGTTTCAATCGAACTTTTTGCTTTAGATGGAGTGCGGTACAACAATTTTGGTTGCCTCCTTCGAAAAGCAATAAATGCCATTCATATGGGAAGTATAGGTAGGTCATGAGTTTTAGTCCTGCATTCTAAATTCTTTGCAACTGATTTTTTTTTTTTTAAATAAGCAAATATTTATATTATTGAATTAAGATATTAATCAATAATTCCATACATTTATTAATAATCAATAAATTACAAAATACAATAAGGCATTGATGGGAGTAGTAAATGTTGTGTTTAAGAGGACAATATTGCCTCCATTACTAAGAAATTATGATTATTCTAGTCTTTTTTTTTTTTGGGGGGGGGGGGGGGGGGGGGATTTAACTCTGATCTGGACCAAATATCCTACCATACATTATGCACACTAAATTTGACATTAACACCTATCCAAGCAAAAACCTATACAAACACTCCAACCTCTATTCATAAGGTATGCCATAATACCCTATCTCATTAATTTCTCCGATCACACCTATCTCAAAGACCTGGTTTAACTTAAGTTATACCTCAGAACCACCGTATCAAGTCTAACGAACTTTTTTTTATGCAAATCTTGAGGATTATTATAGAGATCTCGATCTCATGGCTTAGTATTACAAGTAAATCAATTCATAGTAGAGGGTAGAGCCAATCATGGACTAAACCTATAATCGATTTGGTAGTTGTTTGTAACCAGACGAAATATATTATTGAATTAAGATGTTAATTAATAATCAATAAATTACAAAATACAATGAGATAATAAGCTCATATAAGTGACATAAATATTTATATAATTTGTGGAACTTGAACCTAAAATTTCATGCTTATAAAATATTGAAATTTCATCTATTACTATTAAACCAACACCTCATCGGTCTATTAAAGCTAATTGATAATAACCCAATGCTTTAAGGAGTCGAACCCTCTAAGTAACTGAAAACTCATACTAAAAAATGACCATTTGTTTTTTATAATAATCTGTTTGAAAGTTTATCCTCGAGAGTCTATCACTCGAGACAGACTCAACTTTAAGTGATATACTATTAAAATAATTTATTTAGATAAGATTTAGTACCCGAAAAAGCTAGCACCTCCACCTAGGATAGAAAGCAAATCTAGTCCTAGTAAACATGTCCTGGGTACCTAAAAAATGATCGACTGGCTAATCAAAACGATATATATAAAGTGTTCAAAATTGCTACAAGAGACGTGGAAAGATGATTTTACGTGTCAACACCTATGGTTCTTCACCAACTCATCTCTTGTGAGAAAAATAAGAAATGCACGTTAAGTTTGTTGGAATAATATTGACTAAAATTGCAGAACGATAAAAATTAGTAAAAGGATAAAATAAAACCAATAGAAAATGAACTCATTATTACTACACTTACATGGCTAGGTAACTGAGATTGCAATTTGTACCTTGTGGATCACATGTTTGTGTCCGCTTGCATAGCTTCTATTGAAAGATATCATCAATTCAAGAGATTTCTTTTTCTTGCCTAGACATCTCTATAGTCATATGGACCTCATAAGGTCGGTCACCCGATCTAGATTTCTGGTCGGACCAATACCATATAAAAAAGATGTGCATCTTGAAGTTGTTAGGTGCTAGGTTAACTATGATCGGTGGGCATTTTGGTCTTTTTAATATATTCAGAGAGACGAAAGCTAGAGATTTTAGCATATGGAGGCGAGATTGAATTAAAAAAGTATAAGTATTTATTATTATTTATTTTCCCACACATGAAAAAAAAATTCGCGATATTTTCTCTAAAGTCAACTAATTATTAAAGAATAAATACAAATATAGATATAGTATGTGATATTGATACGTAAATTTATCATTTTTTCCATTCTATTCGAACAAAAAAATCTATTCTAAAATGAAAATTAGGAGCAATTTTAATTCAGTACAACATGAAACAAAAGTTAACTTACAAAGTTTGAAAAGCACAACTGAAATTGGAGTAAATGTCATGGTTGTATTACAATCTTATGAGTTATTATTAAATATTTATAATTATTATAATTTGTTTTTAAATAAAAGCATAGTTTACATAAATAGGTATACATATGTAGAAGATTACTTGAGGAAAATCCTAATTGTAAAACCTAAATAAATAAATAAAAAATATGTTTAATGTTCTAATTGTGATGTTGTGAAATTATGTTCCATAGGATAACAAAAATGAAATTAGAAAGTAATTCTTATTAGGCCAAGCAAAATGAAAAGTAAAATATAAGAAAAAGAAACCTAATGAAGAAAAATAGATTGAATAAGTGTTAATGAAAAAATATTTTAAGAAACTCATGAAGTCCTTAATTACTTTAAATGTGAAAGAGACCTATTATTTGAAAAGATAAATACTTCTTAACATTAATAAAAAAAATGATAGTAATCAAAAATAGATTTTTTCAGTCAAACTTGCTTCCACAAGCTAGTTCAAGAATTTGAATATTATTTCATAACCATTAACCAAACGAAAAATAATTATATCATGAAAAACCTTCACCTTTTGCAAAACAAAAATTACGATAATCTCAAATAATAAGCAAAGAAAATGGAATCAGATAAATCAACCATTAAAAATTAAAATTAAAAAATGACAATAATGAATATTTATTGACTAATATAAACTTTGTTTGTACAAAAGAAATCATAATAAAATTTTAAATGATAGTACAAATATATTCATGGAGCTTGTATTAATAATAAATTTCACAACCTAATTTTTTTTTCGAAAAGATGAAGTATTTAAAGGAATTTTAGGGCTTTTTCATTTGAAGAGGAAAGAACATATATTTGGCTAGACGGAAGTGAACATTTCGATTCTTACATTTCAATATGGTATTTCATCCATAAGATATATAACACATGCATATTACGTGTATAAAATATTTTTTAAAATAAATAATTAATATTAATTATATACATGTAATATAAATTAATGAATATTAATATGATTCACGAAATTAGAATAAAGAATTTGAAACGAATTTGAATGAGATAAATTTTAGTTAAAAAGTTTAAAGAAAGAATAGTGGTAAAATTGATATTTTACTTAAGGGTAATTTAATTATTAAAAAAAAGTCACAGAATTTTAATTTCGTTAAATTTATATAAAAAAAAAAATAGGATTATAGCGGGACTGTATTCAGGTATTGTGGCCTCTATGTGTGGCCAGGTGTACACTATATTAGTTCATGTGTCTCGGTCTACCCTTATGTTCTGTTTGAGTGGGTACGGGTGCCGGAGATGTTAGAGATTGCTTAATTATCAGGAAAGATGAGGATGTCAGAGAGTTTAATTTGAAGAATTTGCATGAGCTGGTCTGGTTGTTTTGCATCTACTCACGCCATCTCCAACCAACTGTAATAAATTTGACGTAAAGTATAATTTAACCTACATCATCTCTAATATATTATACCAAATTTTAGAATTTTTTATTTTTATTTTTTTATTTTTTAATTATCATTTATTTATTTATTTATAAAATTATTTAATTACTTATATTTTATTACTACTAATTCTATTAAATAAAAAATTACATATAATTAATATTATATTTATTGATTATATTAAATATTACAATTAATATCATAATAAAAGAAAATACTACATTGTACGCAACGTAGAATAAAAAAACTTTCACAAAATAAATATAAAAAATAATACATTTTGATTATTTAATTCTCAGAATTAATTTATTAATCTCACAAATATTAATTATTTGTTAATTATTACAAATATTATTACAAAATAATAACAAAACTAAAATTGAATAAATAAAACTAAATTACAAATTAATTAAATATATAATATAAGATACAAATGATATTAAAATTTAAATTAAAATAATTTTAGAGGCAAATCGAGAATATACATTACACCAAATTTAGTGTTTTAGTGTAGAATTTGGTGTCCCATTGAACATCTTTATGTACTTGAAAAGGGATTAACAGCCAGAGATGTAAATCGGGCACGGCTATCAAAATTTGAGACTCATTCCATCAAGAATGTTTCTTACTTGTTCTTCAAAATCTGTGTTTCTTACTATTTACGGCTCTACACACATAAATTAAATTATTCCAAAAGAAAGAATGTACACAAAACATATTCTTAATATTTGAGACATGCATTAAAACGAAAATTTATAAGGCTAAAATAATTAATCAAGCTAACTCAAGACATTTTTTTATAATTAATATAGTGATTTTTTTGGGTATTTAACTCAAAACTTGCTTGTCCTAAGATCACACATCCTACTTTTCAACTTTTTCTTTAAGTTAAGTTAATGATGTTAAGGGGGAATTTATCAAGCGCGACTTGATGAACTATCTCCAAAAATGTAGAAGTACCAAAACAAAAATCTATTCCAAGGTCGCACGGCTGAAATAGGGACTAAAATATTATTTGCTATAATATAAAATCAAATTGTGTAACATTTAAACCTTTCAAAGTATTAATTTTATATATTTTTCGATGTTATTAAAATCTATTAATTACACCATTGAATGTTGCATTTGAAGAAATAGTGAAATTGAATCATTAACAATACCAACTAGATCTTTTATTCTAAATGAAGATAGATAGTATTAGAAAATAACTTAAAAGGATTTCCATATATAAACATGCATAGAAAACCAGAAGGCATCTGAAGTAATAAAGGGTAAATTCATTTTACCCTCTTGAATTATAAGATTGGTATCAATCACTTTCTTTATTAATAAAACTTTTAAATACCATTTAAATTAAAGTAACTAATATTAATGGATAAAAAATCTCTATATTAAATAAAAAGATAAATTCATTTTGTCCCCTATTAAGTACATGGTACTTTTTCACTTATACAATCAAATGTCCCTCAATTTCACCCCAAATTTTATTCAATACTAAGTTCATTAAACAAATTAATCTTCAAATAAATTTAAAATAAATAAATAGCAAAATATTATAGTAATAGCATAGATAATACATATTAAACATAAAAAAATTATCTCGTAGAAATTTATATTACTAGCATCTTTTGTATATATTGCTAAAAAGCATCTCATAGATTAATTTTTAAATCTTTCAAAGTATTAATTTTATGTGTTGTTCGATGTTATTAAAATTTATTGTTTACACCATTGAATATTGCATTTGAAGAAATAATCAAATTGACTCATTATTAATACCAACTAGATCTTTTATTCCAGATGGAGGTAGTATTAGAAAATAACTTAAAAGGATTTCCATATGTAGCATGCATGCAAAACTAGAAGGCATCTGTAGTAATAAATGGTAAATTCATATTTACCCTAAGAGTAAATTTATTTTGTCCCCTCTATTATAATACACATTGTATTTTTTGCCCTCTCTACAATCAAATGCCCCTCAATTTGAGCCCAAAGTTTATGCAATACTAAGTTCATTAAATAAGGTAATATTTAATTAATTCTAAAATAAATAAATAGAAATTTTTGATTATAATAACACAAGAAAGACATATTAAACTTAAAATTATATCACGTAAATTTATATTATTACCATCTTATACATATATCGCCAAAAAGCATCTCATAGATTTTTTTTTCACTTAGAAGTTCTTAATTGTATTGATATACCTTATAATGATTTTGTTTTATTTTTGATTTCATTTTCACAATTAAATAGCTAAGTATTGAAATTAGATTAGTCTATATATACTGAGCTATACATATGCAGCTTATTAACATAATAGAATTTTATACCATTAAATGATATTAACTAATTTGACTTTAAATTTAAATACTTGTTAAATAAATTAACCTTGAATTAACTCTACATTATCCATATACAAATTAATACTCTAAACTATAAACCAGTATACAAATCCAAGTCAGATGACTCAGTTTTGAGTAGTCAAGACTCCTCCTATATTGTCTAGCTCACTTCATCCCGTTAGAGCTAACTCCACCAACTCAGAGTGGATCAAAGAGTTGTAAACGACAATTTATTTATAAATACGTATGAATTATTATATATCAGATTTCTATTAATACATTATTTTTCATATGTATTCATCACTATCATCAACTTGCATTTTTCAATGTTAGAATATTTTTAATAAAACTAATTATTTATTATTAAGATAAAAATGATAAAACTATTTATATTAGTATTATTAATATAGTATGTACATATTTAGCCTTTTTTATGCACACAAATTTTTAATATATACTAGTGATCAATGACCTTTTTTTTTTTTTTTTTGCCCTTCCTGCAATGATATAAATAAAGCTTTTATGTTAAATAAGGTGAGCGTGCATAATTCAATACATATTAAATAATAATTATAATGTATTGCTATTTCTTTGTGAAAGTACAGTCAAAAATTAAAAAAAAAAAGAATGACAAGAAATTTTCTTGTTATGTTTACTAATTAATGCAATTAAGATTTTCAAGTGGACAAAAAATGCACGAGATGCTTTTTAGGGGGAAATATATGTATATACTGATAGTCATATAAATTTATATGATACAATTTTAAATTTAATGTGTCTCCTCTCTATATATTGTTATAATTTTATTTTTCCATTTATCTAATATTAATTGAAAGCTAATTTATTTACATTAGTGCTGAATAAAACTTTCAGTCAAATTAATGACTTTTTGATTTTAGAGGGGCCATTATGCTATAGGTCATCATAGGGGGGCAAATAAATCTATTATTTTAACTAATTCCGGGTACTTGTGTCATTCAATATAATTTTTTCCAATTTAAAATGGTTTTTAAAGGTTTTA